>CM051371.1:3242533-3317533 GCA_028015245.1 Cardamine occulta
ATAACTATGTATACTTAGGTCGTGCACATGTCATTAAAAACCGCGCACATGTGACGAAAACGGTGCACATGTAAAAATATTTTGCGCGCCCAAACCTCAATTTTTCCAATTTTTTGGCTCCCGAAATTTGAGTTTTCCTTCCATTTCTTTTTGAGTTTCCTTTAAATTTTTGGCACCCGTTTTCTTTTTCTCACATTTATTCTAGAGACTCTTTATCCTCCTCATCCTCTTCCATCGAGACATCATCGCCATCTCCATCTCGAATTCGACTTCGGGTAAGCATTTCTTATTGATTTGCTTTTCAATTAGACAAAGATCTGAATTTGTGTTAGGTCTTTGATTTGCTTTTCAATTGGACAAAGATCTGAATTTGTGTTAGGTCTTTCATTTGCTTTTCAATTGGACAAAGATCTGAATTTGTGTTAGGTCTTTCATTTGCTTTTCAATTGGACAAAGTTTTGAATTTGTGTTAGGTCTTCGATTTGCTTTTCAATTGGCAAAAATCTGAATTACCGTTTCGTCACATGTGCGCCGTTTCTTTGTTTCTTTGCTTTGTTTTTTTTATTTTACAAAAGTATTACCAGTACCAGTATTACAAACAGCATAGTTTTACAAAGTATTACAAACACATAGTTTTACAAAGTATTACCAGTATTACGAATACTAAAAAGCATAGTTTTATAAAGTATTACCAGTAATACGAATTCAATTGGACAAACATCTGAATTATTGTTTCGTCTTTGATTTCAAATAAGATTAGGTTTTCATGGATAAACTATGTGAGAGCGACCCTTGGTACATGAAATGAAGAGGAACAAGAGAGAAGAGGATATGCGTACATTAATAGCCGATGGTGACTATGGCCTTCCTTTAAGATGTCCATGTGGTGGTCGGATCATCGACGAGATCTCAACCATAGCGCCGCCCATAGGAAGGAAATACTTAACATGCAATGCGTTTAAGGTGAGAAGAGGATATCGATTTTAGATTAATGGCATTAATGGTGAATATATGATGGTATATATGTCTTTATGTGCAGAATGATGGCTTACACATTCGGAAATGATGGAAACTCGCTATCGATGAAGATGCCACTAAGTTGAGAGACAAGTCCAAGGAGGGAAGCTTCGAACTTCATGAATTGTACATCAACAACCTGCGTAGGGAGGTGAAAAACAATGCTGAAGAGATTGCAAACCTGAAGGAGTTGGTGGCTAAGCTTGTGGGTCGAATCGAAAAGCTTTTTGGTCCTATGCCTTGATATAGAAAGACTTATGTTTGTTTCTCCTTTGTAAGACTTATGTTAGTAAGACTTATGCTTTGTTTCTTTTGTAAGACTTATATTAGTAAGACTAATCCTTTGTTTCTTTTGTAAGACTTATGCTTTGTTTCTTTTGTTTTACAAAAGTGTTACCAGTACCAGTATTACAAACAACATAGTTTTACAAAGTATTACAAACAGCATAGTTTTACAAAGTATTACCAGTACTACGAATTCAATACTAAAAAAAAAGCATAGTTTCACAAAGTATTACCAGTACTACGAATTCAAATACTAAAAAAGCATAGTTTTACCAAGTATTTTTAGGACTACCAATTCAAATACTAAAAACACAGCATAGTCTTCACACCGCATTTTCCTTTGACCTTGTCACACGCTTATTCTCGAATACTGCAGTCCGTTTAACCCGACCCTTCTTAGGTGGCTGTGGAGACGGAACAACATGCTCGCTTGGTGGCTCTGTGGATCCAGCACTATGCTCCTGTGCTGGCTCTGTGATACCAGCAGTATCGTACTCCTCAGTTGTTGGGTCTGCAGGCTCCTGCAATCGAAGACAGTTATACTCTAGTTTTCCCAACTATTACCGACAGTTATACTCCAGTATTACAAGTTTTACCAAAATCTTACCTTCTCTACAAATTCCTTCACGGAAGCTTCCAACCATCCAAGTCTATTTTCAAACCCATCCTATTGATGACATCCACCAATTCGGCCAAAGTTGGGTCTCCCGGTCTTTCATTGGCGGGGGTTTCGTTGGGGGGGGGGTCTTTCATTGGCGGCGGCTATTTCCTCGTTCACCGCATCCTCAGGTTCCTCTTCTACTCTCGTAGCCACATCTTGGTTGTACATCTCTTCTAGCATAATGGTTAATCCTTTACGGATACATTGCATCCAACTATCAACAACGACATCATGCTTATCATCGTCATCATCTTCTTCCGCGATGTCAGCCATTAGAGAGTATTCTTCATCTCTAACTGGTAGGATACTATCAATATCCTGTCAACGTAAACAACGAAAAAAGATTAAAAACATGACAACCCAAAATAATTCATATGCTGAAGATAACTAGTATAATTATGATAACTCACCACAGTTGTACCAAGTGCTTTGTAAATTTTTGAAAGAGGAAACCCTTTACATTCGCCTTTCTTGAACTTTTTCTTGCACATCCTAGGACAATTTTAAATGCCCTGGATAAGCTTCTAAGAATTGATCCCCCAACTCCGGAATTGCCTCAAATGCTAAAAGCTACACAACACATATAGTTAGAGTTAGCTTCAATTATAAGAATTACTAACAATGAACAATAACCTCAAATAATTTTAACTAACCTCCATAGGAATACAAAAACCTGGAACCGGCATAATGTACCCTTGACGGTCCCTCCAAAATGAGCCATTGTGTGCTCCATCTCTCCTAGCATGTGATCAAAAGACAATCTCCCCCAAGGAAAAGTCTTAAAAAAATTGAGATCATCCACCGCTCTTAGAAAGAAGGGCTCCACAGGGGTGGCATCGTCTCCCATCTTCGTTTGTGCGATCACAATGCTGGATAAGAAGAAGAGGATCGCCATCTTCAACCTATCTCAAGATCGCTCTCCCGGGACCATTTCCTCTAGCTTCTTCTTCACGTCTTGATATCGGACCGTCATCCCCTTAAATTGCCTTTTCATAAAGGTCTAACCGCCTGCGTTGTTATAGTTGATGGGATAATTCTTGTAGTTCAACCCCGATATCAAAGCGTGCTCCTTGATCCCATAATGGATGGGAGTCCCATTGACAACAAACCACACTTCTTTCTTCTTTTCAAGGCATGCAATTCGGAGAAAGAGCATCCACATCTCCATAACCTTGTGGTTTCTATCCCGTGGCATGTGGAATATGTGTTTGAATTGCGGATGCTCTTCAAACCATTTCCGCTCAAATGCCTTGAGGGAATGTTCCAATTCATCAAGCGTCTTTAAGGCTTCGTAAATATAGCACCGAGTTGCCAATTTGATTTTTTTGTTGTACTCTGAAGGCGCGAAGTACATACTAAGCGGCTGTAGCGGTGCATATCCATCACCACCCTACAACAAATAAAATTTTCCAAAATAAAACGACTTAGTTATACATTTCCCCAATTCAAAATTAATTACCTCTACAGCAAATCAAATTTTCCTAAATAAAACGACTTAGTTATACCCAGTGTTACTAGTTATACATTTCAAAATTTTATTGAACTTACCGTTGAATCGCTAACGGTCCGGCTAGAACTTCCCTCAGAGCCCTCAGCCCCCTCTTCCGCCACTGTATTAACTTCTTCTTCATTCCGGCGAACTCCTCCATCATCCTCAACCGCCACTGTTTCGTCCTTCTCTTCTTCTCCTTCTTCACTTTCTTCTTCTTCACTCTCATTCTCTTCTTCTTCACTTGTTCCAAGTGAAACACTCTCCTCTCCGGTTCTTTTCACCACCGGTGACCCCTCTCTCTCTTCGTCGTCTTCTTCTGTTCTTCCTCCTACCAGAGACTGCTCTCTCTCCCCATCTTCCTCAGCCGTCGGTGACCCCTCTCTCTCTCCATCGTCTTCTTCAATCCTTCCTCCTACCGGAGACCACTCTCTCTCCACTCCTCTCTCCTCATCTTCCTCAGCCGCCGGAGTTTGCTTTTCAACTACTTCGGGAGTTACCCCTTTTCCATCAACCGATCGCTCTTTATCACAATCATCACTACCTCCTACCGTTTCCTTCTGAGAATTCTTCATTTTCTTTCCCCATCTTGTCCTAGCCATTCGTGCAAAGGATCGAGATCGAATTGAGATACAATTGAGAGAAAATTGAGCTAGTTATACGTAGTTACACTGTTCTTGATCGTAACTCAGTATGAGAGAACCGACCGTTTTGTGAGTTTCGATTTTAAAGATGAACAGTTAGGGATTTAAGGTGATCGATTTAAGTGTTCAAAACAGTGTGGAGAGGAAAGGGAAAGGGACGCGACGTGTCGGTTATGTAACGGCTCAGATGAGTGGTTGAGATTAAAAGAGGAGATGAGAAGAAATTAATCAAAACAACACCGTTTTGCTCTTGGTATGGTTTGTTGTTTTTGACTTTTTTTAAGGGTAAGGTTGAAATTAACCAGTTTTTCGAATTAAAATAAATCATACAGAAATTAATTATTAGATAGGGACGTTTGAAATTTTATTTTCCCACTTGGGCTTCTCAGACGATTTCTCGAAAAATTCTCTGTGCATTTCTGATCGATTGAATCCATTGATTTCATGGTTAGTTGTTCTTTTTTTCATTGATTGAATCTTCTTGTTGGATTCTTGGAGTTTTGTTAGCTGAAATTAGGTTAATTTTTTTCGAATCTATTGATAAACTCGGATTTGCATATTTTCGAGTTTGCATGTGTCTAAATCTTTTGAAATTTTATGAAATCGATGGTTAGTTATTGAAATCGATTCAATTATCTTGTTATTTGATCAATTTTGAACTTCAATTTCTACATTTAGAAGTTAACATGTGCGTTATTCTCTGAAATTTATAGAATTTTTAACTCCTCTTTTGTCTTCGATTCGATTCTTATTCGTGTAGTTTTTCGGTTTTGTTCTTCTTAGTTCTTCGATTCTCGTTATTGTTTAGTTTCTTGTTCGGTTAGATTTGTTTCTTGTTCGGTTTAATATTCGATTGAAGTTAATTGACGGTTTAATACTCATGTTGAGCAATCTCTCGATTGGAGGAAATGAGGTCGACGAAGGTGAGAATCAGAACCATGTGGCTAATCGTGATGACGTCAGTGATGTGAGTCCGGCGAGTGTAATGGAGAATGAGGATCTGAGCCGTTCTTCGCTTCCTAAGAGCATCTCTGTGAGATCTAAAGGTTACTCGAAGGTGAGCCAAGGTGGTGGTGGTGATGGTGCTGCTGCTGCTCAATGTGGACAAGCTCGAGGAACCATACCTAAGCCCAAGAGTTGTGGTCAACTCAACACGACGGTAACTAATTGTTTCTTCTTTGTTTTCTTGATTACTGTTGGAACTAGTGAAGATTTTGCTTTGCTTAGAGTCAATTTTAAGGATTAGTTTTGGGAATTAGGTAATCATTGAGATCGTAGACTTTGTTAATTGTTGAATCTGACCTACATATGTGATTATTCCTCTGTGATAGTTGACTGTTCTGAATCTATGGATGCTTTGTAACATTTGTACATTCTTTATAAACACTCAATTCAATTTTAAGTATAGATTTAGGTTCTTGAGCAGGAAAAAGAAACAAAAGAAGTGTCTTGATGCTGTTTGCTTCTCTGAAGTCTAACCTATAGATGTAAAGAATAATGGTGATGGGTGAGTGAATGAAATGCAGGAAAAAGTATATTTGAGAGGAGGCTTTAGTTTAGAGTTGGTTTTGGTTTAGTGTTTTGGGAAATAGGTAATCATTGAGACACTATAGACTTGGTTAACCAATGAATCTGAGCTGCAACTTATGATACTACAGTCTTCTATTTCTCTGCTTCTTTGAAGTATATATGTAATGAGTAATGGTGATGGATGAATGAATGAAATGCAGGAAAAAAGTATTGGTTTAGTGTTTTGGGGAATTGGTAATCATGGAGACGCTATAGAATTTGTTAACTGATGAATCTGAGCTGCATATATGATGTTTTTGTGATGCCACAATCCTATCTATTCCTCTGTTTTGTTTGAACTATAAGGTAATGAGTAATGGTGGATGAATGTATATGATGAATGCAGCAAAAAGTGTATGTGCGAGGAGGGAAGAAAGAAGATCAGGAGGAGGAAATAGAAGTGGAGGTGTAATTTATTATGCACAGATACATACACTTCAGTTGGGTCAAGTTTCCATTACGAATGTATCAAGAAGGTTAGCTGGATCTGCTCTACTCTACTACCAATGTTTTTAAATATGTAAAACCTTCCGACCTTGTCTAAATTTGTAAACTTCAATAAGTATTATATATATGTGTGTGTATATGTATAATTTATGGTTATAAAAACAAAAATCTTTGTAGTTCTTAAGACACCCTTAAGGGTATTACTAATGGAGGGTGAATAACTAGTAAAGGTTTTTAAATTAAAATATTAGTAGATTTAATATTAATTAACTATTAAGACACTCATAAGAGTATCACTAATGAGGTTGCTCTAATTGCAGCAATTAACAGTGTTGACTTTAAATACTTTCACATCCGATACCTCTTTTCACTTCTCTATTACTCTCTATTCTTTATTTGGATTTGGTTGAATCTTAGGTTAGTAAACAAGAAGAATTATTACAAGTTAATAAATGCTTGCAAATCTTTGTAAACTATTTAGTGTAATTAATATCAAATTAATTAATTGGATTAAATACACAAAATGAACTCTTTTGAAAATTTATTTACAAACGAGGACCTCTACTATTTAAAAATCATTTCCAAAGGACTATGTTTAGAAATAAATTTTCGAAAGAGTCAATTTTAGACAATTGCCCTTAATATTTTGCATTTCTTGTGCCAAACTTCAACTTCAAGAGATTTATGAACTAGACTTTTAATCTTTGTAATCTATTTTAGTCTATTGTTAGTATTTTTTCCAATTGATAGTTTCATCTATAACCACACTTTAGGAAATTGAGACTGAAAAAATAGGAGCTTCACCAAAAAGAAAAAGGACTTTCAACACCGATTAGTGTAAAACATAAAAAGTTTGACACTGGAGAGGATCAACGCAAGAAAGTATTTGAAGTTCACTTTTCCAGCCAAATCTATATGAGATTTATATATTTAGTTTTGTTTTTCGGTTTTTTGTATTGATTGAATACTTAAAAACAAAAGATATCAAAAGAAAAGGTAGAGAAAAAGAGATAGGGTCCTACAACAAGGAAAAGTGAAGCGGTGAATATGAATTTGCAGAAGAAAAGATAGTGATTATGGTGAATACAAAGATGGAGAAGAATTAGAATGTGAAGACAATGTACGAGAAGCAAGGGGTAAGTATGAAGATGTAGAAGAACATGAGTACAAAGACATATATGACGAGCATGGTGAATATGTAGATGATTATGATCATGAAAAAAAAGATGAAGTGGGTCATGAGGACGAAATCTAAGATATTTTAGAAAATTAGACCAACAGGATATATGTTCATTGGTGCCGCAAATCTTCGCATGAGCTTTCCAATCTGATTGAACATACTTCTTTGAGCAATTCTAACACTACCATTTCTTCTTACCGTGTTACCGACAAAAGTTTTTCTTGATTCCGGTGAGATCTCCAAGAGCATATGATGTGTTGTGATGAACACATTCAACACATGAGAAACATAAACCTTCTTCCTCACTTCTTTACTCATCTTTGTCTAATTTTCCATGGTAGATTCTGACCACAAGGATGGAATCGGATATAAGAAGGAAAATAAGTAAGAAATTCAGAAGAAATAATGGAATAAGGGGAATTAGAAGTTAAAGAGGTTCGAAAAAAGAATAAAAAGTTGCAGAAGAGGAAGAAAATGAAGAAAATGAAGAAAAATACTAAAAAAATAAATACAACAGTGGAGAAGACGAAAAATCGTTTGAATTTGCAGTGTAGATTGAGAAAATGAAAAACAAGTGAATGTGTTTGTAGATTGACTGGTGTATAAGAAGGCAAAGAAGTAAAAACAATAATCAGATGAAATAGTGGAATAAGGGGAATAAGAAGTTGAAGTGATATGAAGAAGAAGAATTGAAATTTGTGGAAGACGAGGAAAATGAAAGAAAATACCAGAAAAATAAATATGACAATGAATAACATGAATAATTATTTCACTTCGCAGTTTAGCTTTAGAAGATAAAAAATAAGTGAACGTGCAAATATATTAACTGGTGCATACGAAGATAAAAGACTTTTCATCTTAAAATAATAAACTATGCAAATTTTATTGGATGTCTACTATTAATAAATTTATAAAAGTATAAATATACATAGTCTTTAAAGTTAATGTAAAGACATCAAATACAATTAAGAATAAGGGGAAAATATGAGGAAGTGGAAAAAGAAAATGAAGAATAAGTGAACACATGATGTTTAGTATTTTGAGAGAGAGAATGTTATGGTGGATCCTGATAGACTATCTTATTCAATATAATGTTAGAAAGGTTCGTGTATAACTTGAAGATGAATGTCTTATGGAAAAAAAAGATATACAATACAACTTGGAAAGAAACCAAAGAAATATCATGTATATGCGATGAAGAAGAGAGATAAATAAAAGGTTATGAAAAAGAATAAGGAAAATATGAGGTAGGATACAAAGAAGAAAAAACCCAGAAGAAGAGATAAGTCAGAGTACATGAAGAAGATGTAAAAAGTATCAGAAGGAAAAGAAGTCAGAAAATCAGAAGAAATAATGGAATAAGGGGATTTCAAAGTTGAAGAGGTTCAAAAAATAAGAATAAAAAGTTGCGGAAGACGAAGAAAATGAACAAAAATACTGGAAAAATAAATATGACGTTAGAGAAGATGAATAATCGTTTGAATTTGCAGTGTAGCTTGAGAATATGAAGAATCAATGAATGTGTTTATAGATTGACTGGTGTATAAGAAGGAAAAGAAGTAAAAAATCAGAAGAAATAGTGGAATAATGGGAATAAGAAGTTGAAACAATTCAAAGAAGAAGAATAAAAAGTTGTGGAAAATGAGGAAAATGAAAGAAAAGACCAGAAAAATAAATATGATGATGAAAAACATGAATAATCGTTTGACTTTACAGTGTAGCAAAAAAAATAGTGGATGATAAGTTGGGATTTTACTCTCTTTTTTTATTATATTTTCTCATCAACTTCTTGCATTCGCATTGCACATTTTAGAGATAGTTGCATCCATTTGATACCATTTCGCATCTATAGGTCTTCGAGTAGAAGCAACCAAGAAGTGGAGTCAGATGGACTAAAGATGATCAAGAAAAGAAGCTATGGATGAAGAACAGAAGATCCAACGGCCACACGCAGCAGTTTAGAAGCACCGCTGGAGTCATCGGTCAACCGTGGCGGTGTTACAATGCCACTGAAAACGTGACAGAGCTCTCCCGTGACTTTAGCGGGGAAGTGCAACGGTGAAGTGAAGATAATGGTGCCAGCGGTCATAGGTAGTGGGGAGACGACGCCGATGGCCTCAGCTGGATGCTGCATCAGCATCATGAAACCGCTAGATGATCGACGGCTTTTCCAGATAATGTAGTGGGATGATTTAGCGGTCACACGCCTCGACGTCACGACACCGCTGGTCACAACGGCAAACACGCACCAATTTTGTTACACCGCTGGACCGGACTCGAATCATCTTCCCTTGATGCTAAATCGGATCCAATCAGATTTAATCAGGGTTTGACTTGGTTAAATATTAGTTTATTTGGTTTTCTTTTTCTTGCACTATAATTATTCATAAACGTAATTAGATGCTCTTATGCTTTGTTTTGGACAAATTCTCTATTAGCCTCTTTAAGCTTTTGAGAAGATTTTGTAGAAATCTTGCAATTTCAAAATATAAAATGAATTAAATGTTGGATAATGGTGGCTAATGATGAAAAGCCCAAGAAAACTACTTTGAATATTCTTTATAAAGAAATCTTCCAGAATAGTATTTAGTATGTTTATTTATAAATTTACCGACTTCCATAACATTTTTTCGTTTATTTATTTTCATTTTTATTTTCAAATACTTTATTATTTATATTGGGTTATTTAATATATTTATGAAAATGTTCTTAAATGAAGAGTGAGAGAGTCTTACGTTTGCTGTTATAGAAGAACTCTTGCGTATAAATGGTAGCAGTCTAAAAAAATATAACGGAATGTCGTGTCCAAAAGAATGTATAGTTGATCCACGTCGAAACAGTATGTTGGCAGACGAGCTCAACTATATAATGATAAGGAATGTGCTGATTATGAGAAATAATTACCTAAATGAAACGATGAACAGAGATCTACGTTTAATAGTATATTTGACGTTGTTACTAAAAATAGGGGAAGTCTGTTTTTGTCTATGGTTCTGGAAGAATTGGTAAAACATACATTTGGTATACTTTGTATGCGGCTGTTATACCATCTCCATTAGACATATTGAAGAGAGTGTCTTAACATATAATTAAAAAAAATATATTAATATTATAAAATAATTTTTTAAGAGAATATGAGACACTATGTCTAAATATCTTTATGAAAACACTTTTATTGAATTTGTTCTTGGACTTGGAAACACACATAATATAACATTAGTATTTTATAATTAAATTTATGTTAAGACACCCACAAAGTTTATGCAATGTGGATGCTCTTAGGTCTTGGGGTCTTATAGTTTTTAATGTTTTAATCTACCGGGATTGAGTTTTTATTAATGCATGGTGGTAGGACCGCTCATTCTAGATTTGGGATACCTAGATGAGTATACCATGTGCATGATGAAAAAATATATATATATTATTTCATCTACCTTCATGTACCAAAGCTCCAAATGAATTGTACCCTTGAATGAAATTCATAATCCATATTTCATCTACCATCATATAGCAAAGTTTACAATGCATTTCAATCAAATAAATTTCATCTACCATCATGTAACAAAGCTCCAAATGCATAATTGTACCCTTGGGTGAAGTTCATAATCCATATTTCATCTAAAGCAATAGCAATCACTTTTAAAATTTTCAGAAAGTCTTCATAAAAGGATTTTCAGTTTTTTCCACGTTACTGTTCGGGGTATGAATTTGCCATTTTTTAAATGAAATTATTAGTGTTCATGCAGATTTCACCCTTATGGAAAAATAAAATTCTGGGATACCATTAATCTTATTTTTTCCACTTAATCTCATTTTTTATTATTCTTTTTGGAAGATGACAGAAAATGGTATATTTATCAAGAGAAAGTTACAAACTTATTTCAGTGGATTTATATGTATTGTTTTTCTTATTTCTTTCGGATTTCTTAGATTTTTCTTATTGTTTCACTTTGATTAAATTTTATGGTTGTTGGCAGAACCAAGTTAAATATAATAATTTAGAAATATTAAAAATAACATTTCGAGTGTGAAAAGACTTTGTATTAAGAAGACGAAAAAGATGATACTAAGAAGAAAAACAAAAAAAAAGAGAATAATGATATGTTAGAGAGTATTTGTGTAGGTAAAGGTGGAGAGACCGGAAAGCATGGGTAAACGAGAGGTGATGAACAAGCTAGCGGCAACAAAAATAATGGCAAAGGAGATGAGAGAAAATGTGAAGGAAAAGCTGTACGGAAAGGCGGTGAGGAAATCCAAGGGTGCTTACTATATATAAATGGTTTTAAACCAACTAATGATCACGTAAACTTGTGAGTGCCCAACCAATTTGGAATATATTTGTTTGGGTTATAATATGTATAACCTTAAATTTCATATGTAGTAATGCAGTTTTTTTTTTTGTTAAGTTTGGTGGGCATCCATTACAGACAAATGGAAAATTCACAATGCATAAGTACTCTGCATTCAAAGAAAAAAGGTGGTGGGTAAGGTAATTTGGAGTGGTTAATTAAGATTAAGCATGTCTTTAATAAACAAGGTCTTCTATTTTCTATTCTACCAATATGTAGAACATGATATGGAGAAGAATCATTTTTGATAGTGGCAAAGACAGAAGGTGACTAGAAGATGAAAAAGAGGATGATAAGAAGAAGAACGGAAAGGTGAATAATGATATGTCAGAGTATCTGTGTAAGTAAAGGTGGAAAGTGCTGAAAGCACGGGCAAAGGAGAGGGGACAAACAAGCTAGCGGCAACAAAAAGAACAGCAAAAGAGATGAGAGTAATTAAATCTAACAATGGAGAAGACGTATAATTATTTGACTTTCCAGTGTAACTTAAGAAGATGAAGAACACGATACATTAACTGTTCAAAACGAAGATAACAGAATTTTCATCTTAAATTAATAAATTATGAAAATTTGCACAGGTGAAAAATTAAATTATTGACCATTTAAATACCGAAAAGTGAGAACAGTACTTATTTTCTAATAAAATTTATTAGATTGAAATGCATTGTAAACTTTGTTATATGATGGTTTATTTGTATATGGTTGGTATTTACCTGTGTGGGTATAGTTCTTATTTTAAATAATACTTTTTATTTAAAATAAACTTTGTTATATGATGGTTTATTTGTATATGATTATAACTGCTAACAATGTTAGTAATATAGTTTTGATCCCTATAACGTTTGTGACACCGCCCGAGGGAAAGTTTCCCTTTCGAATGAGATGCAGGCAGTTTCCGGTTGTTATTACTTTTGCTATTCATGCGAATACCAGTTTTTTCTCATGGATAATTGTATGTTGCGCTTTATAGAATGACTTCTAAAAATGGTTTAAAGATTTTAATTGTGTATGGTA
The DNA here is from genome assembly GCA_028015245.1 of Cardamine occulta. Classification (NCBI taxonomy): domain Eukaryota; kingdom Viridiplantae; phylum Streptophyta; class Magnoliopsida; order Brassicales; family Brassicaceae; genus Cardamine; species Cardamine occulta. The sequence goes on from CM051371.1 coordinate 3,255,189, forward strand.
ATAAAAAGCAAAATACAGTAAAACCTCTATAAATTAATAATGTTGGGACCATGATATTTTATTAATTTATAGTGATATTAATTTATCTATAAATTAATAAATATTAATTTATAGAGATTTTTAAAAAAGAAAACTAAAAATAAATAAATTAAAAAATTTTGATCTAAATAAAATTAATGGATTGGATGTTATAAATTTTACTAGTTTTGGATTTGAAAGTTTAAATTTTTAAAAAAATCAAATTATTTTGATAATAAATAACAAATATTATAGATAAATTCACTTATATAAATAATTAACATAAATTAAATTTATGATTAATAACATCAACTGTTGTATTTAAATAGCTTATACGACTATTGAAATAAAAGTTATGCATATTTAGAATTTAAAAACTTATATAAAAGTTTATTTTATTTTATGACAAATTTATTTACGCTATAACAATAAAATAGTTTAAAATACAACATAATATTTTTTTATATAAGAAAAGTTATTTATGAGTTCTAACATAAATTCATAAATACAAAATTATATTATCTTTATAAATATAGATATATATATATATGTATATATATATGCAAATTTACACGATTATTAATTTATGTTATTAACGGGACCATATATTTACATAGAAATTTTTAAAAATTATATTATCTTATCGAATTTTGTTTATTTTTATACCGGCACGACTTGGGAGCAGCAAATTTTATTAATTTATCGAGTATTAATTTATAGAGGTTCTACTGTATGTTTATTTCAAATATGGTTTACAAAGAAGTTTTCCAGAATATTAGTTAGTTTAAGTTGTTTGGAAAATTTTGATATTAATTCAGTTTTTATGTATTACTCATGTCTATGAATTTGATGTATTAATTCAGTATTGATGTGTGATTCTATTGTTGTGTGAAAACGGTATATAACGGTATTGCTTATAACTATATTGATGGTTATATTGGGATATATATTCGATTACCATATTCAATTAAAAATCTATGCATTCTATTGACGGTTTATGGTTGTAAAGTCTTGATTTGTAATTTAATCGACTTGGTATGTGAACATGCTACCAATTGTAAATTATTTGATATTTCAATTCTTTTAGCATCTGTTTATAAATAATTCTAGAATTCTTGTATTGTTGTTAATATTATATGTATCTTCTCTGTTTCGCAGTTTATTAGTTCTTATATTTTATTTTAGCACATTAGTTAAGAAGTCGAACATAATATCAATTAAAACTCCATAGTTCACTGTTTGTTTTAATCGTTTACTAACAAGTAGCTAATTAATATTCAATACAAGAGTACAACTTTAAATATTTGGATTGTTTTAATTAATTTAAAATATTTATTAATATTTCATTCTTCTTATCTATTATTTTTTTAAAAACTTTACTGTGTCTCGCGCGTAAATCACCTAGTGATATAGTAAACATAATTTATGCAATAATTTTTTCTAAGAATAATATAACGTATCTATAAATTTTCTGTTTAAACTACTAATTGGAAATAAGACATTCAGAAATGGATGTATTATTTACATTCCTCATCTCAGAACTCAAGTTTCTCAACAGATGCAACATATGATAATGCTCATGATGGCTCAGATCCTCCATGAGAAATGTTCTAAGCTCTCCATTCATCTCGATCACACTATGGCCTGGTACTTTCTTTATAGCCCCATTTCTCATCGACTTCCTCACTTTAGCCACTTCTTTCCACTTATTAGCAGTTGCAAAGAAGTTAGAAACCAGTGTCTGGATTCCAATACTATCCGGATTCAACTGAAGAATCTTATTAGCCGCGATGTCTCCAACTACTAAGTTCCTGTGATTGATGCATCCTGAAAGAAGAGCAACCCAAATAGGCAAAGCAGTGTCAAGTTTCTCAGAGTTTATCATGTTCAGAGCTTCTTCGACTCTCCCTGCACGCGCGAGAAGATCGATCAAACAGGCGTAGTGTTTTTCGCTCGGTTGGATCATATATTTGTTTATCATTGCGCTGAACCAATGCTGGCCTTGTTCTATAAGACCCGAGTGGCTAAGAGCAGAGAGAAAGGATGCAAACGTGGCGTGGTCCGGTTCTATGTTTGACTCGGTCATTTTGAGGAACATTGATATAACTTCTTGACCGTTTCCATGGATTCCATAACAAGATATCATTGTGTTCCAACAAACCAAATCTTTCCTTCCTAAATGTTCAAAGATCTCTCTTGAACTCGAGAGAGCGCCGCATTTCGAGTACATGTCCATCAATGCGGTTGCAGGCACACGACCAAGAACATGCCTTTTCAAGATGTAACAATGTACCGACCTACCTGTGTTTAATGACCCGACTTGCGAACACGCCACGAGTACCCCAACAAGAGTAACTAAATCCGGTTGAAACCCAAAACTCTGCATTTCCACTACAGCTTCAAAAGCTTTATTAGCTAACCCATTTTGAGCAAATCCAGAGATCAACGACCCCCACGAGACTGTGGTTTTAAACATCATCATTCTAAACATTCTAAAAGCAACCTCTATAAACCCAACCTTAGCATACATATCAACAAGGCTGGTTTCAACTACAACATTCATAGGAAGATTTGTTCTAATCAAAAACCCGTGAACAGAACCGCCCATTTTTGAATCCCCAAGATCACCAGAAGCTTGTAAGAGACCCAACATCACAACCCTATCTCTACCAAACCCTTCATTTTGCATTCCTCTATAGAACTCAACTGCTTTCAATGACTTGCCAGCTTGTGCAAACCCAGTCACCATTGTTGTCCAGCAAATAACATCTCTTTTCAACATCTTTCTAAACAAAACCTCCGCTTCATTCATTTTCCCACACTTCATATACAGATTCAAAACAGATGAACATACAAAGACATCATTTTTATACCCAAATTCCACAGCTTTACTCCACACAGCCTCTCCTTTCTCTAAAACCATACCACTCAAGCAAGCTTTGATCGTCATAGTAAACGTTGAGCTATCTGGTTGAACCCTTTCAGCTATCATCTGATCATAAAGTCGTAGAACCGCATCTGGGTTGTTTCCACGTGAATACGCCACAATCATGGAGTTATAAACAGAAACACTTCTCTGAGGCAATTGGTCGAACAACTTACGGGCATGTGAGATTTCGCCGACTCGTCCAAATGAAGCAATGAGATCGCGGCTAATGAAGGTTCCATTAAGTAAATTACCGGTAGTGATTACGAGAGCGTGAACCTGAATGATGTGTCGCGTGTATTTAGTAGGGGAGAGGAAAAGTTTGAGGTGGTTCGGATACAGAAGAGTCCGATGTAACATACAGAAATGTTGTCCAGTTTTCGAACTAAACCGAATCTTTCAGGCCAATTCAAACAAAACAAAGTCAACCAATTGCTTAAAAACGAATTGATTTAACAACCCGAACCACACACCGGACGGTTAAGGCATTTACACTAAAGAGAACCGAGAGGTCAATTGTTTTTAGTTTCTTTTTTTTGTCAGTCGATTTTATTCTTGATAATGAGGAGACACCTAAAATTTTCTTTAATTATTTTCAACATATGAATCTGAATTTGAGTGATACTATTTCAAATATCTTGGTGTTTATAAATTTGATTTAGGTGTTAACAACTTTTTTTACCAAGTATCAAAATTCGTAAACTTGTAACAATATATTTTTTCTGCAAAAAAAACCCATCCATTAAGTATATAGGATACGATTATTTTCGGAAAAAAAAAATTTTCCTAAAATAGCACCAAATGAATTTTGTTTGTTCTATAAATAGCACACATTTTTATTTAGGACCAAAATAGTATTTTTATAAAGGACAAAAATTCAAATTTTTTATTTGGATTAATTATTTTAGAATTTAAGGTATAATTTGTTTAGGATGGAAGATATGGTTTAGGTTAGAGTTTAGGATTTTTAAACCCTAAACCCTAAAAATATGAGGTTAGGAGATTTTGTGATATATAAAGAAATTAATCTTTAATAAAAATGTTATTTTTGTCCTAAATGAAAATTTGTGATATTTGTAAAACAAAAACTTCATTTAGTGCTATTTTTAGAATTGCCAAAAAAAAAAACCAATCCGGCGAATTATAACTTACATTCAAAATAGAAAAACTTCGTGCTTAAGCTTTCTTCGAGAGAAAGTATGTTGAATTAGTAAAACAAAAGGACACATGTATATTAATCATTGATTTATTAATCATCATTACATAATATATTCTCAATTACTATATTGTTTCATGTAATCACCACTTCTCCCTTCCTAAGAAATTTTTGTTTCTCATAAAAAGGAGATTAAAAATCCCCCAAAACATATAATAATTAATAACGGTATAATGTCGTTATGTTATAATTTCAACATTCTCTTGGACGAGTTGAGTGCCTAGAACGATCAGTACAATAGTCATAGTTCATGAACTTTCTCCTCAGATGTTCATAAATTATCTGTTCGTTTCTGCTTAACCTTTGATGATTTCCAGCATTCCACCAGTAGTTAGAGGATTCACAATCTGCAACATTATTACTCCGACCATCTATGTTGCACCCGGATAAGGAAAAGTCTTGGAAATGGGCAACGAAAGGAGAGTATGCATAGTTAATCTTGGTTCTACCACCATCAGTCGCCCAAGCGTCACCGTTCCAGAGACTAGCTTCGACTTGCATAGGCTTTGATGGATAGCTTACGCCATTTTGGTTTTTGTATACTCTTATTGGGATGTTGTCAACGTAATACCTACCAATCATCGTCATCGTTGTTATCATTTCATCTCTTTGGACTTAAATTGGTAAAATTGTCTATGGGGGAATTTTTATTTGCAAAATACCATCAACTAGGTGAAAATGTTCGCGCGGGTTTTTTTTCATCTTTTTGTTTTCTTTAACACATTATCTTCCTTATCAACATGCTATTTTCCTATATCACATAATATTTCTTAACACGTACTCCCTATTCTCTCCATTTCAAATTGATCATATTTCTACGATTTTCACAAATTTTAAGAAAAATTTTGAAATGATATTTTTAACTTTATGTTTATTAATTAATTTTGATTAAAAATTAAGTGTGATAAATTAAGTAAGGGTATAATAGAAAATATAAAGCTATTTATGCATAGGAAATAGAAAAATTACATTTTTATAACAAATTGTTTTCTTAGAAATATAATCAATTTGAAACGGATAAAGTATATTATACCGTTATTTGTTCAAATCACCCGCAAAAAATTGTTTTCCTGAACTACGATTTTCCCCCTCGTTATTATGCCAATTTAAGCAAACATTTTGGCTATCTACCTAAATTAACCACTGATTGTAATTATATTAAAATTAAATATTTTCTCCTTTTCAAATTATATGTTTTTTTAGTCAAATATACATGTATAACTAAAAATTTGTAAAACTACTAGAATATATTTTCATCCATTTAAAATTGTCAGATGTTTTGGTTGTTTGTTTTGCATCAAAATATTGAATTATTCTTGCATGAAATGAATAGAGAAAATAACAATATATAAGAAGAAGGATAGTAATTAACGTACACAATTTGGTAAGGGTTCCAAAGAATGCGATAAGTGTGGAAGTCTTTGGTTGGATCGAACCAAAGCAAAAACCTCTCTTCTCTGTTTCCTTCTCCATTCACAAACAGATTTGTTTGTAACGTTACTGGTCTTCCGTTGTTGTTCCCTAGAAACTCGAAGTCAATCTCGTCGTGATTATCTCCCTTTGAAGTCAACTGTATTATTTATTTACATATACAGACAATTTATCAGTATGAAATATTGAATTAATTAGTCTATGCATGTATGCATAATATATGTAAATAATCAAGAATACAAACGTAAAAAGCAGTGACGACGCCGCCAGTATTTCCTCCGGGCACTTTGATACGCATTTCGAAGAGACCTGATCCGTAGCTGTCCTTGGATTCGAATCCAGCACCTGTTTCACGTAGAAGCCAAATCCGTGAATTACACATCATATAATCCTTAAGCAACAACGTTTTTTCTGCTAGTAAATCTTTTGTACGTGTCTTAATTAAGCTCTTTTCAAAAGTAATTAATCCTCAGCCAAAACCCATACTATTCTTTAAGGCATGCATGGAAAAAAATTGGTATTTTTTCCACTAAAAATGTCTACAACTAGTGGTCAAAAAATGGATCACAACAATTTTTGTAGATGGTGGAACTTAGTTTCTAGCTTTTAACCACATGAAGAATCCCTAACCTACCCACTAGAAGAAACTACAAGGTCTTTGAATCATACAACCTTATTAGGGAAAAAACAAAGAAGAAATTTTAACCTGAAGATTGATCCATGTAGAGATCAACTTCTTGGCCAGAGTGGAGTGAAGAAACATGACTTTGTCCCCACTTAACAACATAATTTTGACGGAAACTAACATATTTTTCGGCTTGTATTCCTCCGGGAACCCTAGCATCAACTCCTATGATCCATAATGCTACTATCAAAACACCAAAGATTCTTATATATTCCATCTTGATTTTTTTTTTCTTTTTCTTTTGGTAAGGTACTATAGTGTTGCATGGACTGGTTTAATAAGTTGAAAAAGTTGAAAGCATGAAAGATATGGAGGAGACAAAGAGATTAGAGTCGCATCAAATTCTCTAAACATCTTCTACACGCCATTCTTATTATCCCATGCTCATCGGCCATCACCACTTTTCAAATCAAATATTCTCTCCTTTTTTTTTAAAGATGTAGTGATCCATTAATTACTCTCTACTACAATAGCTTATATGAGAATTATGTTGATTTGATCGATTATGGATAAAAGCAAATCAAGTATTTGATTTGAGTTCAAAGGAAAATTGATGTAATTAGAATATGTATATGATAAACATTAGATTAATTTGTACTTAACAAGATTTGTGTTCTACTAGTAGCACAAGTTAAGCTTTAGATTTAGTGCTCATTTGCAACTACTCTAAATTGTTATCTAAAAGCATTTACATGGGGAGTCTCTTCAAGAGAGTATAAAAAACTAATAAATAATAATATTTAATTATAACAATCTCTCAAACAAAATCGGGAGAATCTCTCATAGTAGCTCAAATGAGACTCTAAAAAAGTTTTTTAAGAAATTCTTGCAATTAAATATTATTTCTGTTATACTTGAGAGATTTTAATGTGGATGCTCTAACATATAATAATATCGGGTATGAAGTGGAATCCGTAGGGTTTCCAAGCATGGAAAATTTAGAAATTAAGCTAGTGGCAATGAGGCTAGACAAGTCGAGATGTATCTTACTGAGTACAAATGATAAAATTGAGTCGACTTTTCTTAAGGAAGGACAAGGGCAATAAAAAGAGTGGCCCCAATACATTAAAAAAGAAAGTGACGGCTCAAGACCACGTAGCGTGCCACCGGTTCATGGTGGTAGGTTTATTAATTACATGTACTGAATAATCCATACCAAAAATCTTGACCGTTAAATTTAAGAAAAACCAATTTATATAGCTAGCTACATCCTACATGAGTGACTCAATTAATGCGTCATGAATAAATAAATAAAACCCTACAGATGTGGCTTTCATTTGCATTTGGGGTTTCTGATCTTACTGTTTTTCTTCGTATACAGCTTATAAATGTGGCTTTTCATTCGGGTTTCCTTTCACCCGTTCCAGAAATTTGATTTGTTTTCATTTCGTTTTGAAATAACCCCTACAGATCTTGTGGAAGCTATGTTGTCACGGCATAAAATTATGTTATGGTTATTTTGGTTAAAGATCTAGTCCCCAAGTGTAACAAACTCATAAGGCAAGTGGGAATGGATCTCAAACCTTGTAACTACGACGAAATTTATGTCATGACAACAAAGTTGAAGGACCCAAAGAAGGCACCATCTTCTTGGTGTAAGGCCTCTGAGTGATGTTCATGATTCAGACGAAGATAGTGAGAGAAAGATGAATTTGAACTAGGACGAGCCTTGACGGCAAAAAAAAAAAAAAAGTAGGATGAGTCTCAAAAGTTTTAAAATTTTTGAATTTGAAGGTTTTTTAATTTTTTCTTTTTCAGTTTCTGTCAATTCGGTGTTAGTTTCTTTTAAAGATTGTAATTTTATTTGGTTACACTATATATATAATAGCCGTTGTAGTTTGTGGCGTTCTACATGAAGCTGTTCACGTTTTTCGTAGTTTTATTTGATTCTATACAAGTCTGTTGTGGGAAAAAGAGTTTATCACAAGCAAACAAGACTTTTTGATCGAATTTGACAATTTTGTGGAACAACATACAAAGAGACTATTTTTGTGAGTGTCTAATTAGTTGATGGTTTAGTTGATAATCACATTAACTAGAGCCGACTACTTCAAGTCTTGATCTTGTGACTCAAAGCCATTATCATTTCTACTTCATAGTAAGCGCCTCTATATATATATATATGATTTAGATATAGTAACACTAACTCGAGAGCAGAAGGCTGAGACGCAAAAAAAGTTCAAAAAAAGAAGTGTAGATCAATGCAGTTTACACATCTATTCTCGTTTTCTCTTTTAACCACCAACGGAGTAAATTGGTAACTCTGAAATTGACTATTTAGGGTTTCCAAGCTTCGAAATTTAGAAATTAAGCTGGCAATTGGAGCTTTTTGTTGTTCTTCCAGCTGCAATACATAAAGCCGAAAAACACAGTCAACAAATGCAGAATTAAAGTTAGGAAAAGCAAAGTTACGAATATGAGGTAATCGTTACCTTTGGAAATAATAATAGAAGAAGTCAGCATAGAGTAGTGTTTGAACAGTCCCGGCGGTCCATGCTGCATCATCATAATCGAACATTTTCGAAATGTCAGATCACGAATAATAATCAATACGACAAATATTGAAAAATGTGAATCATGAGAGGCAACAACATGCTTTCATATAAGATTCGGGTGGCAAAGAGGATCCACAGGTATCTATCGAATCCAAATGCTAAAATTTAGTCAACTTTATGAGCAAGGACAAAGGCTATAACTAACATCACATTTTCAGCAATAAGTTGCAAAACTTGACAAAAACCAATCCAAATAGGCAGAATGTAAACAGATACTCATGTGCAGCTCAAGTGTGCTAATGGCAAGGAAGAATGACAGAGAGAGAAAGAGAGGATCATACTTATCCAGTGAACAAAGTGCGGCTCAGTGAAGTAACGGTAGATCCAGTTGAGGATGTACAAACCACGGTATCCCCTGCAAGAAGAGGACATTATTAGGTATATCAATCGAAGTATGAAACTCAGAGGCTAACTAAATCATATAGTGAGGCAGAAGAGCAGTCAATGATGTAAACATGGCAAGATGTTATTCAAGAAAAGACAACAGATAGCATTGATCCATAGCACATTAGTATAACAAGAGAAGTTCAACGGAATGAAGAAGCAATGAAATAAAATCGTATACGTACCCAAGGAGAAATATGTATTGCCCGGTTAAGTTATCAATATTTCTAGTCCTTTGAAGCAAGACAAGCTGAGGTAATATGGCAACAGCCTCCAAGTACAATGAAAACGTCCACAGTACCTGATATAGTTAAAATCGGCCTATCAAACACAAAAGAGTTAAAAGACTCATTGGAAAACAGATTGCAAATTTTTCGACAAGACAAACCTCGAGAAAGGTAAACTTTTCGTGAATCAAAAGAGCTAAGAGAAGACATGGAAGCACAAGGAACCAATGGCGAAACGTATCTTGCTCTCTATCGTAAGTCCTACGAACAGCCTTATGATACTTCATGTACCAAACAATCGAAATGGAACTTCCTAAGAACACCAACTTCATAAAGGTATTATAGATAGAGACGAAACTCGTGAAAATATCCAAATATCGAGTCGCAAAGACAATGACATAGAGTTCTTGAGTCTTCAATGAGACACCTGCCAAAATACACAAAACACAATTTGAAAATTCTCATAAATGTGTCTTCTAAATATATACATTAAAGATCCCAATTAGGTTAGATCCATTCATAAAACTTTTACAAATTGAAAATTTCTTCGATCAATCTCTCCTAAATTATACCAAAAATGGAATTAGATCCGTAATTTCTACAATTGAGCTAACAGTTTGAATCATACGGTCAACGTCAATTTTCAGAAGCGAATCGAGAAAGAGCATCGAGGAATCGCGTAAACTAATCGCACTGTGATGAAAATGCACAAATTATCATCCAAATTCGAAGACGAATTAAATGGTAAGAAAATGTAACATACCAGCGCAGGATTTGATGGTGTGGATCTTGAGAAGCAAGACCAGAACACTGGCGAGGTGAGTCATATCCGCAGCTAATCTGAAAATGTTCATCTTCGCGTTTGGCTAAATCTAATCGTCTTCTGAAAATGGAGAAACAAAGATCGCTAGGGTTTTGATGAAGCTCCTTGCTTCTTTCGTTCCTTATCGTCTTCTTCTACACCAACACTATGGGGTTCGTGATAGATCTCGTTGCCGGCGTTTTCACAAATTCTTCCTGTGTGCGTGTTTTTTTTCCTGGGAAATTAAATGGTAAGAAAATAAATGTCATTTGGCAAACTGAAAGTAGAGAAAATGAAAGCCCATGTCTTCTCGTCTGTGGGCCTAATTTTGGGTTTGCCAAGTGCCAACCGGAGGATAAACCGGACGCTTATCGGTCCGATGTAAAATCGGTGGGTCTCTAAATTAACCGAATTAAAAAGTAGATTATTGTTTGGTTGATTTGTTTTTCTTCTGGATTTTCGTAGGTGATTCGGACGAACCAACAGACGCTTATCTCATAAAAATTAACTTCTCTGACCATGTCAACAGTTTATTAGTTTTAAGTTTTTTATTTTCATTTAAATAAATAATTAATTTAAATAAAAATTATTAGAATACTATATTTTGGACATTCGTAGAGTTTCTCCTTTATGATGTTATTCTAAGATGACAAACACTTATACTTTAAACTTTTAAATTTTTTTTATTCCTATTTTAAATTTTCAAAAGGAAACTTTGCTAGTTTAAACCTTCAAAATAACAATTTAGTTTTCACCAACACTTTCAATAACAGAAAAATTAATTCAGTTCAATTAGAGACGTGTCAATACTTAGAACTAACAAGAATTCACTTTCCCAAATATTTAGAATTTACTTCTCCAAATACCCAAAATATATTTGAAATTTATGTGGTTAAAATTTTTAAGAGAATTAACTATTCTGTCAATATAGTTAACTGTTCCGTCATTTGAAATATCGATGTGAATCAGATGTCACTTTGAAATTTTAAAACTAGCAAAAGTTTTACATTAGAAGATTAAAGTAGGAGTCAAAAACCTTAAATATTTAAAAATAGAAATATTTATCACCTTGAAAATTCTTTATAAAAAAATTCACATATTAATGTTAAACATTTAGATTTGAAGGAGCAGGATCTCAGAGTCTTGGTTGATTTGACGTAAACAAATTACATAATGAAAGGCAAGTAGAGTTTAATTTTTGGTTTTTAATGTTAAAAAAGGACAGGTATAGTTAGTTAACCAGTGAAGCTCTTAAGTTAGGTGATTGTCTTTACCCATAAGTATATTCGGAGGATTGTTCACGTCTATCCCGACCACTTATTGTTCTCGTTCAAATCAAACACATCAACTCACAAAAACAAATTTAATTTAAAATTTATGGTACTACATGCATTGCATGTACCCATCAACATTTGTTTTTCTCTATGCCAACAACTAATTTCTTTGGCATATTGTAAAGGTAGTTGGGTTTGGTAATGTTTTCCACTAATATCATATAGGAACTAACCACTTGTTTCCTAAATTGGTCGGAGTTTAGAAAAATTGTTACTAATCACAAAATGTATGTGTGTTTGAAAACACAATATAAAAGGATTAAAGATGATTATTGGTTAAAGGGTTCATAGTTTGATCTCAATTTTTTTTTTTTTTCAAATAAGAGTTACCATGAACAACATATTACATACAAAAACAAAAGAAACAAACTGATTATGATAATTAAAGGAAATAAATATAAGATTTAACTAAAAAAGATCAAGGATTTCTAAAATAGAAGTGTTACAAAGAGGACAATTTCCTCTTTGAACCCAAAGCTCTCTTGAACAGTCTACAAAACGTATGACCACACGGTATAAACGCCGCTCCTTTACTTCTTACCATACACACACAACAACTTATCTCCGCCGTCACCTCCGCCGCCGCTCCTTTACTTCTTACCATACACACACAACAACTTATCTCCGCCGTCACCTCCGCCGCCGCTCCTTCTCCTCCGCCGTCAATCACTCTTTCCTCTTCCTCTCCCTCTACTACACTTACCAAACTCATTTGTCCTTCATTCTCCTCCAACAACTCCATCAAAGACATCCTCGCCGGCGCCGGCGGCGTCTCCTCTTCTCTAGCCGATAAAGCTCTCTCCTCAGCTAACACAGCTCCTAACCGGACCCTCCCCTCCGTCGTTGACCCTTCTTCCTCCGTTACGTTTCCAGAGTTGGAAAGAAGGAAACCGAGTTGGTGGTGGTTTTCGTTATCCCGGTTAAGGATAGGAGTATTCAAACTCGGAATAGAATTAGACGAGATCCAAACAGTGGTGGCGTTACGTTTAAGACGGAGCTTTTCACGGAGAGTTTTCCAAGCGGTTTTATCGTTACGATTGTGATGGTGGTGGTTGTCGTCGTGTCGGTGGTCTCTTTGCATTATATCGAGAAGTGTTCGGTTTGATTGGTTTCTTGACGGTGGTTGCGGCGAGGTTCCGTTTCTGTCAGCCATTAGAATAGCTTCTAGAGTTAATCCAGTGAATGAGCTCCGGTTAGTTTCCACCGTTGACATACGATCTAGTAACGTTACTCTAAGCCTATCTCCACCGTTCATTTGAATCATCTTTTATAGATTCAGAGCTCAAATCCCATCAAGAATGAGAATGTGAAACTGAAAAAAAATAAAATATAAAAAAATTGTTATTAAAACTTCGAATTTCTTGGGATTAAAGAATGAGTTTCAGGCCTCTCTATAAACTTAAATTTTCCAGAGAAAAATCATCAAGAAAATTAAAAAGAAATGTGAAGAGAAAATGACCTTTTTATGTCTCAAAGAAAACAATAGTTTCTCGAGAAAAATTTCAGAGTTTCTTGAAGTGAAAAGATGAACAACTCCGTCTTCACGTTTGCAGGAGAATCCAAAATCCAAGAACAGATCTGTAAATGAATAGAATATACTTTAAAATTTATTAGATTCTGGCAAAAAAAAACAGAGAGAGAACCTTCAATTCTTCTTTATATATAAAAAAAAGAATCAATGTCAGACAATAATCATATTGTTTCTCAGAGAAAATACAGAAGAAATATATAAATTTTTACATATTTTGATTGATATTATTATGAAAGCGATTGACCACTTTCTTTTTGCTTTCTCTTTTATATGAAAGAGTGTGTACCATGATTGGTGGTAACGGGTAAGCGTTATTTACAGCATTTAGTTCTACATTTACGAATTTACCCTTGCATTTATGCGAACTTTATTTATCATTTTTTGTAGGGTATAAGGATAATTCTTATTTCATAGAGCTTGGCTTGTCATTTGTTTGTCCGCAAGTTTCTTTAAGGAAATGGCAAATTGCTGAGCACATGACAAGTGCATTTGATTCTTATCGTTTTTCACTAGCTTTGTACTTCAAATTTGAATTTAGAATTTTTCAGTTTTGGATTGTTTGTCTAGAAATTTAGGGATTTTACCAACATTAAGTAACATGTCTTAAGAGTAACTTTAGTTATAATTATTGTAGTATAAAAAATTAGGCCTGGGCAAAAAAAAAACAATCTGAATTACTTGACCGAATCCAACCTGAAAAAGAAACTGAACCCGAACTGACAAAATACCCAATCAATTTTATATTTTTATATCCGAAAAATCAAATCTGAACATGAACCAAACCAAAAACCGAATGGGTATCTGAAATACCCGAGATACAATTATATACCAAAAATTTTTAATTATTTTTAGATTTGATATAACCCACTTAACCAAAATTATAATTATAAACTCAAAAATATCTATATCCAAAAACCAAAATAACCGAATATCCACAAATTCTTAGTTATAATTGTGAAAATAACCAAATTTTATTTAAATTTAATCAATTTTTTAGTTTTCCTCCAATATTTTAAATACCCGAATCAAGATAGAACCGAATCGATATCCGAACGTCCAAACCTACAAACATTGTAAACATTTAGTTACACAAGTTAAACCCAACCCATATGGGCAAGTCAAAATTGAGCTCGACTGGTCCGTTTCTACAGAGCAGTCAAAATCTCTAACATTGAATAGAGGAAATAGTTATCAAACAATAGCTAGCCCACCACCAACTATTTGGTTAGGTTTTGTTATCTTGTTAGAACAAATTAATCCACTAAGGAAATAAATATGCTTCATGTTTTGTTTCCAATTATATTTGTAATGTTAGTTAGAGTTTTAGTCCCACCTTTTACAAAAGATGAAAGAAGCTACTTTAAGAAATAATAACGATGGTATATCATTTGTTGAAAAAGAAAACATTTAAGGGCCTAACACATGTATGGGTCATCATGTTGGATCAAGATTTATAGCCATAACCTTATATTTGTACCATGCTGAAAGTTTTGATTGCCACAATTATGAGAATTATGACTCCTTTTTGCCAAAGGAAATTTGAGATTTTTTAATTTGTTTTTGGTCGAATCGGAAATTTGAGATTAAAAGTCTGAAAAATCGGTCAATCTGTTTTTAAAAGAATTGTTGAAGTAGTTTAAGAATTACTTGCGGATGAGTAACCTAATATTTTTACTTTAAAATTCAATTTTTTTTCTTATGGTTTGATGGTATATAAGGATTAATGCTTTATCCCTTTTTAATTTTTAATTTTTTGATAAAATATTTTCTATTTAAATTAAATATGAAAATGAAAGTGATACAAAACCAGTTTAGGCCAACAATTTAACTAAGTAGACCCAACACACAATTTAGAGAACCATTAGTGAATCAAAATGAGAAGCGCAACTAGTGCTAGTTTTGTGTTGAGGTAAGTTATCCCAAGATTGATCAACTTGTTAGCATATTCAGCTTGTTCTGTAACTAACTCGATTGACAACATTAATTTGTTCGACCAAGCTCAAACTTTAGATTAAAGTCACAACTGACATAATGTTTCGGAAGATTTATTTAGCTTAATTATGCTGTTTAGTAGGAACTAAATCTCCTTTTTATGGGTTTAGCAGTTTTTGTTCGTCACATTTCACAAGTATGTAGTGTAGTAACTGTGGGTGAAAACTTTATAACAATGAAACCTGCTTGAAAGAAAATAGATCATTATAGGACGTCTCGTTTAATCAGTAGTGCTATTAGTTGCTTAAGTAGATTAAGTTGGGAGAGGACATAAGTAAAATCCAGTTACCACTTTCCCATAATTAACTAGAGGGCAAAATAACCATAACCAAAAAAAGCGTACAGAACCGACCCATAAATTTATACTTCGTTTCGATTACGGTTTTGCTTAAAAATTCATTGGGTTATCATTATAAAATATACTTCGGTTTTGATTGGATTCGGTTTAAAACCGTAAAACGATAGGTTTTTTCTAATTTATAATTTTACTTAGGTCATGAATGGTAGTAGTTTCTACTATGGTTTTTGGTTTTTGATTTTTTAAAAATTAATTAATGATCCAATCAAGATTATGTGAAAAATTGATTTCCTAAAAAATAGGGAATCTAGATTTTATGGGTTTTTTAAATTTCTAAACAAAAACCAAAAGCCACTTTTTTGAGTTTTTGAATTTGAACGTGAGATTTTATTTTTCAAATTTTCTGTTTATTTTTATTTCAATTTTTCGCAAAAACCAAAATCTAAAAGCTAGAATTTAAAAACAAAAATCTATAATCTTAAAAACTTTTAAACATTCATGGCCTTATTATATATGCTTAAATAGATATTTATGTTACCTATATTTTTTTAAAATTAACAACAATACCTTAAAATGGTTGCACAAAAATGATTAATAAAAAAATATATAAAAACTCTACATATATAAGCATCTTATATATTATAATTTAAGGTTTTGGATCATTTATTTATTTTTTACTAGAGTTTCATCAAGTTATTTTTTTTAAACCGCATCATTAAGTTTGACTTTCATTCTCTTTTAATTTTTCCAATAGAATCAATTTTGAGTTTTAACTTTTCAATGGTTCGATATTGAGTTTTAACTTTTTACAAATACAAATACAATTACAAATTTAATGTTTTGATTTTGAGTTTTTAATTATAATTTGTTATAAAATTATGAAATCATCTACAAAACCGAAACCGATACCAAACTGAATTAATTACGGTTAAAAGCGTTAAAACCGTAAACCAAAAAAAAACTGAACCGTATGAAACCATATTTCAATCGGATTCTAAATAGTTTTATTTTCTATAGAACCGAAAAAACTGAACCGGAATCAATCCATAAACTTGAATGCCCACTCTTATAATTAAGCCAATGTAGAAGTCTACTGTAAGATTTAAGATTCAAATTTTATCAAAAAAAAAAAGATTAGTTAAGATTTAAGTTAAGTTTTTTTTTGGTAAATATTTAATTTAATTTATTAGATATTCAACAAAATTTTATTAAAACTTAACGCTATTTTTAGTTATTAAACTAAGGTAATTATCAAAAGATTTATTTTCAAAAAATATAAGGAAGAAATGTCTCTTTCAGTTAAATTATCTACACAAAAAGGGAAATTGCAAAATTAAAGAAAAAAACAAAACACAGCCGTTTTCTCTCTTATATATACGTCAATTAGGTTTTGTCCTAATCCGCTAATCCCAACCCTAAATTCTCCTGCTTCGTTCTTGGTTTTTGAGCAAGTATGCGTTTGTGGTCGTAGTTGTCATTGTCCTTTCCGATGAAAGTTTCATTATTATTTGCTTTCTTCTTTTTCTTTTATGAATTACGAATGCTTCTACTGATTTCGCTGTATGGTTTTGTAAACTAGACTCTCACTGCTTGAAGATTTGCATTGGCAACCAAGAAATTGTCGGTGGCAACCATGGTAGTAGTAGCTTTAAGTCTTAGTTATTTTTGTTTTAGTCAAAGATAAAGTTTTCTTATTTCACGTTTCATGGCTTATATTATGAGTTTTTTTTGTGACTATAGGATGAAGAACTCGGAGGAAATCTAAAACAGCAACTCAAGAAGCTCTTTGATGAGTCTCTGAAATTAACAGTTTCGGATGAACATGGTGTTGAGCCCTTGGCTGCTGCCTCTGATGCTAAATTTCGAAAACTTGGAGATTATCAATGGTACGTAGTCCATCTTTTTGTGTTTAATTTCATTGAAAAAGATTTAAGTTTGTTTTTTTTTTTTTAATTAAAATTCTTTACTCTTTCTATTTGCAGTAACAATGTAATGGGAATTTGGTCCATAATGAAACCAAAGTGTTCCCAATTCAATGGTGCTCCAGCTCTTGGACAGGTTTGGTTTGTTCGGTCTTGTCTTTTGTATGTTGTATCTTCGTGTAGTAGATGTTTATTTTGTTCCCTTTTATTTTTGTTCACATAGGCCATTGTTTCAAATCTCCCTACTTCTGAGTTGGTGAAGTCATGTTCTGTAACTGGACCTGGATTTATCAATGTTGTACTATCAGCTGAATATATGGCTAAGGTGCTCCTTTTTATTTATTTATTTGCTTACTTCTTGTACATATAGTCATTTTCTAGTGTCTTTATTTTACATAAAATTTGTATCATCAGAGCATTGAGAATATGCTTATCAATGGGATTGATACATGGGCACCTACTACTTCGGTTAAGAGAGTTGTGGTTGATTTTTGTTCTCCAAACATTGCAAAAGAAATGCATGTTGGTCATCTTAGATCAACTATTATCGGTGATACGATAGCTCGTATGCTTGAGTACTCAAAAGTTGAAGTTCTACGAAGAAACCATGTTGGTGACTGGGGTACACAGGTATAATAACTCTACTGTTTTTCTTATCTCAAAATGATTTCTTAACCTTAAATGAAACCGAGTTTTTTTATTTTATATATTCGCTTTTTTCTGTAGTTTGGCATGCTAATAGAGTACCTATTTGAGGAACTTCCTGGTTCAGATAATGAGGTTGTGACAACAATTGGAGAACTTCAGGTTAGCTGCTTTACATTATAGGACTTCCTAAGTTTTACAAGTTCCAACGTTACTAATATCATATGTCATATGTATAGTTACTTTACAGAAAATCAAAAAGGAAGTTTGATCATGATCCTGTCTTTAAGGAAAAGGCACAACATGCTGTTGTCCGTCTACAGGTAAAACCTGAATCACTTCTTCGTTTTCTCTGTTTGGAAATGTCTCAGTATGTAAAGATCTAATTTACTATCATGTCTCTCTTTTCTGTTTGTTCTATGCAGAGTGGAGATCCTGTTTACGTCAAGACTTGGGCTAAGATTTGTGAAATCAGCCGAACCGAGGCTAACAAGGTTCTTCAGCGACTCCAAGTTAAGCTTGAAGAAAAGGTATGTAAAGGAAAAGGTAATAATGGAAAAGAGAGATACATGGGTCATGAGTATACTAATGGAAAAATACTTTTGATTTTTATTAACAGGGAGAAAGCTTTTACAAACCTTATATTGCTAACATGATTGAAGAATTGAGTAGCAAAGGGTTGGTTCAAGAAAGTGATGGTGCTCGTGTGATTTTCATCAAAGACTTCAAAACACCACTCATGCTTGTTAAGAGTGATGGTGGTTTTACTTACAGCACAACAGATATGGCTGCTCTTTGGTGTGTGTTAATTACTCTATATTAGTTAAATTTTATTTTTTATGTTTGTATTTGCTGAAGTGCACGTGTGGCCTAATCTGAATCTGCATTGGCTTAGGTATCGTCTTAATGAAGAGAAAGCTGAGTGGATTATTTATGTGACAGATGCTGGTCAGAAAGAGCATTTTGATTTGTTCTTCAAAGTAGGTTTGATGAATATTTTGTATAAACTTTTACTTGCTTTATATGTAACGACTTGTGAAATGTTATTATGTCTTGATTGAATCAGGCTGCTAGAAAAGCAGGGTGGCTTCCAGATAATGACAAAACTTACCCTAAAGTTAACCATGTCGATTTTGGTCTCGTCTCTGGCGAAGATAAGAAGCGATTTAGAACTCGGGCAGCAGATGTAGTCCGCCTAATTGATTTGCTAGATGAGGCCAAGACTCGCAGTAAAGCTGCCCTTATTGAGCGTGGTATATACTTTGTTTGGATTTGTTGAACTTATTCGCTTATGGTCTTATATTAATCACTTACATGTTCCTCTATGGTTAGGTAAAGACAAAGAATGGACACTTGAGGAGCTTGACCAAACAGCTGAAGCAGTTGGATATGGAGCACTGAAGTAAGTATCATCTCTATTCAACTGATTGTGATAAATGTTTTTATATTTTCATGGTTAGAGCTAAGTTTTGGTCTTGTTTAATTTTCTTTCAACGTTTGCTGACTTGAAGAACAACAGATCAACAAATTATACTTTCAGCTTTGATCAAATGCTTTGTGACAAGGTGCTAGCAAATGTTTGGCATTATGTAGTCATCTAACAGATTCTTATTATTGGCAATATTTGATCATTATGTGTTCATAAGCACAGGGAAAGACAGCAGTTTACCTTCTTTACGCGCATGCTCGGATCTGTTCAATCATCAGAAAATCTGGCAAAGACATGAATGAGCTGAAAAAGGTATTTTTTTTAGCAGCATCAAACTCAAATTACTTGATTGCTCTATTAGTCTATATCAATGATATTATAGGAAACATGACACTAATTTTTACGTGTCAACAACAATTGTTTTGTTGCAGACAGGAAAGATAGCATTGGATCATGTAGAAGAACGGGCACTAGGGCTTCACCTACTTCAATTTTCTGAGGTAAAAAAAAAACACAATGCTCACTAGATAGTAGTTTTGTTTATACATATTTGACTTCGTTTACTTGGTTAACAAGATGAAACAATTACAATCTACGTGTGTAACGATTTGCAGACGGTTGAGGAAGTGAGCACGAAGCTGTTACCGCACTTGCTATGCGAGTACCTCTATGAATTATCTGAACAGTTCTCCAAATTCTACTCTAATTGTCAGGTGAGCTATGAGCGAGCATTCCCAAGATTCATATTTTTGTATATTTTAGTCTCATAGGCAGTATATGATCAAGCCACCACAATTTATTTTCATATTTATCAGGTCAATGGTTCAACAGAGGAGACAAGCCGTCTCCTACTTTGTGAAGCAACGGCCATTGTCATGAGGAAATGCTTCCACCTTCTTGGAATCACTCCTGTTTACAAGCTTTGATATGTTTACCTATTCCTGGTTCACATGTATGTATCCGGCCCTGTGAAATAATTTTTCTTTCACCCAAATTCTATTTAACATGTTTAACACTTGGGCCTTTATATATAACAAAATTGGATCAAAAGGTTTTACTTTTTGTTTTTTTTTTCCCGCCCAAAACCATAAAACCTAGTTTTTCCAGAAACTATTTAAACATAATCCATCAAATTAAATAGGTAAAATTTTGGTTAACTCAAAACCATTTAGTTGGGTTGTGTTGAATTATTCATTTCAATAGCTCTATTTATATTTGTAGACCACGTGGGACGGTTTCAAAAAGTGATTTAATACATATTTATTAGTTATGTGAGACGGTTAGTAAATTGTAAACTTCAAGAAAAATTAAATGAAAGTGTTTGAAATGTTGAATTACTTCAAAAAAGATTGTATTTATATTAGGTGTTTAATATTTTTAATATGTGTGAATTATTCAGAAAATCAATCTTTTTGATACAAAGGGAGTACATATAAAAAGAAAAACATTGAAGACTATTTCTGATGACGTATCAATATCAGTATCAAAATAATAAAAAATCAATATTTTTCGGCAATTGAATGATTAACCATTATTTTTTTCAAATTTTATCCTCGTAATTAATTTACTAAAATAATTCATTGAAATAAATAGTCAATCCAGATACGAAATTAAATAAACTTTATTATGTTGCTCCAAAATTAACTTATATATATATATTGGATTTAGAATTTCATTCAGAAAGCACTAATTATCTCTCAACTTTATTCCTAACCTTCTTATAAACACATTACATAAATCATCTCATAATAATAAAAATCTCACCGGCGTCAAGAAGGGAACCAAAGCTTCACCAATCTTTGATCGGATGGCCGTTAATTTTTGATTCGATTAATCTGTCATCCACCAAACATCGAGAACTTGGGGTTTGCAACGGTAAGTAACACATATAATAACAATAATCAAAAGTTCCATGACGTTTTCTTCTAACTTTGCTCCTAAATAGTTTTAATTTAAAATTTTATCATTACTTCATAAAATTTTTAAAAACATGATTTTACGCACAGTGCTAGGTAAAGTCTTTTTGTTAAAGAAAAATGACTATTAGTTTACTAAACCAGCGAGAAAACTGTAAAGTTGTACACATCAATTTTTATTTTTTACAAACTGTTATAACTCATTACTACAAAAAGGCCCCAAATAAGACCAAACATACAAAAGAGGCCTTATTTGGTCTCTTTTCAGAGAAACAAAAAAACCCAGGCCCAGAACTCAGAGAGAGAGAGAGAGAGTCGCATACTGCGTCGAGGAGAGAGAGAGAGAGCGAAAAAAACATCACCGAGAACCCAATTTTTTTTTTTCTCCCGAGAGGGAAACCAAAATTGAAAAGAAAAAAATTGCTCAATTAGGAATCTCGCAACAAGCAATTTCAATGTCGTGGGAGCTTTCTTGTTTCCCTGAGAATTTGGTTTCGTCTTTGATTTGAAGCTTAAACAGAGGTGTTTTTGTTGTTGGTTCATTCTTTGGAAACCCTAGGAGAGAGAAACTAATTTGATTGTTCAGAGTTTTGTGCCCTAGCTTTGCGTTTTTGCTCTGTTCTACGTTTCAATTCAGGTAACTGTAGCTTCTTCTTTAACCCTAGAGTCCAGCTTTGCTAGAGGTTCTGTGATTTTTGAACGTTTTGGGTATTCTGAATTAGGAATGTGATTTTTAAGTTGTCTGTGTAATTCTTGGTTTATGCTCGTTTAGCTTCGAAATGTGTAATACATTACGGAAGAGTTCGTAGGGCACGCCATTTTTAAGTAGCTTAGCTGATCATTTCTAAGTTTGGTTTCTTGTTAGTGTCAAATTGGTTTTGACTTAAGCTGGAATGCGTACTTTTGAGCTCTTTCATTAATGGATGGTGTTTCTTCTCTACATTCTGTGATCTTCTAGAGGATCAAAATCGGATTGGTGTTAGATATATAATGGTTCTTTGTCGAAAACTAGAATCTGGGGAGTTATCTTCACTTCGATGTTTCTTTGGATTAGTGGATCAAGCATGTATAACTGGCTTTTGTTTTACTTGACTTTTTTGAGTAGTAGTTATATACTTATATCTTCAATATGCTAAGCTACTCTATAATCTGTGATAATATGATATCATGAGAAAGTATGTTTACCATTGTTATTTGCAAGTCAACATTTAGCTAGTATTGATTCTGATTTCTGCAGTAGGATCATTCGGAATGCTGTAAATAATGAAAGCTTTTTGCTTAATTCTGCAGTTAATTTATAATTTGAATTAATGGGACATCCAAGGTGGTAATGCATGGAAGCGTTTCAGGATATCTTCTAGTAAATGCTGAGGTTGATTCCATGGGAGGAGTTGTTGATAGTGGAGGTGGTATTGGTTTCACAACATCTCCGCGCCGAAATGCAATTGAGAAGGCTCAAGCGGAGCTAAGGTATTTCAGATCGAAACTTTTTCATCTTCTGATTTCTACAGCTATCTATCACTTCCAGTTTGTAATAAAGATGCTTGTTTCAACAGGCAAGAGTATGATGTCCGTGAGGAAAGGAGGAGAGAATTGGAGTTTCTGGAGAAAGTATGAATACCTATTTCCTTGTTCTCTTTCCTTTGAAAAACTTATTGTGACAAGCCTTTACTCTTCTATCTCCTTCAGGGCGGTAATCCCTTGGATTTCAAGTCTGGTATTGCAACTTCACATAGCGTCCAATCTACATCACTCACAGATCGGCAAGCAGATCATTTCATAAACAGGTACATTCGTGTTTGTTGGAGTTTCCCATTATATTTCATGGATTAACTCATCATTCTTTACCCATAACTCGCACAGTGAAGTCAAGGATAGTTTTGCCCTTACTGCCTCACCACATGGAGACTCTGTGGAGAGTAGTGGTAGACCTGGAGTTCCTACAATTTCTGAACCTAATACAGCGGATAATCTCTTACTGTTTGATTCTGAAAACAAGTCAGTTGAAGGAGAAAGAAATTTGAGATATCCTAATAGGCAAAATAGAACTTCTGAGTCAGAACGGTCTTCAAAAGCAAACACCAACCAAAATTCCAAAGAAACAGAAGATTCTGCCATCTTTCGCCCGTATGCTCGTAGGAATAGATCAAAGACAAATCGGGATCCAGCACGGTCAAGCTCCACTGAATTAGCTCAGAATCGTGGTGGTGTTGCAACGTCTATCTCTATTCGCAGAGGATCAGTGGACGGAAAGGGTTACATTCCCGAAGCAGCCAATCAAAAGGATAGGCATACAACTTCTGTATCTTGTCCAATATTTGCAAATTCTAATGGTAGTATTGTTCCGAAAAATGTTGATCCCAGCAATCCGCTGAACACTAAGGTGGATGGTGGATCTGTTGTAGGAGAGAGTACTCCTGGATCCAAGACTAGTCTATTGAAAGATAAAGCAGACATTACACATAGAAAAAGTTCTGTATGTATGCCATTTGGAGAGACTGGTCTTGCTGGGGAGAAGGCACTACTAGTTTCGAGTAGTACAGAGATTGGTTCTCCCAAAGCTACAACAGAAGTAGGCCAGGAAAGTAATTCTACCCAAGTGAATGGCCTAAGAGATTCCATGGTAGAGGAAGGAAGCTTAATAAATAGAGGAGCTGTAGGGAAAAAAGGGTTAGAGTCGGAGTCTTCTCATGCTAACAACTTAGAAGTAGATGTAGATAATGAAAGAGATCTTTATAGAGTGGAAAAACTTGACTCTGATGAAATCTCTATGCAGAAGCCTTCAAGAGTAGAGGGGTTACTGAATCAAACAGTTGGTGAAATTGTGAAAACTAAGATTGAGGATGAGACTGGTCGATCTACCGCCATTAAGAGTGATTGCATTCCTGCACATGAAATGCAGATGAAATCGGGTAAAACTGAAAATCAAAGTTACAGAAATACAGCTGGGCTGCAAAATGAGGAGAAATGTTCAGACACTGAGAAAAAGCTTCAAGATGGGTTGGTTGTACCTGAAAAAGAAAGGAAAGTTGATAGTGCTTTATCTGAAAATCCTAGCAGCTCTTTGTGCCCAGGGATTCCTCAGGCATCTGTTCACACAAATTCCTGCATAGTTGGTGATAATGTATTGTTAGGATCTGACGTTGAAGCCTTAAAACATCAGCCTAGCACAGATGCAATAATGTTAGATACTGTGAAGGAGGACTCTATCCTTGAGGAGGCACGGGTTATACAGGTTTTCTTTTTCAACTTGGCTTGATGATCTTAAGTTGTCGTGCTTCAAAAAAGTTATTACCTATTCATCTATTTATGTATGACATAATACACTAACAGGCTAAGAGAAAAAGAATTGCTGAGTTATCTTGTGGTACCGCAACAGTAGAGGTCCGTGAGAGATCTCAATGGGATTTTGTCCTCGAAGAAATGGCATGGCTGGCAAATGATTTTGCGCAGGTCTGATCTAGTTACACAGTTTTCTAATTTAAAACTCTATACAACTGCATGGAAAAAACTGTATTTTGTGGATTGGTATTCTGTTATTTCCAATAGCGCCTGGACATTCCTCGGCATAAATGAGCTTGTCCACTTCTATGTTGCTGGAAAAATTTTCAATGAGTTTTCAGATTGCATTTTGTTTATTCTCACCTTTTTCGGTCTTCCAGGAGCGCCTTTGGAAAATGACTGCTGCTGCACAAATTTGCCATAGAGTTGCTATGACTTGTCAGTTGAGATTTGAGGAACGAAATCAGCACAGAAAGCTGAAAAAAATAGCTTCAATCCTATCTAATGCTATATTGCAATTCTGGAGTTCTGTGGAGGTTCTGGGGGAGCTGGAGAAGACAAGCATGGGAACTGATAAGGTATTTGACTGTCAGACCTCGTTTATGGTTTTTGATGACAATGGTGACCATATAGTTTTCTTTTTCTTTTAAATCAGAATTATGCATACATATATACTTGTGAGATTAAAGTACACAGACGTCCTGGAACCATATTGTTAAGTTTATGACTGGACTGTGATCTGTAAGGCACACACAATTTTACGGATATTTCCTTCCTATGATAGATAAAGCCAGCTATTTCTAATTTCCTTGAATTGTCTTCCATATTTACCTCCAGGAGGCTCTGGTTATGTTGCTTTTTATATTGTGATTTTTGTAAAACTTAATGGTATCCTCATAAGTAATACCACTGTCGTATGCAGGAGAGTTGCCAAGAATCTAATTGTGAGAAGGGCAGAAAATGTCTAGCTGGGGGTGTCAGGGAGTATGCAAGTAGGTTTTTGAAGTATAACAACTCTTCTTACCCCTATCATTCAGCTGCACCATCAACACCGGACAATATGTCTGAGCCAGAAATATTGGATATATCTCTGGTTGATCAGCTTACAGAAGTATGAGTTTCTTAAAAAAAAATTCTGCAGCCTCAGTTGAGTATTAGTGCTGTGGATAGCTCTAAAATATTATTGATTGAGCTTTATTATTATGCAGAAAAGCCTCTTTTATTCAGTTCCATCTGGTGCAATGGAGGTGTACCACAAGTCCATTGTGTCCTATCTTGCACGCTGTGAGGTACGTGAGATTTTTCTGGGCTAGGAGGTCTCATATTGTAACCCTGAATATGTATATATTCCTGAGAATATATATCTGTTCTCCAAAGATACTTAACAGAAATTTTCTGTTCCCAGAAGTCTGGAAGTAGCATGCAGGAGGAGGTTGATACATCAGCCTATGATACTGCTGGAGGTGTGCACACTTCTTGGTTGTTTGAGTCCGCGTGCTGATTAAGTATTTACTGATTTTTTTTTAATCTCCAATTGTAGATATAGGATACAATGTCACTGCATTCGATGAGGATGAATGCGAAACAAGTACCTATTATCTTCCTGGGGCTTTGGAATGTAGCAAATCATTTAATCTAAGCCATAAAAAAAGGAAGAATTTAATGAAGTCTCATTCTGCCCGGTCATATGATCTTGGAGATGATTTACCATACGTCAACTACATAGGTGGGTCTAACTCATTGAATCTGATGGCGAAAAGGCCTGCCAGTAATACCAACGTTGGCTCAGTTCCAACGAGGCGTGTGCGCACTGCTTCCAGGCAGAGGATTGTGAGTCCTTTTGGCTGTGCTACTGCTGGGAGTGTACCAGTGCCCTTAAAAACGGAGGCGTCTAGTGGGGATACTAGTTCTTTTCAGGATGAGCAAAGTAGTTTGCATGGTGGATCAGCAGTCCAAAAGGGCACAGAGGTTGAATCAAGTCGTAATTTTGAGAAGCAGTTACCTTATGACAAGGCTGAAACCTCAGGAAAACCTAAAAAGAAGAAGAAAACCCATCTGGTAGTTTGCAATATCAGCATAAAATAGTTGCTATTTGTTTTAGTTAACATTGCATTGTAATTTAGAATTTCATTTGTTGCAGGGATCTGCATATGACCAAACGTGGCATCACGATTCTTCAGTCCATGCTGAACAGGTTTTTTCATTGGTAAAACCCTAAGAATCAATTTTAACAATTGTTTTACGGAAAGCATGCCAAGAGTTCAGGTGTTATGTTCTAATTAGTGTTAATGCTTGACTAGCTTGCTAAAATGAAAAATTTACTACATGCTGAAGTGGTTTGATACTGGATTTCTGTTCTTGGGATTGAAATACTTAACAATTTTTTTTTTTGTTTCCGTTTTTATCTTGAAGAGGTGGCTGTTGACAGTGTCATATTTCTTGAAATGAGAACTTTAGATACAATAGTTGGTATATATATACCCTGTACTGTTAATTGACTTCCTAGAAAGGATACTAATTTGTCCTTATTTTGGCAGAAGGACCACTGGAAGAAGCGACCAGAGAATCATTTTGATATGACTGGTACTATTTGCAATCTTTTTTACTCTGTGGTGCATTCTATAATTGTAGTTCTTTAGCCGTTTGGGATGAGCCTCAGCCCCAGTCTTCCTTATAAATCAAACAAAACTAGGAGTCATTATAGAGGATATCATGTTTTTTTTTTTGGGGTACACCTTATCATTAACATCAATTATAATTTTAAAGCAATGGTTATTGTAGAGTTATTAAAACCTAGAGTGGAAGGTTGTAAATTGGATCGAGTCAACTGTTTCCGGAAGTTAACATGAGTTTGTTGCGTTATTGACACCTTCCCTTTTTATGTCTCGATGCTGCTATATAATGAGTTTATAGTTCTGTGACCAATTTAAATTGTATTTTATAAGGTTTATATGGTCCTCATAGTGCAAAGAAGCAAAAGACCACCAAGCTTGAGAATAATTTTGATAGTGCCATTCCTCTCACCGGATCAATTCCTTCTCCGGCAGCTTCCCAGATGAGCAATATGTCCAACAACAAATCTATCAAGTTTATTGGAGGTCGTGATAGGGCCAGAAAAATAAAAGGCCTGAAGGTAGATGCTGTTGAAGGTTTCCTAACTCCATTCACTTTATTTTAGGATATTTGTTTTAACCTAATTTTTTTTTTTTTTTGCAGATTTCTCCTGGCCAGCATGGTTCTGGAAATCCATGGTCACTATTTGAGGATCAGGTTTTTTTTATTCGCCATCTTCATTAACTTTGATATACTGTATGTTGCTCTATGAGTATCTAATATTGTTTTTCCACCATATAGGCGCTTGTTGTCCTGGTGCATGACATGGGCCCTAACTGGGAGCTCATTAGTGATGCAATGAACAGCACTCTTAAAATTAAGGTAAGTGCCTGTTATTTCGAAAAATCTTGGGGTTATTTCTTTGGTACATTTCCAACAGAGTGGAGATTCTTTCTTTGGTACAGTTCCAACAGAGTGGCAAAGCTATAATTATACTGTTTGTTTATATTCTAGTTAACTGTTGTGTTGGATATTGTTGTCCAGGATATTGCTTTTTCGTATCAGTGAACAAATTGGTATTTGTTTCTGGCTGATTCATTTGTCCATTGTTTGATCCACATTTTATTTTATTTTCCAGTGTATATATCGTAATCCAAGTGAGTGCAAGGAGCGGCATAAGATTCTGATGGATAGGAGTGCTGGTGATGGAGCTGATAGTGCTGAAGACTCAGGGACTTCTCAGTCTTATCCATCCACTTTACCTGGCATCCCAAAGGTTTTTCTTTAGCTCTTAGACGATTAACAAGGTGTCCTCTATGTTTACACTAATTTAATTGCCCTGGATATGTTTGCTATATTTAGGGAAGTGCTAGACAGTTGTTTCAACGATTGCAAGGGCCAATGGAGGAAGATACCCTGAAGTCCCATTTTGAGATGATTTGTTTGATTGGGAAGAAGTTACATAACAGAAAGACTCAGGTTGGTTCACCTAGTGCTCTGTTACTGTTTCCAAGCTTGAACCTAAAACTAGTGGATACTGTCTTTCTGCATTTTTTTTCGGTCATAATTCAACCATGCCTGGCAATAGTGATAGTTCCCCTTGTTTGTCCTGTTTGTAGCGTAAAGCAGATGATATGATGGGTACCATAGTCCAGATTTTAGTTTGTGAGTTCCTTGTTGGAAGAATGCTGGAGGGGGTATTAACTTATAGTTCATAGAGTGTGTTCTCAGGGTGTCTGTGGTTTCTTGATCACGGAATTCAGTTTTGAAGTTGCACAGGAGTTGGTAAAAACGGTTTTGCTTAAAGACATCCGGGATGTAGAACATGAGAAGATAGGCTTCCTTGCCTTGTTATAGTTAGAATTATGCTAAGAAAGGCATCTCTCAATCACTCTTATTTGACATAACCGGTCTGCATGCATAACCGGTCTGCATGTTTCAAAGCATAGCTACAAATCTTGGCTAACATTTGCCCAAGTCATTAGGAATCATGACATTGTAGTTTGACGTATGAATCTGCTAAGGCCCTAAATCTATTTTCTTGTTGCTGCTTTTGTATGTTTGTGACTGGTTCATCTATCTTCAAGAATGATGGTCGGGATCCCAAGCAGATAGTACCAGTTCACAATTCACAAGTCATGGCTCTTTCTCAAGTATTCCCGAATAATCTGAATGGAGGTGTTCTAACGTAAGTTTCAGTGTTTCCTTAATTTCATGTTTCCTGATTACTACTTTCGCAATTCTGATATTTTGCTATTCTCTTGATGAAGGCCCCTTGATGTCTGTGATGTGTCAACTTCTGGTCAAGATGTATTTTCACTTGAAAATCCAAGTTCACATCCAGGTCTTGCAATGTTGAATCAGGGAACACCAGTGCTCCCTACTTCTGGAGCACATCCATCCACTCCTGGATCATCTGGTGTGGGTCTCGGTAACAATTTGCCAACCACATCTGGCCTACAGAGTGCTTCTGTCAGGTAGAGCTGTAATGAATGGTTTGTCTTGGTAAATGCACACGTTTGTGCATCTCCACTCAATTTACTCGAGGGTTAGTACTTTTTTTAGTTGATATATTTTTTCTGTGTAGGGATGGTAGATTCAACGTCCCTAGAGGGTCTTTGCCAGTTGATGAACAACACCGAGCACAACAATACAATCAGATGTTATCCGGTAGAAACCTGCAGCAGCAGTCTTCCTTATCAACTCCAGGAGCTGTCTCAGGATCAGATCGTGGACATCGCATGGGTCCTGGTGGAAATGCTATGGGTGTAAGTGGAATGAATAGGAACACACCCTTGTCAAGGCCTGGTTTTCAAGGGGTGGCCTCACCAGCACTGCCAAATACTGGTAGCATACTTTCCTCTGGTATGGTGGGAATTCCAAACACTGGAACTATTAACTCTGGAGGAGGAGTTTCTCAAGGAAACTCCATGCTCAGGCCTCGTGAAGCTGTGCAGCATATGATGCGGGTAAGGTTTTTGGCTTTTGTTTGCTGCTATGTCAGTTTTTAAAGATTGCTCACAAGCGGGAAATTAGGGTAATTATCTGGATCCTTGTTGGACTTTGCTTCTGATCTTTTTTGTCTACCGCTGGTTGATTAACATTTTGAACCTGTTAGAGAACATTTCGAACAATCCAGTGAAGATAAAACTGATATGCATGACTTTCAGATGCAGGCTGCTCAAGGGAACAGTCAGGGGATCCCAGCTTTCAGTGGTTTGAGTTCTGGATTTACTAATCAGACAACTCCTCCTCAGGCTTATCCAGGCCATCTTTCCCAGCAGCACCAGATGTCACAGCAGTCACACATGCTTGCCAACTCTCATCATCCTCATCTCCAAACCCCAAGTCATGCCACTGGGGCACAACAGGAAGCGTTTACTATCCGTCAAAGGCAAATTCACCAAAGGTTTTTGCAGCAACAGCAGCAGCAGTTTCCAGCATCTGGTGCTATGATGCCACATCTACAACAAAAACCTCAGGGCTCTTCTGTTTCTTCTTCTCCACAAAACAGTCCTCAGACTCAACCACCCGTTTCGCCTCAGCCATTATCGATGACCCCAGTGTCAACCTCTCCTAATATTAATGCTATGGCACAACAGAATCCTCAAAAATCTCAGTTGCCACTTCATGGTCTGGGTAGGAACTCTCCGTCTGGTGCTTCTGGAGTGAACAATCAAGCTGGAAAACAACGGCAGCGACAACTCCAGCAGCAGTTGCAGCAGTCTGCAAGACAACATCCACTCCAGCGGCAGCCAACACAAGGTCAACAGCAGAATAAACAAGTAAAGGGGATGGGTAGAGGAAACATGATCCATCAGAACATCACTGTTGATCAGTCATACCTGAATGGCCTCACCATGGCCCCAGGAAATCAGGCTACCGAAAAAGGAGAGGCACCGGTTCCAGTTAGGCCTGATCAGCAGTCTAATGCAGGGACTGCCACAAGCACGCATCTGCAGTCTAAACCATTTGTTCCTACACAGTCTTCAAATCATTCGCAGCAACTGCCAAAAGTATTTCCTGGTTCTTCATCTCCGTCCCAACAACAGCAGACGCAATTACAGTCAGACAATAGCATCCAAGGCCAGAGCTCTCCTGCTGCCCCACCTAACATCTTATCCACCCCTAACCCGTCAATTACACCAGCAGTTGCACCTTCCAACCATCAGCATTTGTTGCTACACCAAAAGCAGCGCAATCAAGTGCAATCAACAGCTCAGCGAGTTGTTCACCATAATCATCTAGGGAACTCTGAGTTATTGAGGAAGTCCCAGACTGAAAGATTGGCACGCGTTCCGCAGTCTGTCACCAATACCACCCAAACAGCTAGTATGAGTACGACCAAGGGTATGCCTCAAGCGAGTAATGATTTGAAAAACGTAAACACAGTTGTTTCTACAGCGGTGCCTTCTCCAAATGCAGTGGAACCGCCACCTTCTACCCCATCTGTGCAAAGCGCTGCTTCTAAAGTAGTAATCAGTTCCAATACAGATTCAGCTGGGAGTGATCCAGTAACAACAACAAACCAAGGACTAGCTCAGAAGCATTTATCTGGTGGCTTGCCTAGTCACATGCTAAAGAGTGTGACACAGAAACAGCAGTCTATACCTTTAGTAGAAAAGAGACTGAACCTGCCAGAGCAGCTGACTGTACAAAATCAGAAACACCTTGCTTCTGATCAGCAGCCTCAGTTAGAAGAAGCACAAGAAGTACCATCGTCCAAGCCTCCTGATACAAAAGTGGAATGAGAGGCACGACAGATGAACCTAGAACCTCGAGTAGCTGTAGATCCGGCAAGGCTTATGCTGGCCCTTACCAACAACCCTGTACAGGTGATTTGTCTCCTCCGCCTTATCTGATCCTCATCAGAGTAGTCAGATCCTCACTTTGTGGCATTAAACATCATCAAGTGGGTGGTCGTAGAGATTTGGCTGTGATGCTGTATAACATAACATTTGTTTGAGTCCAGCCTATATAAAACTCTGCAAATTGAGGAGTTCGCAGATTTGATGAGAGCAGAGGCGATAAAATGGGGAAGAAGAAGAAAAATTCATGCAAGTCTTTTTGCCTCTTATGAACAGAGAGAGAGAAAGGTATAATCATAATGTAAATTACCACTTGCATCATAGAGAAGTTAGTCCCTTCTTCTTCTTCTTACTATCTTTTGGTTTGGGAGAGTGGAAACAGTTGATAATGTTTTGTACAGAAGTCTCTACTCTTCCACCCACTTTTTTTTTTTTTTTTGTTTCTTCATCCTTTGTGGCATATAATTTAGGATCTTCTAATTTCTTCTCTTGTGGGTTTAGGTTAGTTTAATTTGAATGAATGTATCAACATTGTTCTTTCACCTTTCCATATGGTTAAAAAAAAATCTCATGCTTCCATAACATTTTGTCTTACATAAAAAATGTTCATGCTCACTACACTAGATTACATTTTACATATCTGAAGGAGAGAATTGGTTACATATGCATTTCTAGATTGGTAACTAACAATGGCATCTTCAGTTTTTTTATTGGTTAAATCTCTGATTAGAAAGAATCAAAGGCAGTGTTAAGACACTGAAGAAGCTGAGTTTGAGAACTTTGAATCAAATTGGTTCGTTTAATCTCCATCTCTTTACGCAGCTTCACTATCTCTTTCACAAACTCCATCTTCCTCTTCTCCATTACCATAACTCTCTCAGCAAAAACCCTAATCTCCGCAGCTACAGCTCTAGTTCCCTTCCTCCGCTTCTCACCTTCTCCTTCATCGTTCCTCTTCCTCTTCGACCTCTCTCTTTGTCCCCATGACAACAATCCTCCACCAACTCCAGCGAATCTATTAACAGTACTAGGTCTTCTCAATATGTAATTTATACTCCTTGATTTGCTCCGTCTCTCATCTTCTTCTTCTTCTTCGTCTTCATCTTCTTGTTCCTCTTCGTCTTCTTCTTCTTCGTAGTGTTTACTCGCATTCGGAGGTAGACGTGTGAGAGGACGAGCTGAGATTGGAGCTGGATTTGAATCTAATTCCTCCATTTGAGTATAGAAAGGCCAAATTGAGATTGGTCCCATGCTTTGTCTCTCAGCTCTGAATCTTTTACGCATCTTCTCGATCTTGTGCCTACACTGTGTAGCTGACCGTTCAACGCCGGAACGAGCTGAGACAGCGACGGCGATCTCTTCCCAGTGAGTTGATTTGAGAGGACCGCGACCAATTTCGTACCATTTCTCTTTGTAGGATTCGATTAGGAGAAGAGTCTCGTCGTGAGTCCAGAGTACTGGTTGGGTTTTTCTTGCGACAGAGGAGGTTGAAGCGGCTAAGGCTACGACGGTTGTATGCGGTGGGGGAGAGGATGGAGTCGCCGTTGTGGTGGAGAGTGGTTGATTTTGCTGCGGCGGAGTCGCGGCGGAATTAGGGTTTGAATCAGAGGGAGGAGAAGAAGTCGGCGAAGGCGTCGCCATGGTTTAATTTAGGTGGAATAATAATGCCAAAAGGCTTCGGCTTTTGTGAGTTAAAAACTCAAACTCGGATCACTGGGCTTTGGTCTTCTCGTTGACCTTTAAATTTTGGGCCCAATAAAGATTTTTAGTGGACCAGTCTACTTTTCTTAAGAGGAAAAAAAAAAAAAGAAATCCTTGACGCATAGACATTTTTTTTAAGGCATGTAGTATTTTAAGTAAAGGTTATAAGACCACGATGCATATGTTTAGAAGGTTTAATAGTAGGTTTTAAGAAAAAAATAATCAAATTTAATTTTTAAAATTAGACCTATGTCTAATGGTAGATCCATATCTTATATACAAAATCAACATTTCTCGGCAGGAGAAAGAGACCCACAAAATCAATGTGTCTTATAAAGTATGTCTAAAAAACTAAATCCACATAAAACTTACTGATTAATTGTTTTAGACACCTTTGCATAAGTTAACCATTGTATATGTCCTAAGTGTAATTATAAAATACCTAAAAAGACTCTCCTATGTTTTCCTATATATTTATATAGTTTGCAAATCGTTAACCTAATGAATTGTTTCTAATTTTCACGATGAAGATCTCCGATCTTCCAAGCGTTTTGATGGAAGAGATATTTGCTAGGGTTCCTTTGAAATCTTGCAAAAGTTAGAACATTTTATCTAAAAGTGAGAGCTTTATAAAGATGTACACTAGTAAAGCAGCAACATCAACAAGAGAAGAGGAGAAGACTATGATGATGATCGCGATGATCGGTTTCAATCTTTATTTATTGAAGGTCGTCGTTGGTGATCCTGATCCATTTATTGTAATGTTTAAACGTAAACTTAGTTTCCTTAGCCAAAAATTCAGGATATCCCACGTCTATAATTGTGAGGGTTTATTGTTATGCATCTTGGAAGATGATGATACTAAGGTTGTGGTTTGGAAACCGTATTACGGACAAACAAGGTGGATCAAAACTAGATATCCTCAACGGCCAAAAGAATACACAAGTGTTCTCTCGGATACAAGAATAATGAATCTAGTCGTAGTTTTGAACTCTTGAGGTTTCTATATTTAGAATTTTTGGGGTGCGAAATCTACGATTTGGAATCTGGTTTATGGACAACTCTTGACCAAAATCCACAATGGTGTTTAAGGGATTACCATGAAAGTTTTGGCATTTCTCTCAAGGGAAACACTTACTGGTGTGTTACAGAAAGGAACAGCTATAATGTCGTCGATCACATAATCTGTTTTGATTTTACAAGAGAGAGATTTGGGCCGCTTCCGCCTAATTTGCCATCTACCATTAGGGATTATAATACAAGTGTGACTTTATCTTGTGTTAGAGAAGAGAAGCTTGCGGTTTTATTTCAACAATCTAGCACCATACCAACGATGGAGATATGGATTACGACTAAGATAAACGCTGAAATGGTGTCTTGAAGCAAGTTCTTGACAATAGATTATGGACCTGACTATATAGATGGTGGTTTCTTCATTGACGAGGACAAGAAAGTAGCCATGGGTTTTAATGAAGACTCTCCAATCCTTTTAGCATCATTGGAAACGATGGATACTTAGAAAATTTCTATCTTAAAGTACCTCGTGTTGAATACAATAGGCTAGATGTGTTCTCTTATGTTCCAAGTTTGGTCCAAATCAAGACACCTGCACAAGGCAAAAAGAAAAAGACAAAGCAGTTTAGAAAAGCGTCGATTTGAGCAAACTAAGTTGAGACTTGAAGAGTTTGAAAAACCAGTCTAGAAGCAATACGCAGCAGGAGGCAAAAAGAAGAAAACGGTATGTTATGTTACTAACAGAAATATTTCTTTTCCATCTTATTTACTTTATTTTGGCACGTCAAAGATTTAGGAACTGAATCTGCTTTTAATTACTTCTGTTGCTTCTCAAATCATTTCAATTTCAAGATTTGCATATTGATGATTACTGTAAGAAGCTTGTTTTTTTAAAGCTGCTATATAACATTATTATGATTGAGAGAAAAAAGTAAAAAAAGACCACTTCTCTTTTCAATTGATTGCTTTAACTGAGCTTAAAAGATTAAAATTGGTTATTGATTTGGCTAAGAAGAATGCTATTGATTGGTTTCAAGCTCAAGAGTTGCAGATTGAAAGTAACATGTCCTTCGAGGTGGAGAAGGACGAAGTAAAACTCGATTAAATGTAATTTTGATGGAAGTATTGTAAATTTTACGACCCCAGCAAAAGCTGGCTGGCTCTTCCGTGTTGATAAAGGAACCTTTTGTGGCGCCGTAAACAGTGAAGGTAAATGTGTTATGACTCCTCTTGAAGTAGAACGTCAAGCTCTTCTTATGTCCTTGCATTATACATGGGCAAAAGGATATAGGAAAATTTGGTTTGAAAATGATAGCAAATGCCTTTATAGATTAGATCAATGGTGTCAAGAAAACACTGATAGCGCTTAGCACTAGCCCAAGATCGTAATACCCCGAAAAACTCGAAAAAACCAAGATGAGAAACTCTCCAAGTATGATAGAAAATTTGGAAGAACAATTAGAGAACACTTAAAAAGATTTTTAGAGAGAGTTAGAGAACTTATGAAGGACACTCTTTCTTTAAACTTGCTTTTTATTTCAATTCTTCAAGTTGATTACAAATAAGAGAGGAATGAGCTATTTATAGGCTCCAAAACTACAAAATATCTTACAAACCTTCTTCTAATCTCTAGAACTCTCTAACATAATATCTAGATTTTTTATGTTACAATTATCTAGATTATTCCACACTAATCTTTAGATATTTTATCTAATAGAATTTTCTAGAACACTTAAAAGGAGGTGATAATCTTTAAGATGTTTCTAGAAAAATTCTAGAACTTGGGCTTAATTTTGAGTTTGGTCCAATAATAGATAATTGGATTATGAACCCATAATTAAGCTTAACCAAAATCAAGTTTAATTTCAATACTCTCCCTTAAACTTGATTTTGTCAACCATCCCGAGCTTCGAACGAAGTACCTCAAACTGACTTTTCGGTAATGCCTTGCTTTAAACCTATCAATACTCTCATCCGCTTTTCACTTTATTCGATAGGCCCATTTGCACGAGACGGGTTAGACATCTTTGGGTTTTGGAACCAAATCCCAAGTTTCATTTTTTATTAGAGCATTCATCTCTTCATTCATTGCGGTCTCCCATTCTTGAACTCTTTTTACTTCTTCATATAAAGTTGGCTCATCCTCATCTAAAGGGACTGCAAAGAAGCATGAGAAGGTGGTGACAAACTCTTCATCTCTAAACTGTGTCGGCCTAATAATATTTCTTTTAGGTCGTTGACTTGCAATAGAACCATGAATTTGCTCTTTTTCTTGCTCTTGGTTATTGCTCTCCCTTTCAACTTGTATCTCATTTTCATGACCTCTATTCTTAAGTGGTACTTGAAGAGTTGATTCATCGATCTTGGAGGAACACGCACCATCTTTCTCAACCAAGACTTGAGGTGGCCCATAGTATGAGGAAACTTCATCAAAGATAACATCATGAGACACAACATACTTGTTTGTCTCAGGATCCATACACCTCCAATCTTTCCTTTGTTCATCATAGCCGACAAAGATGCATTTCTTCGCCTTTGCCTCCAACTTGGTTCTTTGAGAATCAAACACATGGACGTAGCAAATAGATCCAAATATCCTGAGATATTTCACCGTTGGTTTTTTCCCATGAACCATCTCATAAGGAGACTGCATATCATTTGGACTAAGTGGCATTCGGTTGATGATATAGGCTGCAAATCTCATGTCTTCCGCCCATAAGGCCTTTGGAAAATCCTTCCCATGTAGCCAACTTCTACATGTCTCACTTAGATGTCTAATCTTTCTTTCCGCTACTCCATTTTGTTGAGGTGTATATAGGCATGTAAATTCTCTCTTGATACCATGATTTCGACAAAAAGAGAGAAACTCCTTTGACATAAACTTCCCTCCATTATCCGTCCTTAGGGTCTTAATCTTCCGACCCAACTCCCCTTCCACGGTGATCTTGAACTCCTGGAACTTGGAGAATACTTCTGATTTTTCCTTTACAAAGTATACCATGAGAAGTCATCAACGAACAACAACATGTAGCGAAACCCGGAATACGAGGGTGTTCTTGTCGGATCCATTAAATCACTATGGACCCTCTCCAACGGAGCGTTGCATCATGAGGTGGAGTAGTCAAATAGAAGTCTATGTGACTTTCCATATTGGCATCCTTCACAAAGTCTTCCATCATCTTGAATCTTCAACTTCGGAAACCCACTAACTAAGTATTTATTCACCATGACCTTAAGCTTAGTCATATTTATATGACCAAATCTAGCATGCCATATAAAAACATTGTCATTTGTACTCATCTTCTCTACATAAGTGTTTGAAGCAGATAAAACATAAAGATCTTTAACTCGTGTTCCGGTGTGAACTACGTCCGCCTTTAATTCTTGAATGTTTTTCAAAAATTTAACGTCCTTTGGGCCAAATAAAACGTAGTTACCTGAGTCCACCGCGTTTACCACATAGAGAAGATTTTTTTTAACTCTAGGAACATAGTATACATTCTTGAGATTGATTGGGCTTCCATCATCTCCTTTGATGACAACTGTTCCTTCCTTCTCAACGTGATGGATTGAATTATCCACGGTAATGATTGC
Source organism: Cardamine occulta (assembly GCA_028015245.1). Lineage (NCBI taxonomy): Eukaryota > Viridiplantae > Streptophyta > Magnoliopsida > Brassicales > Brassicaceae > Cardamine > Cardamine occulta. The sequence continues at coordinate 3,293,452 of CM051371.1, forward strand.
TTCTTTTCCATCATGGTGCTGAAGACTAGAAAATAACTTCTCATCTCCCGTGATATGATGGCTACAACCGAAATCCACAATCCAATTATTTTTCACTTTCATTGGACTGGATTTATCTAAGGATACAGCTTCCACCGTGAAACATTTCGCCCATTCTTCGTCTTCACTATGATCTTTTGATTCCACCATATTTGTTTCCTTTAGTTTAACTCGACAATCCTTTTTAAAATGCCCAAGTTTCCCACACCAATAGCACTTAAATTTTTTCTTATCTCCCATGGATGATCCTTGACGTCCATCATAGTTTTTTGGGCCTCCATCTTTGGGTTTGGGATTTAAGCTTTGTTGCCTTCGGGCCAGAAACGCGCTCTCTGAGTCTTCATGAATTTTAACTCCTGCCATTTGTTGGGCTAGTGATTCTTGCGAAGCTAGCAAGTTTTCAAACTCCTCCAAGGAAGGTTGTGTAGTCCATCTTTTAACCGAGGTCACAAACGGGGTATACTCAGATCGTAGACCTCGAATAATAACCCGTTTCAAACGAGCTTTCGAAATAGATTCTTCCGGATTAAGAGTATTAATCTCCGAGCAAAGATTTTTTACCTTGATAAAAAATTCTGAGATTGAAGACTCTCCCTGCTTTGCATTCGCTAACTCATTCTCTAATAGTTGTAAACGAGCTTCGTTCTTCTTGTTGAACAATTAGTCTAGCGCCTGCCAAATAGAACTAGCGGATTTACACCTTGAGACATGCTCAAATATTCCCACAGATATTGACCTCTTTAGGGCAAACTCTTCCTTGGCATTCTTCCGTGTCCATTCTTTTGTCGCTTCCGCAGTTGCAGCATCTCCAGTTGGTGGTCTAGTGCTGCTACCACCGACGACATCCCATAAGTCCTCACTCACCAAGTATGACTCCATAAATGACTTCCATAACCGGTAGTTAGATTGGTTTAAGATCTCCATTCCCAATCCAACAACACGACCCGTTGATTCCATACTTAGAGTAAACTCGAGCTTTCTATTACCCTGATCTTGATGAGCACAAAATTATAATGCCTCTGATACCATGTAAAGAAAACACCGATAGTACTTAGCACTAGCCCAAAACCGTAATATCCCGAGAAACTTGAAAGAACCAAGATGAGAAACTCTCCAAGTATGATAAAAAATTTGGAAGAACAATTAGAGAACACTTAAAAGATTTTTAGAGAGACTTAGAGAACTTATGAATGACACTCTTTCTTTAAACTTGCTTTTTATTTCACTTCTTTAAGTTGATTACAAATAAGAGAGGAAGGGGCTATTTATAGGCTCCAAAACTACAAAATATCTTACAAACCTTCTTCTAATCTCTAGAACTCTCTAACATACTATTTAGATTTTTTATGTTACAATTATCTTGATTATTCCACACCAATTTTTAGATATTTTATCTAATAGAATTTTCTAGAACAATTAAAAGGAGGTGATAATTTTTAAGATGTTTCTAGAAAAATTTTAGAACTTGGGCTTAATTTTGGGTTTGGTCCAATAATGGATAAATGGATTATGAACCCATAATTAAGCTTAACCAAAATCAAGTTCAATTTCAATATGGCTCTCAAAAGAATTTTGATGTGTATAACTGGGTTCGAGATATCACGACTTGGGCGAGAAGATTTGATGAAGTTAAGTTTCAATGGTGTTCAAGAGATTGAAATAGAGCAGCAGACATGTTATCGAAGATGCGTCTTCTTGATGCTACAAAGTTTCAATTCCATTTCTATGTTCCTTATCTTTTGAATGATGCTCTGCATAATGTCTTTGTATATTTCGATTATGATCAACGGAAGTTCGTCTAGCTGTTAAAAGGGAGAACAAAAAAAATTCTAATGTAAATCAATAAAGTAGAACGATTTGTAAACAAAAGGGATTAATACACCAAATTTAATATTGTGTATCATAATAAAAAATAAATATTGTTAATTTGTTTGTTGGAGTTGTAGTACCCATCAACTTAATTCGGTTTCAAATTCTAGTTTTTTCTACTATCATAAATCGAAAACAATAATTGAAAATGAAGAAAAAGACTGTACTAGGAAGACAAAAAGCATAAGCTAAACTGAATTAATGTTGTGAGATTTGAACCCTTATCCTTGTTATTCAATTTCAAACCTATAAGCCCAATATAACTCTTCCAAAGACGTTTTTTTCGAAAACGTCTATATACTAAATAACAATGATGTACAATAGAATCGTTATGCAAAAGATTAAATCCTTAATAATTTCTCTAGTTCCGATGTTTTCTACCTAAAAGAAACTGGTAGATAAGATTTCCCTCTTCATATCAAGATTTTGCCTTTCATATATAAACCATGTGAAAAAACCAAAAAACATTAAAAAGTCCAAGAGAGCAAAGAGAACAAAACACATCTTTATATGTTCGGTTGGAATATGACAAGAAAGAGTGTGATGTCTCTCAAACAGGAATCATGCAACCGAACCTTTTCTTAATGTCTCTACTGGTTGTAAAAAAATACAATTGGTTTTGGGCTCATGTTCTTCCCTGTGAAGAGATGGCTCTTATCATGTTGGATCATTTATTTATCCTTTCGTAAATTGAATGAACCCTACTGGGTTAATTAAAGGATTATGTGATACCAAAGGAAGAATCATGAGTTTTCACCACAAACTCAAGTGGTAATCAATGCAATAACTCATGCTTCTTATAACTACCTTAGATATATAGTCTCCGATGTGGGATTAATTAGGGTTACTATTTCATATTTTGGCCGACATTATCTGCAGGTCATAAAGTTTACCCTAAGCCTCAAGTAATAATTTATCTTGCTTTACGTTTTGTGGTCTTTTGGGCCGAGACAAGCCTGTTTGATAAGAAAGCTCTCCTACGTAACGTTTTTCTATATAGTTTGTAAATTATTAACCTAATGAATCATTCAGATTTCAGCCATTCATTCCTCACGATGATGATCTCCAATCTTCCAAGTGTTTTGATAGAGGAGATGTTTGTTAGGGTTCCTTTGAAATCTTTGAGAGCAGTGAGATTAACTTGCAAAAGATGGAACACTTTATCCAAAAGTGAGAGCTTTAGAAAGATGTACACTAGTATAGCAGCAACAGCAACAAGAGAAAAGGAAGAGTCTATGATGATTGCGATGATGAATTACGATTTTTATTTAATGAAGATCGTTGATTCATCTATAGAGTTTAAACCTAAACCTAGTTTCCTTAGCGACCAAGTCAAGAGGATATCTCAAGTCATTCATTGTGAGGGTTTATTGTTATGCATCTTGATTGATGATGAAACTAAGGTTTTGGTTTGGAACCCGTATTGCGGACAAACGAGTTGGATCGATCTCAGATATTCTGATCGGCTAAACGGATTGGAGAATTTCAGTTACGCTCTTGGATACGAGAATAATGAATCTAGTTGTAGCTTTAAACTCTTGAAGTTTATAGATTATATGTCCCCGAAAAGCAATATTTTTGGTATGAACTCTATGATTTGGACTCTGGTTTATGGACAACTCTTGACGTTACTCCACACTAGTGTATAAGTTACGGTGACTGTGGAGTTTTTTTTTGAAGGGAAACAATTATTGGCGTGTTACAGAAAGGAACTCAGAAGATGATGTCATCGGTCACATAATCTGTTTTGATTTTACAAGAGAAAGATTTGGGGCCTCTGTCGTCTAGGGTTAGCGAATATGAATATGTGACTTTATCTTGTGCTAGAGAAGAGAAGCTTGCGGGTTTATTTCAGCACGGCGAATCAAATATGTATGAGTTCGAGATATGGATTACAACTAAGATTGATGTCGAAATGGTGTCGTGGAGCAAGTTGTTGAAAGTGGATACGGGACCTCAAATAATTGTTACATATATAGAAGGTGGTTTCTTCATTGACGAGGAGAAGAAAGTCTTCATGGGTTTTACATTGAATATAGGCTATCGCAATACATTTAGCACCGTCGGAGAAGATGTATAATTAAGAAATTTGGATCTCGGAGTACCTGCAAGACCATATGATCAGAAATATGTGTGCTCTTATGTTCCAAGTTTGGTCCAAATCAAGAAATCTGCAGGAGGCAAAAGGAAAAGAGAAAGCAATTTAGAAAAGCGTCATTTGATCAAAAAAAGTTGAGAGTCTTGAGACTTGAAGCATTTGAAAACGGTAGTTCTCAATTTTACAAAGCCTAATTAAATTTATTAGGGTACTGAACATATTTATTCAATGAAGGTTGTCGTTGATGATGTTGATCCATCTATAGAAGTTAAACGTACACCTAGTTTCCTTGGCGAACAAGTCAAGATATATGAAGTTTTTCACTTTGAGGGTTTATTGTTATGCATCTTGAAAGACGATGATACTAGGGTTGTGGGTTGGAACGCGTATTGCGGACAAACAATGTGGAACGAACTCAGATATTCTCACTATCCAGATGAATTGGACAGGTTCAGTTACGCTCTTGGATACGAGAATAGTGAATCTAGTCGTAGGGTTAAGTTCTTGAGGTTTATAGGTTATTTCTAACAATGTACCCGAGAATAATCTTTTTTGGTATGAAATTTATGATTTGAACTCTGGTTTATGGACAACTCTTGACATCCCTCCACAATGGTGTATACGTTTTAGTGACCGTGGCGTTTCTCTCAAAGGAAACACTTACTGGTGTGTTACAGATAGGAACTCAGAAGAAGATATCTTTGATCACATAATCTGTTTTAACTTTTCAACAGAGAGTTTTGGGCCGCTTCTGTCTCTGACGTCTAGTGTTAGGGATCTTGAATATGACCTTGTGACTTTATCTTGTGTTAGAGAAGAGAAGCTTGCAGTTTCATTTCAAAACTATGCCTCACGAATGATTGAGATATGGATTACGACTAACGCCATGAATGTTTAAAAAATTTTAAGTGGGTTTTAGATTATAAATTTTGGTTTTTAGATTCTACTTTTTAGATTTTGGGTTTTGGATTTTGCAAAAAATTGAAATAATAATAAATAAAAAATTTGAAAAATAAAGGCCCTGAATGACACTAGCTTTTAGAGTGATTTTTGGCTTTTGTTTTTTTTTTAAATCTAATTTGTAGCTATTCATGATTTTGAAAAAAATAGATTTCCTAAAATTTAGGAAATCTGGATTTTGATGTTTTTTCCTCATTTCTAAAGAGAATTCATAAATAGTTTGTAAGAGATTTTGGTGTGGTATATGTTTTTTTTTCTTTTTTACTAACGTCAATTTTTTTTTTCTTTTTTTAATTTTGTTTACTAATAAATCAGAACTAAATCCCTATTATATGATTCTATGGGGTTTTTTTACAAAACTTGATGTAACTAATTTATTTTATTTTTATCAATCAATAAATCTAATTATTTAAATATCGTTTTTCTTTATAAGAGTAAACTAAACATATGTGTATTTTTCAGTATGTTTTCGGTGTTAGAAATTTTTTAATTTTTTATTTGATAGTTAAAATTTAATATCATTTTTACTAATTTTCAAAAATATAATCAAAATAAAAAATGAAAATAGAAAACATAAAAAATTATATAAAAATCAAAAACTAAACAAGTTACCATTCAAATTTTTGAAAAACTAAAATGTACAACAAAAATCAAAAACCAAGAAAATCAAAAACCAAAAACTAAAATCCAAAAACTAAAAACCACTTAAAAACTCTCAAACATTCATGGCCAAAATCTCACGTTCAAACTCAAAAAAATGGTTTTTTGGTTTTTGTTTAAAAATTTGCAAAAACTTATAAAATCTAGATTTCATATTTTTTAGGGAAACCATCTTTCACAAAATCTTGATTGGATCATTAAGTAGTTTTTGGAAAATCAAAAACCAAAAATCATAGTAGAAACTACTCCATTCATGGCCTAAGATTAACGCTGAAATGGTGTCGTGGAGCAAGTTCTTGACAGTGGATACGAGACCTGACATAGTTACATATTTAGTTGGAGGTTTCTTCATTGACGAGGAGAAGAAAGTAGCCGTGGGTTTTAAAGAAGGCTATCCCAAAGAATTTAGCATCATTGGAAAAGATGGATTATACTTGAGAAATTTGGATCTCGGAGTACCTTTAGAACAAAACTGCAGGCTACATTTTTACTCTTACGTTCCAAGTTTCAAGTTTGGCCCAAATCAAGAAATCTGTAGGAGGCAAAAGGAAAAGAGAGAGCAGTTTAGAAAAACATCGATTTGATCAAACAAGTTAAAACTTGACACATTTAAAATCCAGCCTAGAAGAAAAATGCAAGAGGCAAAAAAATAAGAAAACGGTATAATTAGTCTCTATTTTACAAAGCCTAATTTATTATGTTACACAGAGAGATCTATTTCTTTTTCTCGTTTAATTTATTTTGGCATTTGCTTTCAATGAGTTTGTGTTGCATAATCTTTTCAATTTCCAGATTTGCATATTGATTACATTGAGTAGTTACTTTTACATGAACATCAAACTTAAGTGTATTTGTAAATTGTAATCGTAAATAGAATTACACAATAGTCTAAAAACATTTGTGTTTGTGCCAATATAATCCCCCCACCACTAATGAAAATTTTATACTAGTAAATAACAATGATGTTCATTATAATCGTTATATGGAAAACAGTAAAAAATCCCAAATACTTTCACTAATTCCGATGTTTTTCTACCCTAAAAGAAATTGGTAGATAAACACATTTTTTACTACTTAAACAATTGTAAGCTCTCTCCCTCTTCAATTTCACCATCTGAAAAAAAAAAAACCAAAAAACCAAAAAACCATTAAAATCATAAATATATATATATATATGTTTGGTTGGAATATTATAAGAAATGAGTGTGAATGTGTGATGTCTCTCACCTGTAATATGGTTGAAGGTTGAAGTAGAAGCTATACAGAGACTTTCAGATTATGAGATTCAAAGATAAAAATTTATTCTGTAGATCAAGTTTCAGCTGGGAAGTTTCTACAGTGTCTTGGCCAGCACGAACGCATTCCCTACATTTATCAATCAAAGAAGAAGAAATGTTTCATATTTGATGCATACATTTATCCCAAGTGTTTACATTGGAGAAAAGACTAAGAAGCTCTTACCGTTGAGCTGCTCTCCTTCATGTTCTCGAACGACTCAGCGAGTTCAATTTGTTTTGACGCCGTTAAAAAGAGCGCCTGTCACAGCATTCAATTCCTAACTTAAGTCTTTCGCCTTGAGATATGCAGAGAGAAGAAGGGGTTCTATATGTGTTTACCTTCTTTGTCTTCTGTAAATCTTGTTCGATGGATTTGATACGGTCTAATGAATCACGAAGTATATCTTCTTTCTCCTGAGGAATGTTTGTGGGTTTATCACACAAAACTGTGACCATGGTCTCTAGATTTTGCAACCTCAGCCAACATGGATGGAGAGACTCTCTTCCTCCTTGCACCTGAGGAGGAGGAGGAGGAGGAACCTGTTGCTGGGGTACCAAAACCGTTAAATCCGGTCTCAATTGGTTCTCTGGTTGCTTATTTACAAGTCTTCCCAAGATCCGAAACATGAGACATATACACACAAGAAGTTGGAAGATAAAACGAGCCAACAAACTTGCAACTCTCTGAATAGAGTTTGAAGAACTCCTTTCTACTGTCAGATTACTCCGTAATTGATCTGCACAGAAGTGTTCTAGAGATTATTAGGATCTTATCTTAGAATGCTATGAGAACACAGTGGCTTTCACCTACTTGTTGAATCAGAGTGTTCCATTCTCCCAATACCAACTGCTTCAGCTTCATTGCTCAGCTGAACACGATTGTCCTGGAAACATTTGACATTATTAGACAATGAAGAAACAGAAGAGCACCAGAGTATGTATATATGTAAACTAACATGTTCAGGATGTGATTCTCTCTCCCTAACTTGTCCTCCATCAGGTGATGACATTTCTGTGTTCACATGCCGCTGCAAGAAACGGGAAGGTGATATTAATACAGAAAGTAAACAAAAGCCAAATCGCTTTTACAAGTCGACTTCAATTAATACTCACCCGTAAGGCAAATAATTTAGTCACTTCTCCATTCTCTGGGAGCACTATTTCATTTGTTTGGTACATTGCATCTCTCGAACGCACTAGCTACAAGTATGATGTGAACCAGAGATTTTATCAGATAATAGATCTCAAGAGATACTAGTCGCTACACTAAAAGTTGAGCTGAAAAGGATCATACTTTCATAATATCTGGATCATTCCAAGGCCCTTTGTTGAATCGCATACATCCACCCTCATTTGCACACGAACAACTTCCTCCAAGAAAATCAGGAAGCTCACTGTTTAACGAAAAACAACAGAGACTATCTTTATAAGACTCTAAACAACTAAGCTAAACTTTGATTATATTGAATTGCAATGGACACAATAGCAGTTCTGACCTTGGATCTATAATCTCAACAAGGTGACTGCGAAATTTATTTCCCAAAACCTGTGCAATAGTAAATCGTTGGTCAAGTTGGAACACCTCAACAGTCCCGTATAAGGCTTATATATATATGTGGAAGATTGTAATACATGTATCTTAGAAGTAGTTTTAGGATCAAGAAAGCCTTTCACTGTGTTCCAAACAAGCTTGAATCCATTTCCCGCATTAATAATGTACATCTGATTCAATGTCTGTCTTCAATGAACCAAAACATATGTTAGTGTTCTTCAATGGTGAAAATTTTTATAACTTGACATTCAAATAACTTTCATACACACCCACCTCAGGATAGTTATCACCATCAATTTTCTGCATACGCATTACAAGGTCCTGAGCTAATTTTCTAAAGCTCATCCAGCTCTGCATCAAAAGAAGCATTTCAAAAAACTCTCGGGTATCACTGAATGGTAAGGTTGAGAAAAAAAGGAATATAAAGGTACCAACCACTCCATGGACATCTATAATGGTTGTCAAAGAATTAATATGCCTCTTTGCTGCGATCGAACAAGCTGGAAACTTCTCAGAAAAAGTTTTTTCAAAACCTTGTACATGATATCTCAAAAACCGCTCCAACTTAGTAACCTTCATTAACTTGCAAGGAACAATTTTACCAAGCCGTTCAATATAAACAGGCCTACCCTCTCTGTCTACACCATGGTAACCATGTGGATAATATTTTTGTACTTCTTCATACTCATCGTAAACAAAATCCTGAAAGATCCAAGTCAATGCCAGTTAAGAAAACAACAAAACCCATGTGAAAAGATTCTTAGCAAAAATTCGAAAGCTTTAAAAGGTTTTTGTAGCACTCATAAACAACAATTATCTTTACCAACTCCAAGGAAGGTTCTTATCCTTCACCTGCAATATAGTATCAACTCCATTCTCTTTCCTCCACTTTAACATCTCTTCCCACATCTGAACAGCTTTGTCAAGATCAAATCTCCTTGCCTTCAAGAATCTACAAACAGCAAAAACACCAAAACTGATCAATAACAAATCCACATACTTCACAAAACATGATCCTGCAGTATCCTATTACCTCAACATTGTATGATAATCATCGTGACGAGGTGGAAGCAAATCTAAAGAAACCAAAGCATTTCTAAACACAATCACTGCTTTTTCTTCTTCTTCATCTCTAACATCTTCAATCACAAATGGTGCATACTGATCAGCTACACGCTTCCCTCGTTTCCTTAAACTATGTGTCAATTTCGTTGAAGCTTTAATAGCTTTCTTCTTTAATGATCTAGAACGATCTCTTGGAATCTTTTCATCTTCTGAGATCTCAAGTATCTCACTCAATGCTAACAACACAAATCAAATTAGATTTGATCAAATACTTCAAAAAACCATAATAAATGTAAAAATCATAACTTTAGTTTACCTGGCATTTGTTTTTAATCAAGAATCAGATGATGATAATGTAAAAAGCCTCAGTAATCTGCAAAAATTGAAACCCAGCATCTTATATCAACATAGATTCACAACTCAGATTTATGAAATTGAATCAGCAAAATCGTAAATTGGATTCTAAATCAAAGATCATAAAAATTGATCCTTTTTTACCCCAATTAAAGATCCAGAAAAAAATTAAAAACCCAGAAATGATTTTCAAAATCCTTCTCTTACCTAATAAGCGATCTCACGAAATCACGGAGTATCAAATCAGAACTCTCTTTTAAATTTTCCAGATTTAGGTAAAGCAAAAAAATCGATTTTTCTCTCTCTCTGTCAAAAACAAAAACGTCGCTTTCAGATTATTACAAAGTCAAATCTCAGAAAAATACATATATACGTATACAGTGTTCCTTAGAGAAGAAAGAAGACGAAGGGTCGTTATCAGATTAAAAACATTAATGCAGAGAAGAAGAAGAAGATGAAAATTTGGTTATGTTGGCCATTTTTATAGCTGCTGCTTTAGGTGGAGAAGAAATAAAACCGATAAGTAAACCGGGTTAAACCGGAGATTTTTATCAGTCAACTGTTGTTTTTTAGTCAATGCTTTGAGATGGGAGTAATTAACGTTACGGCTAAGTCAAAGATAAAGGTGATTTAACTTCTGTTAACGGCGAGATTAAACGTCCGTTTGGTTGGTGTAGCGGTGGTTACGGTCCGCGTAGGCGCTAAGTTAAACTAACCATAATTTTTCTTAACTGTGATGTGTTAGTTATTTTTTTTTTTAATGTGGGTCCACCGACAGAATATACTCCACGTCAGATCCATTAGGAGATTGACACATGGCAACTGCCGACGATGATTCTATACGGAAAATAAGGAAGTGCCACGTAACTAACTTTTGGTCCAAAAGGAAAGGGACAGGTAGACCACGTGAGTTGATCCATTCATGGCCTTGCAAATTGCATATGAAATAATTAAACCTTTTTTGTTTGTTCATGACAAAATGTTTTTTTATTTGATATTTTAAACACTAAAGTCTCTTGGGAGAAGTCTTAAAAATTATACAAAATTTATATTAAGCTTAGAAAGTACATACAGTTTTATAGAGTTAAAAACAATATACTTATATGTATGTATATCTTGTCATTGACCGGTCATTCACACATCAGAATATGAACTCTTTATAACATCGACCACTCACGATTTGGACTGTCGGACACCGTATTTCGCTATGATGTACAAATTCTGGTTTCCAATATTTCATTTCAACACTAATCAACTTAGCATCAATCCTATATGCAGACGCAATCAAAATCCTCAACTCTTCCCAACTAGCAAAGTTTCTGCAGTTTATCAAATGGTCGTTCCTTAACATGTCTATTTTGAACTCTCAATTACCATTCATCAACTGTATCCACCTCCCCGCTATTACTGTTACATATTTATCTCCTACAACGAATGGAAGATATTTAATATGAAAGATAATATGAGAAATATCATAAGGTTTGAAATTTGGAACAACATTAAATAGGGAAGAGGAAATTTCGGGTATGGTGTTTAAACTTTCCTCATTGTGAAGCTTTGACCATTTACTTATCTCCATTAAATTAGCTCAATCGTAACAGAGATCCCCACAAGATTAGCTAAATCGTAGCTTAGCTGCTAAACCATGGAGCAGAAAATCTCATCCACACACATCTTCATTCTCAGGCAGAAACTATCAAACCTATTTACTGTTTTCCTATTAATCACAACCAAGGAAAATAATTGGTTCAACCCACTAGGTCCGTTAATGGGAGGTCCACACACGCGTTCGGTTGTACGCGTTGTTGTACATCCACCCCACCAAAACCACATTTTCTCCCTACCTTTTTCTTCCGGACGCGGCAATATCTCTCGCCTCTTCCATAATTTTTTGCCGCCTTTTATTCTTATTTTGCTATAGGGGCATTTTAGTAATCTAACTCACTAACTAACTTAAAAACTATCTAACTAATTACCTAAAATCACCAAAAAACATACACAAGGCAATAACTACCCAACCAACAAATAAAAACTTTAAAACTACCTTTTACATTTTACCTTGTTTTAGAAAGAAACTTAAATATTTTAAGATTATATTTCTACCTTTGGTTTGACATCTTTTGTCTACCTTTTGTAATTTGAATTTGTAATTTAAATTCCATGAAATTTAAAAAATTTATATTGCTTTGTGTTTTGTGCTTAATTTGTAATTTTATTGTACTGATTGCATTTTACAATAAGATTAAATGGTATATTTATTCTTTCTCCTATTAAAATGATACCAAGAATTAAGTGATGATAACTTAAAAGAAGACATGGAGAGACTTCAACGGTGATTAAAACTGAATAGTTAAAAACGGAAACCATAACAGATAGTATATGACAATCCCAAAACCAAATGTTTACTCTTTTTAATCTTTACTACAATGCTACCAAAACAAAAAATAAACAACTCAACTTAAATAGTAGAATCAAGACGAGCTCAAATTCAAGGTTTAAACCAAAAGATAGATGTCGATTCTCAGTACTTGATCGGTGCAAGAACATCCAGCTGAGATCCAAGTTTCTCCTCTGCAACCTTCTCAGCCTTAGTCCTGAGCTTGATGAGTTGCTTCTTACGCTCATACACAGCTTGTGACCTCTCCTTTCTCTTCACCTCAAGCTCCTGTAAAATCAACAAAACAAAGGTCAATTCACAGTTTCTTCCTCATAACTAAACTTATTGTACAATATGATCCCAAGTCCAGTATAAAAACATCAAAAAAAAAAAAAATTTGAGATAATGATCAACTTAGCATTCAAACAATAAATGAGATGTGTCAGAAGCAATTTCCAGACCAAACCTATCTACTGAACTATAATAACTGGTTTTGCTAATGGTCAAATGACGAAACAAATTTCATTTTACGATCAATAAAAGTTTTGGTTTTTAAAAAGGGTTCTTCAAATAAACTCACAAGCAACTTATGTTCAATAATGAGAGGCAGAAGAAATGAACAAAAGATACATTACCTTAATGGTATCGTAATGGTTCCAGCCAACCTCAGAAGACAAACGTCCCAACAAGCAGTACTTGTGACCAGCCTGGAGCCTCAAAACCCTAAGCAAGAACAAAGGAAACAAACAAACAAAAAACATATTCAGTTGATAGCTAAATACACATCAGACATTATCTAATTATAAGATAAAACAAAATTACTTACTTGAGGGCATCAGGAATGTCCATCCTCTTAACCTTGTCATAAGGAGGTGGGACTCCCTCGAAAACCTTTAACCTCGCAAGAGCCGCAGCACCACGCTTGGTCTTGTGTGGAATCATCCTGTAACCAAATACACAACATTATATAACCATTCACTAATAAACCCTTCACTTAAACAAAAATGATTCTATTACACATTTTCAAACTACATAGTGAACTGACCAACCTAACCAAATACAACAATTGATACAAACTCTAATAAGCTGCACAAATTATCGTAATTTGATTCTAAAAGGTGAAATGCTTTATTATATTGAATTGATAATCACAACATTAACTGATTTAAACGATTCGAAAACCATATAACCTAATCATAATAAAACAAAACTATCACAAACCATATTCTAACTCAGATCTTCATTATTCCAGATTCAAATTACTACAGAGTAAAATTAAAAATCCAAGATTTAAGAAGATTAAGGTTTTACGAACCCGCGAACAGTACGCCAGAAGATCTTAGACGGAGCACGGAAATGAATAGGACCATGAGAAGGTTTAGTATTCATACGTTTCCTAAGAAACCTCATGTACTTCATCTTCTGACGAACTAAGCCTCCGGAGAGACAAATCTCTTCGCATCGAACAACCACAACTTTCTGCCCATTGAGCAATTCCTTAGCTGCGATTGAAGCAAGGCGACCCAACATGTGGTGACGTGCGTCAACCACAACACGCTTTGCGCAAATCCCTGACCCAGACACCATCTTCTCGATTCGATTTTGAGCTGCGAGCTGAATCTCTCTGCTTCCGCCTTTTCGAAGAAGGTTTACGAGTGAACTTCATTTACGGGTTTATATATGATGGTGAAGTTAGGGTTTCTTCTCCTAAAGAGGCTTATGGGCGTTTTGTTAAACCTAATTTTTAATTGGGCCTTTAGTGTTATAATATAGGCCCATTAAAATCTCTTGAGATGAAATAAACTCTTTTTTCTTCTTTCTTCTTCACAGGATCAGCAATGAATATAGCTTCGAGGATTCGACGAAGTTTTTTCGCAGAGAAGACGAAGAAAGTTTCGAATGGAAATAGCTCTGTGAATGGATCGAGTATAAACGAAGATGATTTTCTTGGAGTGACTGATGAATTAATCGATCATGTTAGATCGTTCACCATTGATATATTTAAGAACTTCTCTTTTGATGGTATTTACGAAATTTGGGTCCTAATCTTTTAGGGTTTTTCAATTTTGTGCTGATTTATGAACTTAAGTATAGTAAATTCTGAAGCAGATGAAGAAAACCAAGAAGCGTCTGTGAATCATGTTGAAGATGAAGATAATGGAATGAGCTCTTCTGCAAATTTGAAAAAGGACTTATCTGATTGGCAAGAGAAACACGCGGTTCTCATCTTATCGAAATCAAAGGTTTTTTCTCAAATTTTGATTATTTTTTTGGTGATTGCTTCGAAATGAATTGAATTGGTAGCAGTAGGGAATTGAAATTATCAAGCATTTGATTTAGATTCAGGTTGAATCTTATAGAGCCTATTACAAAGATGATCTCTTTCTTGATTAGCTTGTAATCTGCTGAGACTTATGTTACTGAAATTGGCAAACTTGCTCATGTTTCAACTGTTCAAGATGAGTTTTTTTTCTTACTGTTGGTAGCTTTGGTTGTGGTTAATTAGAAACAATGGATCGAATCTTGTTGGGAATTTTAAAAGCTGCTTGCTCTAAAAAAGAATTATTTTGATTTAAGTGAAGTTGAAGATTTTACTTAAACTTTGATATCTCTGATCGATCTCTATTTATGAATGAATGGAATTGGTAGCAGTAGGGCTCTTGGACAATTGGTTATCACTTGAATCAGATTTGGATCAGAGTTTATGTGTCAAATCTTATAGTTCATTTGAAACTGCTCTCTTTCTGAATTGCTTGTAATCTGATGAGGCTTATGTTACTGAAAATGGCAAGCTTGCTAATGTTTTTACCTTTTAATCGTTGACAGAATTGAGTTTGGTCAACTGAGAGGACAATGAGTCTAAACTTGATTGATTTTGGTGTTATAGGAACTCTCACAGCTGAGATTTAAGTTATGCCCGCGTCTCTTAAAGGAAGAGCAGTTTTGGAGAATATATTTCCAACTTGTGAGAAACCTTGTGGCAAAGTAAGTACTTCTTTTTGTCAAGTTTCGTTTGATATGGTTGCTTCTGTAAATGTACTTACCAAGTGCTAGATATACCTTACTGTGTTGATCTGTGTATGATTCCACTTTCACATAGAGTTGGCGAGATAGGTGTTTAGCTAGGAACAAAACAGATGACTAACGAACACGGGACATGGAAATATGATTGGTGATTGGAAATTATTTTGCAGATATGAGTTGCTAGCAATTCAACAGGCTAAAATCAAGCGGATGGCCATGGAAGACAGTAAAACTTCAAAAACCAAGGGTGTATATGAAGTTGAAATGTCAGAAACGAAGCCAAGGTTGAGTACAGAACCTTCAACGCCATGAAGCTTGTGTCGCCATGTTAACATTGTAATACTACCAATCACACTATGCATCCTTTGACTTGCTTTCACAGTGTTGCTCACAAGATAACCAAACCAAAACGCTTGAATCATCAGAGTTTGAGCTGTGGTTGATCAGTAAATATTGTTCCATGCAAGGATGACAAAACCATGCAGGTGTAAATGATAATGTGTGAATAAGATACACTAGTCTTAAAGGTTATGTAGTAAAACGAAACGACATCATTATTTAATGTTTTGATACATCCAATATCCAATGAGCAAAAAAATACAAAGAGATGAAATATTTACATAAACCAAGAAACCTAATCTTTAACATGAAAGATGCTAACTTGGACTTTTGTAAGAAAAAAAATTACGGAAAGCGAGACAGTGAGTGCAGTACCAATAAAGAAGAAAGAGAGAGAGAGAGATGAAATCTAGACAAAGCATTTTTACTACAAAACCTGTGTGACAGAGGAATTAGTACAATCACCCACATGTGAAAAAGCTCAAGGAGTGTACAGTTTCAGTAAACAAGATAATGATCAAACCGTGACTAAGGTTTTTGCTCAGACAAATTCACTACTTTTACAATTTCGAATCCAAAGTTTCTGACTTGTAAAGTAAAACTCTGAAGCAGAACCACAAACTCAGACAGAGAAGATTATTCAAGTAAACTTCTCAATGAGTGTGACTTAATTAAGTAAAAAATTATACTTTTATTATCTTGCAAATGAGAGAGATACAACAACATTACATTATTCTTGACTAAGAAGTTATACACCACCATCCCTAAAACCCCCATAGTTAGTCTCTGTGTAATTTTCATCACTTCTGTTCCAACACAGAAGTTAACCTAAAATCACACAACTTTACATGTTACAACAAAACCTAATTCATGGCACCACTTTGACCCATTCGTAACGTCCTGGTAATGGTTTCTCCGATGCTATGTCAAAGTTGTACCTGCAAACATTAACTCCCCCAAAATCAGACCAAACTCTCAAGCAGGAGAATCAAGAAACTAAAAATGGGATATTTACTTTTCAATGAAAAATCTCTGTTGTTTTGCCTCTGCATAAGCAAAGAAGTCTTCAATCTCACTAGACGAAGGAACAACACTTTGTATAGCTTTTGAATCTCTTATCGAATTACTATACGGCGTTGTTTCTTTACTCCTCCTGTAGTACAAACATTGTCACTAATCATAAAGCTGAGATTTTTTTTTTCTGGAAAATTTTAGGGATTTGAGATGAAAACAGAGTCAAATTTACCTGTTTTCAGATTCAAAGTCGAAACCTTTCTCTCCAAAATTACAATGTTCTTCCGTCTCCGTCACAATAACCGTCGTCTCCGCCTCATATTTCTTCGCCGGAGTGGATTTAGCCCTAGCCTTAGGGTTTCTTTTCGTTTGACATTCATTGTCACACTGTTGCTGCTCCTGCTGTTTTTTAGAATCGGGGATTAACGGAAGCTTTACGAGACGGCGACTCCGGAGCTGGA
Source organism: Cardamine occulta (assembly GCA_028015245.1). Lineage (NCBI taxonomy): Eukaryota > Viridiplantae > Streptophyta > Magnoliopsida > Brassicales > Brassicaceae > Cardamine > Cardamine occulta. The sequence continues at coordinate 3,310,541 of CM051371.1, forward strand.
GGTATTGAAATGAGTCTGATTCGTTGGACGGAGAAGTGGAATGAGAACGGAGACGGTGGAGAGCGAGGTTTTTCGCGGCTCTGGTACGGGAACTGAAAGTGGTGGTTGGATGAGTAGTTATATCCTTAACGGAAACGTCTCCGGCGATTTTTGACTTGTTAATGTATTTTCCCATCTTTGGGAAGAAAAAATTAATGAATCTCTGCGTGGAGAGTGAAAGGAGGGAAACGATGAAGAAGAAGAAGTGAAGTAGAAAGAGAAGTGATTTTTATTTAATCTGAAATTGTGAATAGTGAAAAGTAAAAGGACGATGACAATAATAAAATATAACAGCAATGTTGGGAAGGGACAAATTTTAGGTACGTAGACAATCAGGTGGAGGGTTCGAATGACATTTCCTCAGTTTTGAAGTTTAGACAAATTTTAATCATTTAAATGTGTTTCTTTTGTGGTTTTAATCAAAAAAGCTCACCATATATAGTCGAGATCTTCGTAGGATAAATTCGTCCAACCATACATGACTAAAACGCAATGTTTTTTTTGACTCACATATGCTTTCTAGTCTCAAAGAGAAGACTTTTACGGTAAATCCGTCCAACCATATATGGTTCAAGACTTCAAGTGTAATGCTTCTTCAGTCTCAATAAACTTGCTTATCTAGCGATCGACCCGTGTTGAGAGGGCTTGCTAGAGTTATATCTTCTCTTCACTAATTTCATCGTTAACCTCATTCATTTCCTTTTGACTAGTCTCTTCGTCTTTATCTTTGTATATCTTCTATTTTAATAAATCTAATAAGAGATTTACACATCTTATAGAATATCATCAACAGAGGAATTGTTAATAGTACTTGTTAAGTAAATGCAAATTTTTTGTCTATCCAAAAACAACCAAATAACTAATGACATTTGGAAGTTTAATCATCAGAATTACACATCAAAGAGGTATATATATTCTTCTAGAGCAACCGTAAATCAAAACTCTTGCCTTATAAGCCGACAAGATAAGGCTCTAGATAGATATACACCAGTAACACCACATAATCTATTCAAGAGTTCTCAAAGAAGAATGATGATAGGTTGGACTCCCACATGATTACTCATTTCTGTTGCGCTTTTTAAAAACTCACTTTGGAGTTTGCACTTCCAATTTTGAAAGCTTACTCTTTTGTTTTAAAAGTTAATGTGTCTTCAAGACTTCAACAAATAAGAAGCATACAATTATTTTTGGTGTTTTAAATTAAACAAAAAAATAAGTGATAATTTGGCATTTGTATATATATACACTAATTTTCGTCTTTTATTTATCAAGAATTTTGATTACAAAAACTATTTGAATCATTTGTGAGGTGTTGAAACTTAAAAATGATTAATTTGATCAATTGAATTAAAATTAATCATAGGAGACTTCCATAAAAATGTCCCGAAATAGAGGCCGAAGATCTATTCGATATCAAAGCCAAAATCATTCAATGAATGGTTCTATATGACCCAGCCGGCGATTGGATGGGGCATGGAGCTCGGGCCCTTGATCTTAAAATGATTTACTTCCTTCATTTTGAAAAGTTTCACTTAATTTTTCCAAGATAAAATAATATGACCTCAACTGAACAAAAGTACTTTTCTGAAATACATGTTACAATTAGTATTTTTTTTTAAAAACTAAAAGGCGTATTCGACTACTCGGATAAAATGATTTTTGAGTTGTTAATGCAGCAAAAATATGAAAAAATGCGGAAAAGTAAGTTGTTTATTCCGTTGAGCGCAGGGGCTGAGCACATAGTGTAGAGGGGGGTCATCTGACCCCAACTAAATTTTTTTTGCATATTATGTCCTTAAAAAATAATTTTGATTCCATATAAAAAACAAGTTTGACCCCATTAATAAATTAATCTAAGATATATGAAGTAAAAAAAGTCAGTTTGACCCTACTTTATTTAGTTAGACTCACTTTAGATTGTAACTCCATATAAATATTATGAATTATTTATAATTTATTTTGATATAGAATTATTTTTATTTTTAAAAAGCACAAAATTAACAATAAATTTTTAAATTCTTAACTTTTGTTTAATTTTTTATTTTTTTACAGTTTGTAGACTAATTTTTTTAATATATTTATTTTTGACCCCGGTTAAATATATTTTTGCCTCTGCCACTTGTTGAGCATATATTGATTATTTCGGTAGACCCATGTTTAAACATGACGAATTTAACACCTTTGACCTAACTAACATGTAGAAAAGTCATTGTGCTTGTATGCAATTTCTTTTTATGTTTAATTATACCCTGAATACAAAAGATGACAGTGTTATGTGTATCAAACATGTTTTGGTATTTTTACCAAGAAAATAAGGCAGTTCGTTAGCATTCATGTTCATTTTTTTAATAAACAAAAGAACAATAGAAAAATAAAACGGTAGCTAGTATTCGGGTTTTCAAATGTCAACAATGCTCGGCAGATTATTGGTTCCTAAGAAAAAAGAGTCAACCATCTATTAACTCTACACATTTCCCAAAAACGTACACATTAGATACATTTGACGGTAGTAAATTTGTTTTCTTTAGTAAACAAGTGTCTTACTATTAAATCAACATCATTGGGTATTTGGGTTGATCAGTTTAAAATAGTTGAAGTGTAAATATAAAAGTCACTTTGGTTTACAATTTTTCTTTGATGGAGTTATATACGTTGACAACACACAATTTCATTCTATTTTTGTTATAAGTATTACGGAATCGTGATGCGATACTTAATTCCACCTTTAAATGAAACATATACAGAAAAATAAAAGTTATGTGTGCCATTTAGTCACTCTACGCTATATCATCATATGTTAAGAGCATCTCCAAGCATAAATACCATTTTGGTGTTAAAACTACATTATTTTAATATAATTTTAACACTAAAAGAGTTGTTTTATCTAACCACAACACTATAAATTACATTAAAAAAGAAAATTATATATTATTTTATTATTAATATAAATATATTTTTTGATATTTAATAGTTTTATCAAAAAAAAGTTTTATATAATTATGTTACATTAGAAACATATCATACAAAAAATATTTATTTTTTTCTCATTTTACATATATTTTTAAAATTTTGTTTTTCTTATTTAATTAATAAAATAAGTGAATAGTTTTGCACCAAATTTGGTGTAACACTGTACCATTACACTAAAATAGTGTAATTTTTAGTGTTCTATTGGAGAAGGTTTAGTGTAAAAATTACATCAAAATGGTGTTTTGGTGTTCTATTGGAATTGGTCTAACGAAACAACAAGATGAGTAGTGTTCTATAACCCCGTGACTTTTGTTACAAAGATCGAGATGCTTATTCATTATGAGCAAGAAGAGGAGTTGCTTTAAATCCCTCAAAAAACTTGCGGTAATTCTCATGATTTTTTCTTCTTTAAACGTGAACAAAACTTTCAAACCGCTTTTAATCGTAGTGTCTTATTTAACCGTTACAACAATTGCACACGTGCGATGACTCCGGCAATCATGAAACAGCTCAGATCTCGATGTTTCCGAATCCCCAAAATCAGAGAAAAAAAAAGGTTAAAAGGGAAAATATTAAATGATATGCAATATAACTCTCTTCACGTCCTCCCGCCCTTTTTATCAAGGCGCCAAAAAAAAAAAACTGTTACTACAACACGCGCGTGATGTAAAAAATGCAACACTTTTTTGTTTTTGTTGAGTAAAGTGATGTTAAAAAGACAGAACCCGAGAAACGTTTTACGACGCAACAGCAGATAGGGTCCCATTTCCGACCAATCACATCGTAGCTGCCTTACACGCACTCAAAGGAGAATCTTTCATCGTAATGGGTCCCTTTTTTTTAACTAAGTAGTATTATCAATTCTTCTAGCAAACCCACACGGCCACAAGACCTAATATAACCATTTACATATAGGGAGGATCGAGTAATTGCCTTGGATAAATGTATAAAATAGAGTATCAAAAGAGTAAAAGACGTTATCTAAAATATTTTCTTACAAAAAAGGGTAAGTAGTCATAGTGGTGACTTGTGAGTAATGGATACAATTTGGATATTTAAATATCACTAGCCATTTAGGAATTTCTAAAAAGATAGATAACTTTGAAAACTCTTGGTACAACTTTGAATAATTTTATATAATCTTTAAATTTTTAATTACAAAATGGATAATTAATTGAACTATAACCTTATCTACCGATATAAGTTGTATTGCCTCAAACAAATAATCCACTACTTTGATCAAAAATGTTATAATTGGGTCAAATCCAAATGAAGTCGGTAACCCGACCCAAAATGCACAAATCTATATGATAGAAAAATTCAGAAACAAATACATTTTAAAAATGTAAAAGTAATATCAATCGTTAATGTTCTTGCATTATACACATGTAACACACCAAATGAAAGCATAATAATTTTTTTTTTCTTCCTTGACGTTTTACGCTCACAATTAACGAATACATTAAATGTTTAAAACCATAGATTTATCTGGAAAATAAATATACAATAATAAATGTAAGAACAAACGCAAATGCAAACACAACACAAGTCTCTCTACTACGAAAACATTATACTTGACTTGCTGCTATTTCATTCTGTGTTTGATGACCCATTAGAAGAACCATGAGGCCTTTCCTCATCCTCATCGCTACCTCCGCCTTCGATTGAGTTAACCATCGGTCCAAGAAGGAAACCAACAGCATTGAGATTGATCATAAGCTGCGGAGCCTCAGCGAGCTCAAACCTATGGTCTGGAGTGTGTTGCTGGTTGAATCTCCCTGGAACTTTCGAAGGAGTATCATAACAGTCTTTGCAAAGGTCATATCCCATTTCCTCTTTGCAGTCTTTGTATCTGTATCGATCTCCTATGATTGGATACACCTGCACAAACCATATCAAATGTCACATTACGATTCACATATTTCAGTTTTTACAATTGGTTAAGATGATAAAGCTCTTACTCCGCAAGAATCACAACCAACATGGAAGTGAACTTTAGATTCAGGGTTTAAACTATGGCATATCATTGTTGTTGTTGACGGATAAGGATGTGCCTTCTTTGAGAAAGCTTTGAAAATCTAAGTATCATGATAAAATGATTACAAACTATGAGTCTATGTTTCCATATGAATCTCACATACTCTATGTAACAACAAAAACTAAGCTTTTGAGAGCACAAGAACATGACATGCGTCGGTTACAAATTGGTCCAAGGCATAGATAGATGTAAGGACTTACTTCCTTCGCTAGTATGGGCATGCGTTGTTTGAATCCCACTTCTCCTTGAATTGTATTCTTCAGGAAAGTTTTCCTCCAAAAGCTGATCAAGAACCAAACAAACTTTTGGAAATCCTCTTGGGTCACAAACATTACACTCTTGACATTTGATCTTTTCGCTTTCTTCAGCCATATCTACTACACATCCTTCACAATACACTGGAAAGAGGATTAGACAGTAAATTAGCACATAAGAATCGAAATTCTCAAGCAGCCAAAAGTTAAAAGGAAACATGTAAGATGATACCATGTCCGCAATTGAGAACTACGGGTCGCGCAAGCAGCTCCTTACATGCTGTATAGAGCAAATCATCTTTTGAAATTTGCTTACTGACTTTCTTATCCTTAGGTAAGTCATTCTCATGAACATTGGATTCTTCTTTGCATAATAACTTCGCTTCATTAGAGCACTCTTCCATCGTCTGTGGATCTACATACATAATATTGCAAGCATAAAGCAGTTTATAACACAGCAAAATAAAAAAGATCTCATGTGTGTGTGTGGTAGACTCACCAGAGACGTTTAGAGACTCATCTTTAGCCTTTTGTTCATCCAGAACATTATCAATCTGAGGAGAAAAACAATAATGTTCTTGCTCTTCCTCTGAAACATAATATTGACATACTATGATCAACAAAAATTGCACCTAAGTTAAACCCAACATAGAAAGTGCATAAGAATATGTAAGCAATGACTCACTTAAAACTTGTTCTTCTCTCTTCTTATGGGCAAGTGGGTATATCTTCTTTAGAAGAAAATGAAGCTTCTGGCACACAGACGGAAAGTGAACATACGGGTCCCTACATATAGGACAATGAGACTCCTGGAAGCCATTCATTGAATTATGTACACACCAGAAACATGATAGGTGACCACATGCTGCATTGCAACCCACGAAAAAGCATTAGAAAACAAAAGAGTTGACCAAAAATAATAAAGAAAACAAAAGGTAAGAAAAGTCTTGAAACTTAGTCAAACTTACATAGCACAATTGGTTTGTAAAGAAGTTCCCTGCACAAGAAGCAACACAAAGTCAATTTCTAATTCCATCCCCAGTGAACAACATAATATGCACCAGAAACTGGCGATAAAAGCAACCGATGAATCGAAAAATGCATAGTATTTATCACCACTTCAATGGCTTAAAGAACTCACCAATTAATCATTCAATTGAAACACTAAAAATGAGAATATAATTGAAGCCATGAGATTCAAAAAACAAGCAAAGATTAAGAATTTTACAATCTTGACATCATAGAGACAATAAAATCAATTACAGGACAAGACTAAAGAATCTAATAATTCCAATAAACAATTGTATAATCATGAGATGTTTCGAATAAACTGTTTTAATTTCCCTAAGGCTAAAGCTATCCGATTTCCCCAAATTTAACCTAATTGCTTACAAGGTTAGAGCAATATTGCAAGAGGCGGATCAAAAAATTCAATTCAGAGAAGGGATGAAATAGAATCGCTTACAGGCGTTTAGCAGATAAACTGATCGGAGATTTCTTCCGGTGATTCATCATCGGCCATAGGTTCGGCCAATGTTTTTTGTTCAGCCATGTTAAAGAGTTCTGAGATGTGAACGGTGGTGCGATGCTTTTGCTTTTAGCGGCAAGAGCCCAATTGCACCGCCCGTACTAATTTCTGCCATCCTTTTAAGAGGAAACCAATTATAATTAATTAATATATTTTTTTTACTA
>CM051371.1:3317633-3392633 GCA_028015245.1 Cardamine occulta
ATATAAGCCAAAAACCTTTTAAAAAAGACTTTGGGAACAATTCTTTCGTGCATATTTTATTTGCCAACCTTATCATTACCATTTTATGTTCATGCCATAAATGAATTAAAATATGTTGAAGAAAAAATAGTTACATATATTATTTACTTATTAATAAATTAGAAACTATAATTCATAGACTGTTTAATCCAAAATTTAGTTTGATTTTGATATACAATTTTTCGGTTTTACCAACTTAGGTTTAAAATTTTAGACTCAAACTAATTTTTGAGATTTAAAAAAAATGGTTTCTTTTACAAATAAAAAGCGTTTACTAGATCGCCAACAACAACTAAAACCGTAGTATTAAGATTCAAACTCTACAAAACAAAACGCTTAGCCTAAATGCTCAAACAACATAATATAAAAGATCTCTTACTGCAATGTGTCTACTACCTTCTTAATCCTCTAGTGGAGACAGGGGCGGGCCTATGCTTTGGATAGAAAGTGCAATGACACCCCTAAAATATTAAGAAAACAAAAAATTTATTGTAAAATTTGAGTTTTTGACATATTTAGTTGAGTATGACACTCTTAAATTTTTAAGGTTTGCACTTTAATATCTTTATTGCGTTGTGTTTTGACCATAATAAAATATATTTTTGGATTCGCCACTGAGTGTAGATTTCTTTCCAACGACTCGGTACATATGGAAATAACGAGGTAGGCACCAAAGACAATGGAGGATCGATGCTATAGGAAAAACAAATGTGGAATTGCGAGGGCATTTAAGAGAATAGGTTCATGCAAGATTTCCCACATGACCAAGTGGACTAGATCTTGATTGTGTTTAGTCTTTATTATATGTTTTATCATACATGTTTGGTTCACGACCGGTCTTGGCCCTCGTCATATATATATCAGTTATGGATCTTCTAACACTAAAATAATGTTATATGTCTATTCTAAATGGGATGTATATACGTACTCCTAGGCTAAACTGGATTATTGTTCCTGTATTTATTCAGTTTAGATGAGATATACAGTAACCTCTATAAATTAATAATGTTAGGACCATAATATTTTATTAATTTATAGTAATATTATTAATAAATATTAATTTATAGTATAAAATAATAAATATTAATTTCTAGTATAAAATAATAAATATTAATTTCTAGTATAAAATAATATTTTTTAATTTATAGAGAGTTTTGTTAAAAATTAAAAATATATAAATTAAAAAACATTGATGTAAATAAAATTAATGTTTTGGGTGTTAGTAATTTTGAACTTGAAAGTTTACAATTTAAAAAAAAAAAAATTATTTTGATAATAAATAACAAAAATTATAGATGAATTCATTTATATAAACAATTAACATAAATTTTAATTTATGATTAGTGATCTCAATTATTTTATTTAAACAGTCTATACAACTATTGAAATAAAAATTATGCATATTTAGAAGTTAAAGTTTTATAGAAAATTTTGCTTATTATTATAACAAATTTATATATGTTATAACAATAAGATAGTTTAAAATACAACATAATATTTTCTTAACTAAGAAAAGTTAGTGATGAGTTCTAACAGAAATTTATTAAAAATACTAAAAGTATATTATCTTTATATATATATATACATATATGCAAATTTATATGATTATTAATTTATGTTATTAATGGAACTATATATTTACATAGAGATTCTAAAATTTTTATTATCTTATTATTTTATCGAATTTTGTTCATTATTACACCGGCCCAATTTGGGACCATCGAATTTTATTATTTTATAGTATTTATTAATTTATCGAGTATAAATTTATAGAGATTTTACTGTATTGATTAGTTTAGATGAAAAACGTTTAAAAGAAACCACTGACATAGAGCATATATAATGATAAATAACAAATTAATTAAATGGAAGGAAAATACAATATGTTGTGAATTATTGAATTAAAAAAAAAAGAATTATTGGATCATCACGTAATATAAAATTGTTCTACATTAGCGATTTAACTTATCTAGGACTTGAATCCCACTGAACTGCATCCACATAATTTGGGGATCCATTTTGTTGCAAATCGTTATGCCCGGTATTGGGAAAATCGGAGGATGGACCAAGGAAGCTCAGGGCTGTAACAACATCACTGATTAGTGGTCGAACCGTAGGCTCTCCATGCAAGCACATAGCAGCTACAGCTACAGCTTGGTTCAAACTTTTTTCCGGGTATTCGCCTTGAAGCAATGGATCAGCTAGCTGTGAAAATCTAGTAGGATCTCTGAAAATTGGTTGTGCCTAAACAAAAGGTTTTAATTAGTGTCTACATTGATGAGCCATTAGTAAATCAAATTATGCTTAAAAAAAAAAAAAACTAACCCAAGTAACAAGATTTTGTTCATGACTAGGTCTCATTGTATCAATAACTCGTCTTCCCGTTATAAGTTCCAACAACACAACTCCAAAGCTATAGACATCTGATTTAACCGTAAGATGACCGATTCTTTGATATTCAGGAGCACAATAACCATAAGTTCCCATAACTCGGGAAGACACATGTAGTGTAATGTCTCCAACCGGACCTAGCTTTGCTAAACCGAAATCGGATAGTTTCGCATCGAAATCTCGGTCAATCAATATATTAGACGGTTTGAGATCTCGGTAAATCACTGGAGGATCAGCCTTGTCATGAAGATACTCAAGTCCTTTTGCAGCTCCTAAAGCAATCTTAATACGAGAGTTCCAGTCTAGTGGTTTTTGTTCCGGTTCAACATCTGTTTTAATCAAATTTACCAAACCGGTTTAGTAATCTTTTGGTTTAGCTTTAAAAAATTGAATTTGAGACTTTAGAGATGATGATTTTACCTAGGAGATGATCTTCAAGAGATCCAAGAGGCATATACTCGTAAACAAGAAGTCTTTGATCTCCATCTGCGCAATAACCGATAAGATTCACAAGATTCGAATGATGAAGAAGACTAAGCATCAAAACCTCAACCAAGAACTCTCTTTGTCCTTGTAATCCATTCCTATCAAGTTGTTTCACTGCCACGATCTGTCCTGTCTTCTCGAGCTTTCCTTTGTAAACACGCCCGAACCCGCCCTCACCGATGAGACACTCTTGTCTGAAATTCTTTGTCGCGGTGGCTAGCTCACGGAACGTGAAAGTCTCTGCCTCGATATTGTTCGATGGTGCCTTGGCTACCACTTCTTCTGTTGTTGTTCTCTCTGTTAGGAAAAATACATTTTCTTTAAAAGGATTTTCAAAAAAAATGTAAAATGATTTAGACAAAACGAATGTGTACATTTTCCAGAATATTGACGAGAGCTTACTTGGTGAGCTTGGTTGCCTATAAGGAGCAAGCATGGAAGATTCATCATTGTCTGTATATTTTGAAGAGAAGCACGAGAAACAACTCATTTTTTCTTCTTCTGTAGAATATATTATTGTTCTTTGTTTTAAACCTCTCCTACTTATGAAAAGATCTTCTGAGACTTTTGATGAGTTTTATACAAAGAACATAGAAATTACCAAATAGTTATACAAAAAAAAAACCAGAAACAGTTTCAGTTTTGCTGTTTTATGCAGAGTTTTAATAGGTTATAACAGACAAAAGGAGAGAGGTTTTAATTGCAATGTAACTAATTTGACAGAAATGTTGGCTAATATTTGCCATTAATAATAAAAAATATTATTTTACTAATTTAGCAAATAATTAAAAAGGAAAGATGATTTATCTTACCAATTAAGTTGACCTGTCCACAGGAAGTCATGTTTGTTTATAGATTTGTTTCCTTCCTAGTTTCTCTTTTTGGTTAACGAGGATGCTTATATTTAGACATAAATCTGACAGAGAGCTAAACCATTAACCATTTGAATCTACCATATTACATAATCTTTTATTTTCTATGTACATGGTAGAATTTGAAAGTGAACATGCAACCACATACATTTTTGGGATGTTTTGGATAATGATTTTTAGCTAAGGAGATGAAATTTTATGAGAATCTTACGGTTTTTTTTTTTTATAATTTAGAAGTTTAGGACCGAAGCCTATATATCTCTTTAGGCCTAAACCATCTTCTAATAATTTATCCATACCATGTACCACTCGACCATGTGGCCTCTTAGATTACCACATGATATTTTTCCAATTGAGTTTTCGACCTTTGGTAATCAAAATTTTCTTATTGACCCCAAAACAGCTAGATTTACATATGGTTTAAATGATAATAACGGTTTCAGATAGATTACTATATTTGGCAGAATTAGACCGACAATTCTCGATGGTGTTTTTATGTGGATTTTTAAATCAATACATTGAAAAATGACAAGAGAAACTATATAAAAAATGATTAAATAAAGATTATTTTTTAAAACATTCACTACATCAAGAAATTTATAATTTAGGTTTTTTTTTTGGTAAACAAATTGTAATTTAGTTGTTCTAAACCAGTGATTTCTTTCAGTTTTTCACACAATTAAGTTCAGCTTGGGTTCTTTATTCTCCTATAATGGTGGAACTATTGTTCTTGGCTATTGTAGTGGCAGTTTTGGTGTTAACTCTTATATTTCTTTATTTTGTTTTTCTTATATTAGTACTTGTCTTAGCACTTTTTGCATTGGTCGCATATGCTCTAGAAAACGGTTTAGTATCCAACCCTGCAACTCTAATTTTTATTATAGGCCTTGTTCCAACATCATTTACCATACCATCGACCACAGCCTGGGTTCTAGAACGTGTTAATTTGGTAGCATTTTTTTAATGCTCCAAACCTTATTCTAGTAGTACTTGTGACTTGACTCAACATTTATTACAAAAAGAACTCTGTTTGTACAAACACTACTCTAATTCCAAAGCACTTCCTTATATTCCATTCCAAGCTGATGACTAATGAGGTCTCTTTTTCCCATGTTCAAACTTACTTTAGATTCTTTGTAAGACATGTCTTCCTTTTTAATTTGTTCCAACTTCTAATTCATGTTCTATGCCATGTTCTGGTTGCGAGCTAGAGTTTCAACTGTATTTGCAGATACTTGCTTATCCTCTAACTCATGTGTTAGTTTTTTTTTTTTGGTTAAATGTTAAATTTTATAAAATTTTAAATTTGTGACAGAAGATATGAAGATTAAAAAAAATGAAAAATCCGAAAACTACATAAACAAATCAACTGATCAAAAGCAGACGGATCAAAGGATACAACTAACTCATGTGTTAGTTGTCAACTTCACACCTCTCCTTTACCCTAACATACTCTTTTGCCAAAACAAAAACATGGAAGATATAGATGTGGTGATCAGAATTACAACATGTTTTGTCATGTTGATGATTTATTAACTAATCATGACCTTTATTTAAGTTCTGGTTTTGTTGAACATATGGTTGCTTCAAAAGATATTTTAAAACAATTTAAACACGTTTCCAATTAATAATGCGCATATATAGGGTAATTATCAATTTTTAATAATTTGTTGATTTTACCAATTTGTCCATTGTTCCACTTGATTACATAGCTTTGCAAGGGACAAGTGGGATTAGCTGACCCTGGTAGGGTTTATATTTTAGTCTCTTTACTGTGATATCTCAATTAAACGTGGTTGGTATGTATGATTGACTTCTATTACAATGTTTTGATTCTTCTCTTTGACCTCACTCTTTTATTTACCTAATCCTCTTTCTTATCCCTCCTCCTGTTCTTAGTTCTTTCTTTCATCTTTACTCTCAGGCCCAAATTTCCAAGCTTTTTATATTTTTATCTTTTCCTTTTTTTAGAAGTCAATATATATTTTATTGGGAAATGAATACCAATTATCTCAGAAATTCTTTTTTCGAACATTTTAATTTTAAACCTTCTTACGTTATCACAACAAAATAATTCCTTCATAACCCCTATGATCAAACATTAGTTATATCTGCCACTGTTGATTTTCACCAAATTATCATTCGATTTTTCCACCTAAGATTACTTTGTAATATGGAAAATTGTGATGCATTGTGATTTATTCAGTTTGTTGACAATTTTGTAGTATACACATTTTCTAATCATAATTAGAATTATTTTTATGAGTTCAAAGTATATTAAAACTATTTGAAATAACATATATCTAAATCAACTAATATAAGCGGCTCTCTAAATGAAATTAAACTCAATATCTTTGACAATCAACCAATCTAAAATAAGAATCGATACCAGAATCTGCATTTATCTACTCCTCAGCACGCAAATGATTTGGCCTAGTAGCTCAAACTACAAGGCCTCTCGTTCTTGAGAAGTTATTTGGCTGGATTTTCACTTCTACTTCACAACATTGACCTTAACTAACTCTCATCAATAATTTATGCGCACCAACTTCAAAGAAAGTACTAACGTTTTTAAATCTTTGATGAATTAACTTGGCCAAGTTCACTAGCTCGTAACAATATTTCCTAACATTGTTGTACATTTATGCTCCCGAGTCGTAGAAAACCATAAATTCCAAACGTAACAACTTGAAAATATATATATATATATATATATATTACTTCGGTATATGCATTTATCAATTCATTTCTTAGATAGTGTTTGATGTCCAATCAAAATTGTAGCTAGTAAAAATAGCTATAAGAAAACCAAGGCCGTTAACAAAAATATAATATACACGAAATAAAGAAAGTAATAGAAGAAAAGTGGAACATCATAAAGCAAATGATTGATGGCGTATAATTCAACAACAGGGAAATGATACGATTATGATTTTCAAATCATCACTTTTTCTAATTCAACTTTTGGTTCTTTCTAGGAAACTGTGCGTTGATAAGACAAAAAGCTATGTTAGGAAGCGATTCTCGTTTAATAATTTTGCTTCTTCTTCTCTACAGTCTCATGTCGTTCAACCCAACGAAATAAAAAGCTGATATATCCACATTTTTCTTCTATATTTTATTTTATATATAGTGAAAAAACAAATAATTCACAGAAAGATAATGGGTCTTCTTACTTCTTTGTCGAATCGTATAGCCTATGGTCGGGTATGAATATTGGAGGGTCCATAGTAACATGAATTATTAATATCTTTTAAGGAAAAAGAAAAAAAGATTATTACTACTTTTTCCGGTAGGGAAGGAAAAAAATGTTTTAGATAATTGATTTACTTTTTTCGGATATAGCTGTTTTGCATTTTTTTTTCTTTTCCAAATTATAATCAGAAAGGAAACAATTTTGTCCGGACAAATGAGGTCGAACAATTATTTGGGATTTGGGAACTACCTCAAGATCTTCATTATCATTCACTAGTGTTACAAATATGGTAATTCGGTTTCATGCTCCAAGTTTTATGATGAGAGGTTCTATAAGCCTCAAATATACTCTGTGAATGAAATATTGAGGTGGCTAGATACATGTGAGAAAAATAAGAGTATATATTCTTTACAACTCTAATTTCAAAACTTAATATATGGAGGAAACAATAGTAGAACGAACAAAAGATTTGAGAAGGAATGAAAGGGTACCAAATTGATCGATCCAAAGATATATACTAAATCCATGATACTTCATATTAAAAAAAAAACAAAATCCATAATAATTAAGCTCATCTCTAATCTCCATAGATTAGAAGCTTCTCTCATATACATATAATACTGATCTATATAACTTATCTTTCAAACTCACAGGTAAAACCAGATGTGCCAACTCACCTAGTTGGAAATAGGGTTTGGACCACTAGGAACCTCATGAGCATCATTTCCAAACTCTCTCCTTCTAGAAGTGCGGCTGCGTCGTGTGCTAGTCTTTGGATGCAGATCCATTGTCGATGAAGATGGAACCGAAGCTTCGAGGAGAACCCTCTTGAAAGGAGCAACCGTAGATGTGGAGTGATGACGTGTCATGGGGATTGTAAGGCTAATGAAGAGAAGTAAAGATAAGAAGATGAGGAGAAGGAGAAGAGTATGAGAATGTGATGATGATTTGGTATTGGCTTGGTCATTTGATGTTGCCATGCAATTTAGAAAAAGAAATAACCTCCCCCCCAAGATCCCAAGAGGGTTCAATATCCATTAACCAGCCACGAACAACTCGAGAGCTGGTCAGAGCCCGCGAGATAAGAGAAAGCAAAGAAAAGAAGAATGAGCTTGAGATAAAGAGAAAAAAAAAGAAAGAAAGAGAGAGGTTTTCAAATTTTCACACTCGTGAATTTGATTAATAAAGTAAACCAAAACAATGGTATGTTAAAGAAGATGTTTGCAGAATAGTCACGAGGTATATAATTACCAAAGCACCCTTTTGTGAAAGAAGGGCCTGGAGAGATCGAATGGACAAATATGGTGAATTCATACTAGGGTTTGAATAACGCGAGACAAAACTTGTTCCAAGAATTATCTTTGGAATAGATTACTATTTAGCCCCTGAAAAGACTTGGAATTGTCGGTAAGCATGCCACTGTAGAACGAGCAATCTCAAGGAATATGGAAAACGAGTGTAGTGGTAATTAGGTCATTAAACGATTTATCAACGAATCTTAAAAGCTTAGGCAAAAGCAAGGGTGATAAAATATATGAAAGGAGAGGTGGGAAGAAAGAAGGGTTCTTGGCTTCTTGCTTTCTTCTTTTATTTTCCATTTCTTTTAATATTCTCGTTTCCCAAGAAAATATTTCTTTGACTAACTTGACAAAACACCAATTGCATACCAACGTGTATAATAACTAGTCAAAGAGGAAGAAAAAAACCTCAAATTTAAATATGTTTATTTTCTCATTATGTATGAAAGTCAAATTATACGCTGTATATATGACATACCTGATTTTATTACTAATTAATCGAGATTACTATAGACATTAGACGGGATTGTCTTCTGTACAACTCTATCATGTCTTTGAAATTTAAAAATCAAGGAAATAGAATCTATAATGAATTGGAAACTAAACTTTGGTTTCACATTATGCTGTTTGATAAAATAAATAATTGTATACATAGATGTGAATTCTTGTACATTTTTGTGTGTGGTAAAAGTGTGTTCTTATACTGTTATACATTGCCTAAGAATACGAATATATACGTACATGTCTAAAACACTAGGGCGGTGGCGTTAGTGATGGAAGAAGATATTCGTTTTATCATTAAAATGAACATAAAATAATATTCGATTAGTTGTACAAAATAATAATAATATTCGATTACGAAGAGACTGTGCATGTCTCCGTTACGTGGATTGCATGGGTCCCTCACTTTCTCGGAATGATACCAACGAGAACGATTGTACGTCGTGGTCCTTTTCGTCATTTTACGCCTCTTTGCTTTTATTTTCCATCCATGCTAATTTTAAGCCATTTATCACATTGACAACTATCAAGAAGATACCAACTATACACCGCTAGTATATCCATATGTAGGGCTGTCAATTGGACATTTGTCTATGGGCGAAACCCCATCCAACTTCACAATTGTTCAAATAGACATGTCCAATTGGACAGATTTGTCCAAATAGACAGGTCTAATTGGACCGCAGTTGAAACTGGACCAAAGCATGATGGTTAATAGACAGGTCATGGACAAACAAAATTAAATATATTTTTTTAATTTAAGGTAAATTAAAAAAAAAACCATTATTCAAAAACAAAAAAAACTCAAAATTAATAAATTAATATTTTTTCCGGCGGAAAAATACATAATCACATTTTTGGTGAAAAAATGACAAAACCATTTTTGGCGGAAAAATGACAGAACCATTTTTGGCGAAAAAATGACGGAACTGTTTTTAGCGAAAAAATATATAACCATATTTTTGCTGGAATAATGACGGAACTGTTTCTAGCGGAAAATACATGATCACATTTTTGGCGGAAAAATGACGAAACTGCTTTTAGCGGAAAATATATAACTATATTTTTGGCGGGATAATGACGGAACTATTTTTGGCAGAAAAATTGTAAATCCGCACTTTGGCGAAAAAATCTCACAAATCACTTTACAATAATATTTAAATATTTAAGTCTAGATAATTAAGTGGACGTCCATGGAAAGCCCATTTGGACTTGGTCCTTTTTGGACATAGATGTTCTTTGTCCATTGTCTAGGTGGACGGATAAATAAATGTCCAGACAAGAAAAATGTCCAACCGGACATGCCCATTTGGATATGGACAGCCCATTTGAGACTACTACCCATATGGCCGCATTCATGAATATACAACACAAAAATTAGGTATTTTTTCATGAACTCGAAAACCGAAATCATAATTTCTGTGGGCTCGGAAACATTATTTAGATTTATATATGAAAATATCCTTCTTCTCAAATAGACTCGAATTCATTACCTTTTTATCAATGGCATAATCTATTTCAAAAAAAGCTACTAGACCAAGAATTACTTGGTATGTGATTGTTTTGTTAGTGTTGAGATGAAGTGTAAATAAACTTTTAAAATAAATTAAGACAATTTGTTTCTATATGTAAAAAATCTTATGAATTATTCATCATTTGTTAAGTCAATTCAAATTCCGAAAAATGTAGCAGTCTTTGCTATATACCACTGCAATATTCTAAAATACATATAATTTGGTATTTTTTTGTGTGTGTTTACATTTGCAGTTGTTAGAGTGGTTTGGAATTCATCCGATAATCCTTCATCTAGCATGAAATTAACTTATTTTTTGTTGTATTTGGAAAATACAACAAAAAAAGTGGTGAGATAAGTTTATTCGAAAGAGATCATCGCTAAGATTTTGAAAGGCTGTAGAGTTGAGCACGGATAATATGGGTGTTCCTTTTGATTAGAGCATACGCATACAAGAAACACAATTTCAGTTGTTTTCAGATGGTGTGTAGGTGGAAGTTTAAAACATAATATTCATAGTAAGGAAAATTTCATGATTGGATAAAGAATTGTATTTTACTGAATGAAACGATGATTCTACACTCCTTTTCTAGGTTATGATAGAACAAAACTATAGTTTCACCAAAATGATGGTGGTCTAGTGGTAATACATAGTTGGTTTCTTTATGGCTTAGGCTTAATCTTTCTTTGGGACATATAGACATTGTTTAAGAATTAACTAAATTAAGTGATGATTTCGGATATCGAAAAAAATTATGGATCAAAGATTCGGAATTTCTTTGATTTATTAAAAATAGAAAAAACCATAGTTTTGAACTGTCATTGCTGTAATATATATTGTCATAAAAAGTCTGTAATGGATGACTATAGATTTACGGATTTATCATTTATCATTCAGTGGTAGTTTTGTTTTGGTTTCACTAATAGTTATAGATTAAATAGTAGTAAATTGTATATTATTCATGTAGTGAAAAAGTAGATATATGTATGCAAGCGTGTGTAGAAATGTAAAGTATTCGTGTATGGATCGAGGCCACCAAAATGGGTGATATCGATAAGTCATAATTTGCTTCAACATTTAGCGAAAGGCATGAAGGGCTTAAAGATTGGTCCCATAGTGATGATCTCCCATTTTTAGAACAAGCTTTTTTATCTTTACTCTTTTTTCATCATCTTTCTTTTTTACTTTTACCACCAAAGCTTTACGCCTATTTATTTCCACCATGTAATATATATATATATATATATATATATATATGTTCCATTTATTTTATTTTTCTTATTTATTTCCATCCATATTCATTATAATCAAGTCACTTTAACTCTGTCGGGTCTGCACTCGAAAATTTTCAGAGCCATCAGATGGCTCACAAGTTACAACAAAAGATTTCTACTATGGCCATAAAGAAGTTATTTAAAGGATTAAACTAAGGTGGTTTACCTTAATTAATTGAACTATTAAGGAGAAGAAATAGGAGTAAAACGAAATTAGAAGCAAAGATAAAGTTTTTCTCTTCACTAAAGGACGTTTTCTCATGTCGTGAATAAAAGGACATATTTTATATGCTTTGTAGTGTAGCTTTCACTAGTCAAATTGAAAAAAATGTTAGGGAAAATTATGGGGTCCCGTAGACCTCCACTACACTCCAACCAAGCCAAACCAAACCAAGACAATATCATGACAATTATTTCACAATGATGGCATGTGATGTCAAACAGAAAGTAAAATGTTCATGAGGATTCTGTAGATTCCACCGCTACCGGTAGTAATACGTGAAATTTTGAAAAAGGAAAAAAATGAGAAGATTTTGCAACGATATTTTTCTTTACACTATGGAAGCCTTGGCTCTATTCTTGACAATGATGCTTCACCAGAAATTTTCTTTAAGTGCTGTTTACAAAAAAAAAAAAAAAAAAAAAACTAGATAGATAACAATGTTGGCTTTGAAGTAACATGTAATTTATAACATTTTATCTATGAAGTAATTGATATAGGAAAACTGTAATCAAGAAACTAAGTCCATGGTTAAATATTATCATGTTATAAGGACAAGGTTTGGGGATGATACCATTTTACACAAGTCTTGGGATCATACGCAAATGGATGAATGAGGAAATGAAAAGATAAACAACTTTTTTTCCCCTTTGATGCTTTATCTTTGTGTAAAGTTTTGCATGATTGGTTAGTCTTGTAGGAAGCTTTTCAATTCAAAATTTGGACCAAAATGCAGAAAAATAAATCTGTGTTATTGTAAAAACTGATTGAAGAGACGTAAGCAAATTTTAATTGTTATCGCCTTCGCCAAATACATAGAAAATATAAGATATGTTTGTTCCTTTGAAGACCCGTCTTTACTCATGAACAATTATATTGGTTGTTTCTAGAGTAATATCAAAAGCTGATCTAAAGATTTTTGTGATGAATGAGGATAAGATGTCTTTGAGAAAAACTGTTGATATAGTTTACGATATAATCTTTTAAAATTTTTAGATTTTTAGTAGCTTTCATATTATAGTTTTTGTTTTATTTAATTTATTTGGACTTATGTGTTTGATTTTTTTTTTTTTTTAGATTTATAACTTTTATTAAAAATTTGTTATTCTATATTATATGACACTAGACGAAGTCATCTTATATTCATAATGTAGTTTTAATCTTCTGATTGTTATTTAATAACATGCATGGATAGAAAATATCATCAATAAAAAACATTTGTAAAATGATAAATCTCACCTCATTGTTAATTCATATTAAGAGGAATATCTTTTAACTATTCGTATATTGTATATGCACATATATAACTAAAAATATTGTCATGCATACCTATATTCATAATTAATGGTATGTTATTACTCATTCATTTGAATAAAAAATATGATTTACCTTATAAAAAATCGTAAAGGAAACAAAACTAAAAATTAGATGATATCACTCGAGGTCATAATCTCTCTAATTTCTTATTTTGTGCTCAAATTTGTCAACATTTCTGACTCGGGGATCACCTGCACCACTACAATTAAACTCAATCATGTCAAAGATGGATAAATTTGGAGGAGTGAAAGAATTTCTTAGTTAGAGAATTTCTTAGTTAGTAGGGATCTTTTTGAGGTCTTCTCTTATACCATTTCTTAAAGCCCCTAAACTCTAATTTCTAATTTTAGAAACGATAAAGAGAATTACTTAAACATTAAGAGAGAGTACCATAGAGTTTTTTTTTTTAATATTTCCTTTAAATAAATGATACAAACAAAATAATGAGTCATAAAATAAAACCTGCAAAGTCATCAAGACAAATACCTAAACATTTCATCATCTTCCAAATAATAAACAAGAATACACATGAAAACAATGATTTAAATTCTACATGAAATATCAAATTTTATATTTTAAAACAGATTCCTACATTTGTTCATTCTCAAGCAATAGATGTCATTGAAGAAGCAAAGATTTTAATCAAGAATCAGTATGAATTTGCCTCAGATGAACAATCGAAATATTAATTAGATTGCCCAAGAAGATGAAAGTATCCACCAAGTAGAAAACTAAATACTGGAGCCCATTTACATAATAACTGCCTGGAACCCAAAATATATATACATCATAGGCCCAATGTAAACTTAATGAAACAAATCTCCAAGCCACAGATTGATCTAGGGTAAGATTTACATCTCTATGATTCTATCTCTATCTCCCTCTTAGGATCTGTAGTCGATGATTAAAAACTCTAGTAGATCTGATTTAATATTCACCAGTTTTAGACAGACTCTTGAGAATTTCATGTGGATGTATCATCATCATTCATGGTAAAATTAATGGGATCAAATCGATCTGTCGTAGTAAATATATAGATCTGAAGTTTTCACGATTGATTCCAGATGCAAATAATATGCCCTCAGTTTTAAAGACTGTACATGAACTTGACACCATAAAATAATATCTATGAAGCTAAAGACTCTCACCAAATGCAAAACTCAACCCTTTACATAGCTATATTCATAGCATAATAAATTTAAGAGTAACACCTTAAAATCAAATTATCAAAAACAGAACTGAATAAAACAGAAGACGCAGAACATAAAAATTGTACCAAACTACAATAGAACGAAGAGGCGTCTTGAACTATCATATTACACAACAGAAGCCAAAAAGCAACAGAATCCAACAGAAAATATGTAGGAGTCAAGTGTACATAATCGAGACTTATGTAAATATGTAAAGATCAAGTGACCGCCATCGCCAATAAGGGACTAAAAAGGCGACCTATCAAAAGCTATGTAGTTCTTGACTGAAACTGTATTCGTCTTCAGCATATTTCAAGAATCTCAAGAACAGAGGATGGCTCATGAAAATCAACGGATTATCAGAGAAAAATCATGAAAATTTTGGCTAAAGATCGAGTAAGACCAATAAGATAATGGTTATACTTCATACAATGGTATAATGATTAATGTATACACATTTTTACTGAATCAATGACATCCATACACATATTTGGAATCATCTGACTCTTTTATTTTAAACAACAACAAAAGTAGAAACAAAGAACTAAACTTAACGTATAAACGAAGACTTAGAGAACAGTTTTCACCAATATAACCTAAATACATGCGAATGATTACTTTGATAAATAAATAACCGTCTTTATAGACTTCATTATTTCTCTTCTCCCTTCATCTCCACTTAACATTATCACTGCCAAGTCACAAAACATCATTATCAATAACATTTTCATCTAATACCACTAGTAACTCTATACTAACAAGTGTCATTATAATGATTCTAAATCAATCAAATGGGAGATAGTGTGTAAATGATCATACCAGTAGCATAAGTAAGCAAACTCAAGCGCGGATCGAAGAACCAATTTGAGTCTCTTCGGGGCGAAAAACATCGTTAATGGAGATTGTTGAGCAGAAACTAACAACTTTATGAAACTTATTAACCGGAGAAGGCAAATGAGGAACACTTCTCCAACTACACTTAACTATCTCATCAACACTAATCTCACAGATACAAGCTGGATATTTCTTATGACAATCTTCATTAAACACATAGATAAGTTTCCCAGAGCCAACACATTTCAAAGTCCTAAACTTATTACTATCATCCTCATCTTCATTATCAACTAAACCAAACAACAAATCTTCAGGCATAACCGCGATTTCGCTATATTCCATCGAACCTTCTTCGATCTTCCAAAGATTAAACGAGAGTCCGCTAGTCGAATTACACAACCCACCAAGAACAAGCATACCACTACAAGAGTTAAGGAAGGCAAAACAGAGTCCAGGTGGTCTAAGTGTTTGAACATTACTCCATGTATAAGTATCCAAACAAAACGAAGCGATAAAATAAGAATAGATTCCGAAAACATAGAATCTTCGTTTGAGTAAAGCTGAAGTTAGGGTTTGATGAGCATAACCAGATCGAAAGTCATTAGGGAGAGGTGAAGAAAGCTCCCAAGAATCAAGAACTGGATCATAGAGTTGAACAGCTAAACGATCTTCGATATCGACTAAGCCACCGATGAAAGCAACACCACCGACAAGGATTAGCTTAGTAGAGCCAGAGAGAGTTGAGAAAACGGTTAAAAGAGGACTGATTCGTGGAAACCTAATCGGTGAAGTGAAGCGCCAATGAGGTTTGAGGATTGGTGAGTAAGAGAATCTTGGAGCAGTGGTGAAGATGAAGTGATTGGTTCCAACAAGATGATCGGAGGAGGAAGAAGGAAGGTGGAGCCAAGAGTTTGAGAGAGGATCGAAGGCGAAAGATTGGTTGTGGAAAGAAGAAGTGTTGTGGAGACCAAAGAGGAAGAACCATGGAGATGAGGTTGAAGAAGGTGAAGGAGGAAGTGCGATTATGATTGAACGCCATAGCTTAGAGACAAGAGAGGAACGGACTAAGGAAGGAATTGGGAGAAGAGAGAAGATTGATTCTGTGACATCGTAGTTTAGAGTGTTGAAGGTTGATGATTTGATTTGTGGATTGTTATCTGACATTTTTGTGGATTTTGAAGTGTTGTTCTTTGTGAAGAAGAAGAGAAGAGAAGAGAAGAAGACAGAGGAGACTTTGAGTGAAAAGTGCAACGATGGATAATGTGTGATGGGGAATTCGCGAGATTTGTGGGAATTTATATTGTTTCTAATTTTATTTATTGCATAAATGATTATATTATTATTATTTTTAGTTAATCACTACAAAATATCTTATGTAATTTGGGGTTAAAAATAAAAATAATAATGTTGATTTTTTTTTGAATCGAAAGTTGAGAAAATGATTTTGAAAAATATTATATAATAAGAAAATTGAGTTGTTAAATATAGTATAGGTTACATACTTTTAACTATGTATTTTTTTTTTTGCAATTTTCCGATTTTCTATAGATTATTAAAAAAAAGTTTTTCTAGGTTACTTATTTTTTATTGACTAGGAAATAATTTAGTACAAAGATATATAGTATCAATTTGTAATAATTTTAGTACAAACAAATCGTTTTGTTCCGCAATCATTATTAATTCAAAAAGTAAAAGAAAAAAAAGGGAGAATTAGACCAAAAATTTAACTTGGAAACTTCCATGGGTCCACTAGAGAGTTGGTTGAGTGATATTATTCCACGAGGTGGTTGAAGGATAAGGCAACATACATTAAATAAACCTTTGAGTTTGTTTATGTGTTACAAGAAGATTTTTCATCTATACTATGTGCTCTTATGCCGGACACATAGAATTCAAAAAATTCGATTTGATTGGTCCATGTCAGCAAATATTACACGTCAGCATATATATTAACAATATCTAATTTGGTTTAAACTTATGTATTATTAAATTGTAATATTACCTAAAATAATGTAAAAACGTAAATGATATTTTTTACTAAATTACCTTATTAAAACAAAAATATCCCAATATAATATAATTAAATTACCTTATTAAAACTAAAACATCCTCATATTATAAAATAAATTGTAATACTACCTTAAATAATGTAAAAAAAGCAAATCTATATACTAAATTACCTTATTAAAACTAAATTCAAACAGGTCAAACCTCAATTAAAACAGTCCAACAAATTGCCCTTATCAACAAAATTTAAATTAATATGGTCCAATTTATATAGAGTATTCCAAAATACAACAGCCCAATACACAGAGCCCAACTTATTAAAAAGCCTCTGTTTTTGGTTGTCAGGGTCATTCAATTTTGGGAAGCAAAAAATCCCAAAAAGGGCGGCTTACTTATGGGTCTCGAACTTCCTCATCAACCAAAAGGTAGTTGAAATTTATTTTAAGTTTAAACATCTCCTAAATAAATATTCTCTAACATGAATTTATGCAGTCTACTTCGATCCAAGCCTTCATTACGGCAAATCGAATAGGCAGCTATGAGGGAAAGCTCAAGCCCGATGTAATCTACAAGATCACAAACTTTTTAGTCTCTGAAAACAAGACAAGCTACAAGTTTACAAGTTTCTAATTCAATTCACCCATCAAACAAAGTTGGATCAGATTGCTGAGGCTGACCACTCTATTGAAAGGCAAAAATTTAGGATCCGTTCTTTTACAGAGTTTGAAGATTTTCAGTCGACATGAACGTGGACTTATATGGTAAATATTTGTTTCTTAATATGTTCCTTACAATATCACTATGTTCTAACTCTAAACATGCACTACCTAGATGCCATTGGAAAAATGGTTCTCATCAACGATGAGAACTTGAACAACCCAGTAGTTTCGACTGGTAAAGATAATAACATCGCTCCTGGGGTCATTAAAGGCAAAATAGAAGTCCACCTACAACTAAAAGAGTAAGCAAGCTTCTCCCTTTGGCTCTCACCAGTTATAAGTTTAAATA
The DNA here is from genome assembly GCA_028015245.1 of Cardamine occulta. Taxonomy (NCBI): domain Eukaryota; kingdom Viridiplantae; phylum Streptophyta; class Magnoliopsida; order Brassicales; family Brassicaceae; genus Cardamine; species Cardamine occulta. The sequence goes on from CM051371.1 coordinate 3,335,781, forward strand.
CGAACATTGTTTGCTTACCATCTTCTCTACGTTTTAAACCAGTGTACCAGTTGTTCGTCTAACCCTCTGGGATACTGTCGCTGCCAATTTCCAGAAAAAGCTAATGAAAAGTGTTGTCAAACCTGTCGTCCTCCTCGCTACTACTGTGAACCCAAGAACAGTTAGAGGTTACTAATCTCAAACCCAATACTTTTATTAATATGAATCGCCTAAGCTTGCCTACATATTTTAATTGCATGGTGTAGATATGTTCTGTCTCTCTTCCACCTCTTCTACTCGGATATTTTTCGACAACGATGTTGACCCAACTACTGAATAGTTGACATGGTATGTATGGATATATTTTTACTCCGTCTGTATTGTTTACAGTCTGTACTCAATGACATTTATTTATTTTAAAAGGCTTGGGGAAGAAGGTAAGAAATCTGTTATCATCAACAGCGAGGTTACAAAGTCAGAACCTGCCACCATTGCTGAACTTTTCCAATTTTTGGAAAACGACACTCCACATGTATTAATATTGAGATCAAACATTAGTTTTTTTTTTAGAATTTGTACTCAATTTTAATCCTTTAGTCTCTTACAATTATACCGCTGTAACAGAAAGCTACCTTCAGACTTCAGTTGCATCGCTAGCATCCTCGAAATATTACCACATTATGGCTGGAACTTCATTGCTTGCATTAAATGTGCATGTAAACTACGACGAGAAGACACAACGTTGGTTTGTGACACGTGCAACAATAAAAATGCGGCTGGTGTTCCAAGGTTTGTAGCTCTTCTAACATCATATTTATCCCACTAAACTTAGATTCTCATAATGGCTAAAGACCAACATATCTTTTAATCGAACACGTATCGAGTGGAGTTATCAGTTTGTGACAAAGATGATGCCATAACTTTTGTACTTTTTGACCGTGAAGCTACTAAACTAACTGGTGTTATGATATATGATCCTTGGTAGGATCAAGTCCGAGGATGATCTCCAACAGATTGCGAAGAATCGAAATGGTGGTTTAGGTTGCGAAAGTGAGGGGTTTTCGGGAATGCGAGGGGTCCGGCACGAGGATGGCTCGAGACGGAACGTGGATTGGCGACGTGGATTGGCACGTAGTGTGAAGAACGGAACGATGATCAGAACGAGGGATGGAACGATGATCGGGACGAGGATCGGCCGTGGAGTGGGAACGACGCAACGAGGCTCAGCGACATGGTTTGGAACGATGTGACGAGGATCGGCGATGTGGGTTGGACGGTTCGCGATGAAGATTGGTAACGATGGTGGATCGAAACGATACTTTTAAAGGTTATGATCGACCCTTGGACTATCAAGGCTTGTTCTTGGAAGGATAAAGACCCAACGTGATGAACAAGAGATGGAACGAATGATACTTCGTAAGGATGGTGGAGAATCCTTAGACTATCAAGAACTTGCTAGGGGTGAAGGATGAAGATCCGAACACAATAAGCAAGCGAGTGATCAAACAAGTTTATAAGATAGATTTAGATAAAAAGTTTGATAGATAAAACATGATACAAGCGGAAACATATATAGGGTTCAAGGTGCATGAAAGTTAACAACATTCAACCCTTGGAATTCTACAAACATTAAACGATAATTTGAAATACTTTGACTGATCTTTTGAATGAGATTCCGCGGCTGGAGAAGAAAGAAATGGGCTTGGGTTTATCAAGAGGATTATGGAAGAGTGATGAGGTCTTGCCTTATTAAAAACCTTTTTTGGAAAACCCATTGGGACAAAACCAAAGTAAGGAAAAAAGAGTGCAAGACTCATCACCTCTTTTGATAAACGTTTAGGCAACTTGTATCACAACCAGGGTAATTGGATTAGCACATCCTAAACTACCCAGTATAATGTTAAGGAGACGTTGCAAAGTTGTCTTGAGCTTGGCTTGCTTGAACCGAATAATAGGGCCAAGGGAAATGTGCAAATCTTCATATCCTTGCTCCGGTTCAAGCTGCTTCCCTTGATCCTCATTGTTCTCCTTATCCTCATGTGGTTCACGTTCAAGCTCCTTGTTGGTCATATTCTCATCATGTTAGAGTTGCAGATATATTGGAACATAATGAGCAGGTACCTTCTGGTTACCCAATTGATTCTCAAATAAGTAAATCTACCCTTATTAATCATTTATTTCTTTTACAGGCTGATGATAATGACACCATCAACAAGCATAGTCCAATACCACAATGTTTGTTAGATATTGTAGGCTGCACTTATAAGTTTCAGGTAATACTTACGCCTTACAACTTCACTGCTACCCGCCAGACGATTACAATTACACGTGTATTTGAGGAAATCACTGTTGGTGACAAAACCATCCAAGAAGAAACAGCAAGAACAAATCAAGTGGACAACAAAGAAGCAGAAACACATGGTGTCGCCAATAGTGATGCATTTAGCATGGAACACAAAGACAAACGTTGCCGTCACGAATGAGTTGGATACTACATCAACGTCCTAATCAAATTTCCACCGTTTTTTCAAATTTTTCCCTATTAATAGTTTAATAGTTTTTACCTTAGTTGTCTGGTTTTGAAACTATTATTACTTTAGAAATACAGTATTTTATTTCAATAAAATCAAAACTTTTAGAAATACATTTCATCGCTTCTACAAAAAAATCATGTCATTATTAAATGAATAAAATAAATTAAATACGTTAAGAATAAAACAAAAAATCATTCAGATAAATAGAAACATGAAATGAAAATCTGTAGTTAAGTTAGATTTATGTAAACACATCAACAAAGCTTCACATCTATAATTATTATTTATCAAAATGTAATCTATAGTACCTCTAATACGAATAATCTATACTATAATAAAAAATAGAAAATTACTATTACTATTTTATAGTCAGTTACAATTTTAAATAGAAAATAATAATTCTTGTATTCCACTATTATTAAATAAGTCAATACTAATTTCACTCAATTAGAAATGGCAAAATCTAATAATGGAAATTTATCTTATTCAACAAATATAGAAATTATAAAAAATTAACGTTTCGGTACAATCAAACACCTAAAACCACATCCATATATATAAAAGTAATCATACCCTTAACTCCAATCTAGGAAAAACATTGGTAAGCTCTCTCATAAATTCAGATTCAATACTTACATTAAATAGAGAAAGCTCAAATACAAAATTATATTTGAAACAGGGAATCAACATTCAAGTACGTCAACGTCTCAGCCCTCTACAAGTAGAAGAAGAAGAAGTAAGTAAATAGGCTAATTTTAAATTGTATTCCAGATTATTTCCAATGATTAATACATAAATCAAACTTAACTTTACATTCTTACATGCACACAACTCTTGATCACTTGCAGAAGCAGATGACATTCTACATTGCCCTTATTGTAATGCTTTAGTCTGACATTCAGAAAACACCGGAAGAGATCCAACAACTGGGAACCCATTGTACACAATTTGTTGCCAGCAAGGGTGTGTTAAACTGCCACCAGCAAGACCAGCACCAACTATACTTGAAAAACTTCTACAAAGTAACACCAATTTCCGGAATAACATACGAGTATACAATGCTATCTTGGCATTCACATCAATGGGAGCAAAAATAGACCATTATGTTTCATCTGGAATTGGACCCCCTACTTTTAGAATACAAGGGCAAAATTACCATCGCATTGGTTCTCTTATTCCTATGCCCGAAATCCACCAAGATTTCTCCAGTTGTACATTGTAGACACAGCAAATGAAGTTTCAAACCGGATCAAGTCTTTATCGCGAACACCCACAGCTCTTCAAGAAAACATTGTCAAGCAATTGATTGACATGTTAGATTCAAACAACCATCTTTACCAAGTTTTTCGCAAAGCTTGAGATCGGTACGAGTCAAATGATGCCGAAGAGTTTACCATAAGGCTGATAGCACAACAAGGGAAAGGAAGACAATGTGATTTGCCTGACACCAACGAGGTTGTTGGTTTAATCGTCGGTGATCTGTCAACCACTACTGGTCACAGAGATGTTGTCTTACAATTACAGTCTAACCATTTGCAACAAATAAAAGAACCATCCTTTGTATATGTCCTTTCAGTATCCATTGCTTTTTTCTTACGCTGAAATTGGCTTCCATACTGAGATACCTTATGTTGAAGCTGAAGCTAGACAACGAAAAAAATCTTACATAAGCATAAGAGAGTTCTACGCTTACCAGATTCAAACCCGTCTAACAGAAGGTAAGACAATTATAAAAGCAGGGCATTTATTACAACAATACGTCGTTGATGCATACACATCTATTGAGGCAGAAAGATTGAGATGGAACAGAAACAACCAGGAGCAACTAAGAGCAGATTTGTGTAGCAATGTGTATGATGCAGTTTGTAAAGGTGATACTGATGTGAAACTACATGGAAAACGAGTGATTCTCCCTTCGAGCTTTACTGCAGGCCCGCGATATATGATAGAAAAGTATCATGATGCAATGGCGACGTCGAACAAATGGAATCCAGATTTGTTTATTACTATGACAGCCAATCCAAACTGGAAAGAGATAAAAGACCATCTGGAAGCATGTGGTGGTGGTTCAGGAAACGATAGACCTGATATTGAATGCCGAGTTTTCAAAATGAAACTGGAGCAACTATTAAGCGATCTCAAAAAGGAACATTCTTCAAATTATTGTTACTACTACTTTTACATCAGCAATATTTTCAATTTTATCCTACATAAAGCCTAAAATGTCTTTCTTTAAAAAAAAAAATTCAAAAGTGCTCCACACAATAGAATTCCTAAAACGTGGACTGCCACATGCACACATATTGAGTTGGTTGGATGGTGCTTCAAGAATCCCAACAGCTGATGAAGTTAATGCACTAATCTCTGCCGAATTACCAAATAAAGAGGACGACCAAGAAGGATTTGAGCTTGTGGAGAGACACATGATGCACGGTCCATGTGGATTGGATAGACCAAAATCACCCTGCATGAAAAATAAAGAGTGTTCAGAGAGATATCCACGACATTTTACTAAGCATACGACAATCGACAAATCTGGTTATATAATATATCGTCGGCGTCATCAAGAAAATAACTTTGTTATGAAGGGAGGAACAAGGTTGGATAATCGCTCTGTTATACCACACAACTTGGCTATTCTAAGAAAATACTAAGGTCACATAAATGTGGAGTGGTGCAACAGAACAAATGCTCAAATACCTTTTCAAATACATTACAAAGGGAGTTGATAAAGCAATCATTGTGATCGAAAAGGGTCCCAATGCCTCTGAAAACACTCAACATAATAAACCAACAAAGAGGCGCAGAGATGAGATACAAGAATACCTTGACTGCCGATACTTATCTGCTTATGAAGCCATGTGGCGGACATTTGGATTTCACATACACCAAAGGAAACCTGCAGTTCAAAAACTCATAATTCATCTGCCTGGACAGCACAACGTAACATATAAAGCTAAAGATGATCTCCGTGAAGTACTGACTAGGGAAGATATTGACAGAACAATGTTTACAGCCTGGATGGAAAAAAACGAGGAATCTGAAGAGGCTAGACAGTTAAATTATTTGGAATTCCCAACAATGTTTACTTGGAACAACGACAATAAAGTCTGGGCTGAACGACAAAAGGGAAAAACGATAGGGAGAATAGTCAACATTCATCCAACAGCAGGAGAGTTATATTATCTAAGGATACTAATCAATAAACTGAGAAGACCAAGAAGTTTCGACGAAATCCTAACACTCAATGGCAACAAACATCCAGATTTCAAATGAGCATGCTATGCTAGAGGTCTACTAGATTCTGACTCTGAATGGCATGATGCAATGGATGAAGCTTTTCAATGGGCTACACCTTATCAACTACGACACCTATTTGCCTTATTGCTGATATATTGTGAATTGGGTAATCCTCTTGCATTATGGAATCGATGTAGGAAATCACTTGGTGACGACTTTCTAAAACTACATCTAGAAGAACCAGAGCTCCAGCAGCACACTTTGGTTGAGATAGAGAAAATTACGCACCAGTATGACCGCTCACTAACTGAGTTTAAAGATATGCCACAGCCAGATTTAGATGTTCTAAAAGAACTAGGTAAAGGCACGTTAACCCAAGAATATACAATGACAATTATCAAAAACAAAGGAAAAAGTTTGGAAACAGAGCTACTAGCTTCCGGCAAGAAAATTCAGAACTTGATTCAGCTATTTTCTCCATGTGGCCGCCGTGGTATCTCCAAATTTCTTGAAAAGGACTGACTGGCTGCAAAATCTGCGTCGAAGCTACCATTGTTCTACCTGTGAAGATCTTCATGACGAAAATTAATGGTTGGTACGGACTCTGCATCTTCGTTCATCAGACCTTCTCCTTGCTATCTCTTTTTCAATTTTTGGGGCAAATTTTATTAAAAAAATATTTTTGGGCTTCAGATACTCTCATTTGATCATTTCTTTTGCATTTAAATACAAAATCTTTATTAAAAAACTCAAAACACAAACTCATTGGCTTCTGATACCCTCATGTTCTTATGATACCCTCATGTTCTTAGTAATATTTTAAAACTAAAACAATTTATATGCAATTTTCTATCACTTCAAACATTTCTCTAAGTCTTTAATTAAGATTAACCAATAAAATGATACATTGTATTTGTTTTAAACGAAATTTAATCTTAAATCTTCCAATTTTTTTTTACTAAAATATTAAAAATAAATAATATACATTTAAAATAAACCAAAATTAATTATAATACAAACTTTCTGAATTCTTGCTACTTATAAAATTGAATTAACAAAAAATATATATCAAATGCGGGTAAAAACCTAGTTAATGTAAAAGAAGAAGAAGATTTTTGTTTTTATCTTCTTTTTTATAAGACAACATATATTATTAAGTAAATTCAAATGAGTTAATTTTAAACTTTAAAAATATATTAATAAAATAATGAGTTCGATTTCACCTTATTTTAACAATCTAAACATTTTTCACTAACCTTGATAATTTTTTTGTTGATAAAGGTTTGCTAACCTATATAAATCTTGTCATTGACCTAAATAAATATTTGTCTCTTGTAATTTTGTATATTAACTAATGTTCAGAAAATCGCTTTTGGCCTATCGTAAAATAAGTGAATTTCGGTCTATTGTAAAAACGCAATCTTAGGAAGCTTAAGTTTTGGACTTTTTTTTTTTGTGAGACCAAATTCAGTTTAATAAGAATGAAGTTGTTTTAATTCTAAACCCTAGTTATGACCAACATGCTAAAACTTTTATTGATACCAAAGGTTCAATCAGAAATATATTCTTACACATATTTGAAAAGACCTTAGCACCTAGGTTTTATTTATTTATTTCTACTTATACATTTTGAATAACTTCTGATTTTATAGTATTACAAATATCACATTCGGAGCTTATCAGCCGGCGAAGGATAATAGCAAACACATGTTCCAGCACCACCGTCAGGTTCACAAATGCCATGTGCATTTCGTCCAAATCTAGTCTTGCATGACTTATCACAGTCTTTATAAATAGCACACGAGCCAAGAATACTCGTGCTACCCATATTCTGCTCAACTACATACAACAAAACCAATTTTATATTTAGAAAGCAAATATTTATTACAATTTCGAAGAAAACAATACAATGAACCAGAATTTTTTATGATATATGCCAATGAATAAAACTGAAACAAAAAGTCATAGTTGATAATATATGCAAAGTTTTAAATATTGTTATGAATAAACCATGAACGAATTTTTTTACATTTTTTACATCACAATGAACTATAAAATTTGGAGCATATGCCAAATGAATAAAGCCAACACTAAAGTATTTTTTATAAAATATTTTTTTGAATATACGTTCATAAATAAGCTTTAAGATAAATGTGTACCTAAAGCAAACATAACAAAGAAGAAGATGGAGAGAACAAGTGAAGAAGCTGTCTTGGCCATAATTTGCTTTTTTTTTTCTCTCTCTTAAAATAAATTTTTAGTAATGCTGATTTCAATTGGGAGACTACTGAAAGGAGATTTATAGAATTATGAGGTGACCAAGATTTGGAAATACAATCATTTAGCATTATATGGTTGAACAAAATTATTTGACTAATTTTATTCCTAGTATTTTTTACAGTCAAATCTTTGACTGAATTTTATTTGTAAGACACAAATATGGAAGTTTACTCATTTCATATTGAATACAATAGTTGAAAATCCTAATTTATTAATTTAGATTATTTTTTACTAATTTTAAATGAGCTTTAAGAGAAATCATTTAATTTTATGTTTCTACTAGTCAAACTATTGATATCTGCATGCAGACAAACCTGTATACAGATAGCAAAAAGTGTCACAAAACATGATGTAATTCGCGTCTTTCCGCAAATTCTAAATTAAGTTTAATTATCAAGCATTACTTGTTGATTCCCAAGATTAAAGTTTAGGAGCAAGATATCAAATATGTAGTTATGGTTTTTGTTTATTTATTTTGTTTAGAAATTTCTTAAAATATTTTTTTTTGTCAAAGGTAATTACAATTGGTTTTGCAAAATAAACTAGTATTCCCTCTGTTCTACAAAAATATCATTTTACCATTTTTAATAAACTAGAAATAATAATTCATTATATTCTTTATTAATACATTAAATCAGTTTATCTCCCTAGTTAATAAACCAAAATAGAAAAATTGTAAAACAAAATTTGTTGTGAAACGAAGAAAGTATGTGATAAAAGATTTAGCTAAATATTTAATCAATTTCATAAAAACTGTGTCAATCAAAATAGAGCAGATATCTGATAAATAAAATTTGGAACTAATTGAACTACTGAATATATTCTGACCAATACCTTTACATAGAAATGCATGTACGATTCTGAAAAACTGAAAAAAAATGAAAAATAGACTTTGAAAAACTGTGATAAAAATTTGAAAAACTGTAAGAAAATTTATCCTTCTTACACATTCATGATCTGAAAAAAGTAGTTTCTGAATTTGAGGTAACCACTTGAATAAAATGGGAACCATCATTTTTTTTTTTTCAGAAATTAATTCTTCGATACCAAATGGCTAATTGTTTGTAGGTCTAAAACTAGAGTTGGATTTCTATTGGAAACATCACTTCTTTGGTTACTATGAAATTTCACATAACGGATTGCAAACTCTAAAACCAAGTATGAATATCTCTATATGAAATTTTCCAGTTATGTAAACAAAAAAAATTAGTTTGTGTTTGAGAAAAATTTAACCAGTTCGGATCATGAAAATACTATGGAACAACAAGGAATAATACATTTTTATTGATCAATAGATTTCAGTTGAAACTGTTTGGTAGTACAACAAATTAGCAACTATAGAGATTCCTTAACAATCTATGGAAGACAACTATCTAGGAATCCGGATTTGAGAAAATCAAGTTCCCTTGTGACTGTTGTTAGAATTTTCATTGTAGTATTTCAACGTAGGTAGAGCACAATTTCTTATTTTTGTCCTCGTGATCTTCGTTTTTGAGACTCTTTATTTACAGTGGATATCTACCCTTAACTCTCGTAAGATTATGATATACCCTTATCTTGAAATCTAGGATCCTAGATGACTCTATATCTTTTTTTTTTTTGTGTGGATCGAAGTTGTTTGGCGGTAACTAATCCTTTATCATAAGGGAAAAGGTTTACTATTGATGTCAGCAAATCTTTCGTAGGTTGTTAAGAAGTTCTTGTATGTTGTTTTCTCTTAACTTTATGGTAGAATTTAAGCGTTGTAGACAACGTCACTTATCATTTAAACAACCGTTCATTTTCGTTTGACAACCTTTCACGTTATTTTAATATAATATCAAACGTTGATAAGTTGATGATATGATAGATTCTGTCAAGATCAATGGCTAGAAGAGCCATTATTTTGAAGGAACGTATAAAGAATATCTTATATCCGATGTGGAAAAGGACTTTGACTAACATATAAGAAATATGTGCCACTCCACTCATCAATAATTAGTTTTGAACTGGAAACCACATAATTTAACAGTTGATAAATTAATTTCACCAAACAATTTGTTTGTCAGTCCAAATTAACTCAATTTTTATTCTTCGATTGTGTGCTGTCAGATTTTTACTCCACTCATTCTTTGATTTTTACTTCAGTCCAAATAATGAAGTCCAATTTGTCTTTCTCTTTTTTTTTTTTTTTTTTTTTTTTTTTTAATCTTCCTTGACTCAAAAGAGTTTTTGGCCTTTCGGTGTGACAGCTGGTAGTAAAAAAGTGCCTACCACCTAGATACCTCCTTAAACAACCAAAAAATTATATTTTTGAAAAACGTTAATAACAATAATCAAATTCATTTTTTTTCCATTAATAACAATAATCAAATTCTAGATGATTTATTTTTGTACTTTGTAAGAAACTATTTGTGCTGCCTTCTTATGGGTTTATATTGGAATGATACCCCATGTGGGTTAAACCTATTGTTGATTTCTTTTTCATTAGGACTATATATATAGCTTATTATATAAATTTTGATTGCATTCACGAGATCTCAACACGTATCAAAATATGACACGTATAAAAAATATATTTTCTTAATAAAAAAAAGATAAACAAATAAATAATTAAATAGATAATCTTTACTTTATATTTTAAATGATATTTTCTTAATCAAAAATAAAAAAACAAAACAAAAGAGGAAAATAAATAAATAATCAGATAGATAATATTTACTCTCTATGTATATATATTATTTTCTTAATCAAAAATGAACAACAACAAAAAGATAAATAAATAAATAAATAATCAAATTGATATTATTTACTTTCCATTTTTTACATATATAATTTTTAACATGTTTTTAAACAAGTTTAGATGTTTTAAAATTAACCTCAAATAAATGTTTAAATTTTCTTCAATTAAATCTATAATGAATTATGTTATTTTTAAGTTATATATATATATATTAAGGGCAGTATGGATATTAAATATTTACCTAAATTTCATTAATCAAAAAGAAAACTCAACCAAAAAAGAGTAAAAATAAATAATAAATTAGATAATTTTTACTTTCTATTTTTCCTAATATATGGTGACGGAATGACTAAACAATACGATGTTTAGAAAACGCTAGGAGACAAAGAATGGCGAATGGCTTCAGCAAGTGAAAGTGCAAGAGAGAAAAGATATTCGGTTGTCAACCGAGATAAGATCAGAAATAAAGAGAAATATGGATCTGGAGACGAGAGGAAGGTAGAGGGTGGATGAGAATATGAAGACAGAAAAGTAAGGAAGCATCAAAAAGTAAACATCTTCTACAGAGATAGAGTCCGAGATAAAAAAAATTCGAGAAATGGTGAGGAAAAATATGAGTTAGAGGATGTTGTCAAAAAATATTAAGAGACAAGAAATTACGAAAGACTTCAGCAAGTGTTCTAGAGAAAAACAGATTCGGTTAAAAATCGATAGAATTTATGAACCAGAGGAAAAACGCTAGGAGACAAGGACTAAAAGGCTAATTAGATGTTGTCGGAAAATACTAGGAGACAAGAATGACTGAAGACTTCAGCCAGTGTAAATGGAAGAGAAAAAAAATATTTGGTTGGCAACCGAGATAAGATCATATCCAAAAGAGAAATATGAATATGGAGATGGGAGGAAGACAGTACGACTTCTGCTAGAGTTTGAAGATGAGTTGGATGAAAATTCGAAGACAGAAAAGTAAGAAAGCAAACATCTTCTACAGAAATAGAGCCCAAGATTAAAAAAAGTTCAAGAAATGGTGAGGGAAAAAGATGAGTTAGAAGATGTTTTCAAGAAAACATTAGGAGACAATGATTGTCAACAAACTTCGGCAAGTAACGGTTCTAGAGAGAAAACATATTATGTTGAAAATTGATATATCATACAAACCAGAGGCATATAGAGGGACAATGAAGATCTTGCTGAAAGAATGTCTCGCTCATATATAAGCGAGAAAATAGACACCGGATCCATTTTCCATATCTTCTACAGTGATCGATAAACAAACGTCAATATAAAACTAAAATCTATTGGATGTGATATAAATATTAATATGTTAATAATGAAATTGTAATATGTAAATTTGAATTAATTTACTGATGTACAACAACAAGGTTATGTATATAACTTTTTTTAACAGCATGTATAATCTTTGTCTCTAATGAAATATGTTTTCTTCTTTTTTTTTTCTTAAAACAATCTAAAATTATTTCATTAACAATAAAATTTTAATTGAATTGCTTAAATATAATTTATTTAAAAATTTAAAAATTCGTCCATTCGGGTCATAACCTGGTATATATACAATATTAGTTTGTGGTGTAGGCACGTTATACAAATTTATAAGTGCCTATCTAATTCTTTAGGCTTAAAAAAAAAAGAAAGTAATTTTCCTCATATGAATTACATAAGAAAACATAAAAGAAAATCGAAATTACCGAAACAATAGTTATAAATTAATTACAAATCGCAATGGAATATTCTTACTCAATTAACTCTTTCAAAATTTGTCTAGCGATGAGAACCAATTGGTTGTCCTTGTCGTAATCCACATCCACATCTATCTTTTCTTCATAACTCTAACACCACAACTACAAAATCCAAAATACGTAAAAGAAACTAGACAAATAAATACAAATTAAAGATTTTGAAAAAAATAAAGAACATAAATTTTTATAAGCACTACTACAGCATGAGGCATGAGCAAAAAGACACGCAATTATTCATTATTGCTTATTAGATTGGAATACATAAACAAGATTGATTTGTGAAAAAGAAAAGCCATAGTATAAACAATTTTTTTTTTTTTTTTTGGTTAAAAAGAAAGATATAAATGGTCTTACATTCAGAATCTGTAGTGATCCAGTTGCCTTTTCTGGATCTACATCGATAGAGTGGCGTAGGACCCAAGGAAACAAGGATTGCTGGTGAAGAAACTATAGAGATATGATCAGAGGAAGAGATCGTTGTGCAACTCTCACTACTCTCCCATCTTGCAGATTCACTACTCATCCTTTTTGATTCTTTTTCATTCATCATATTTAACTTTCTTCGGTTTCTCAACTCCACCATTACCTGAAATATTATATACTTAAATCAAGAATAATCAATTTGAGTTGCATCTAATTGTTTGAGCCATTGGAAAAAACAGACCTTAGGGGTAAAGAATTTGAGAGCTTTGTCAGATTTGGCTGCTGCAGCCCATCTCATGAGTTCCTTCATCCTTGAAAGTGTGGCCTTAGATTTGCTTTGCTCGCTTTTCGCCTTTTCTTTATTGGTTTCGTCTTGCTTCTCTTGTTCCAAGGCTTTGATAGCCTTTTTCGGATCAAACCTTGTTGATGTCACTTCTTCTTCTCCTCCTCCTTGTGCCTTCTTCATCTTTGCCATGGAGCGAAGCAAATGTTCTCTCCTAAAGCTGTCAAGTCTTCTTAAAGTCAGTGTGCTATAGAAACAAGCGTTGGATACATCTTTTCTACACCATAACCAGATTCCTTTGTAACTTCTCTGGTTTCTATGTTTAGACCCTCTTGTTGATGATCTTGTTTTGCGATCTGTGAAATCTGGATCACATTTATTAAAAGTTACTGATCATATATATATTTTGACAATAAGATCAAGAAATATTTGACCAAAAAAAAAAAGGGACCAAGAACTATTTTGTTACTTACTTGTTAGAGTTGTGGTGGGTTCATGATCAGTGCATTTGAATGAACAAGACTCTGATCTCTCTGGTTCCTTTGCTAACTTGAAGAACCATTGAAAGATCTGGTCAAAACCCACAAAGATTTAAAAGTCTTATAAATATGGTGATTCGTGTTAGAGACACATGTGAATGATATAGAGCACATGTGACTATGACTAACCTCCATGTTCTGGCGGAAGATGCTTTTTTGCTGTTGTATATAATATAGTATAGAGCTTGTGTGATTATTCGCTTCTGTATGTCTGGTGGGTCAAACCTAGATCTGTCCCAAATGTATCAAACAGATTCTCCCTTACATATGATTAGAGACTTTGGATCGGAAGATGAAGACAAGAGATGACTTGGGAAACTAAAGAAGATATAAGTGTTTAAATAATTGGTTTGACTCAATCTAATTTGGGGTGTAAATGGAAACACAACGTGGCATTGTACTGAAGTGGGGTTTTATACATACACATGCTTCTTCTTTAGGTTGTGGTATTAGCTAGTAGATGTAATAAAATAATTTTACTTTGTTTCAAGGCTTTGTTGCCATTACTCGCATCCACATACTTGTAATTAAGTCATGTCATTTAATTTCATGGTGGTCCCATAAACTGATTTATTTGTTTTGAAATTAGAAATTTCTAGAGCATTAGTACATGTGTATGGAATCCATAAAAATAATTCCGAAGAGTTGTTTCTAAAGTAATGTAAGAGAGACTGAAATTTGATACGATTTTTTGTCAGCTTTCCGGAAATACTCATACAGTCCTAAATAAGATGGAATATGAAAACATTTGCATACTTGTTATAGAACACAAGAAAAAGCTGTTGGGATAAGGGAATCATTGTTGGATCATGGAAACACACCAACAAAAATGGACTAACTTGTACTTGAAAATGCAAATACCTAAATAGGAATTATATAAGTTTAAAACCAAAAGAAGAGAAAAGTTAGCCAAAATTTCAGTTGTAAGTTTACTCGAGTGTAATCATAATGAATATTCAATATATTTACAGTGAGTAATTATTACTTTGTGTGCCTTAAGAAGTTGCAAATTTTGCGAAAATTGCAACTTTGGCTTTGATTCTTGGTTTTACATGAATTTGGGTTTTGAAATGAAAACTAAACTTACATTAATTCAGTTACTAATTTGGTGTGGCCTGTGGTGAAAAGGCAATGTACCTTTCGGTATCGATTTAAATTCCAATGCAGCTCCCCAAACGTGTTATGGTTCATGCCCGCATGTCATTTACGTGTGACGTGGCCTCATCTCAACCCTCTACATGCTTTAAGTACAACTACGAGGCTATGGTTTGGTGGTCCCAAGTCACAATTGTGATATCTTACCAATATTGTGGTTGGTTTAAGACAAACGTGTTATAGAACTCATTTTAGACAACTCTACGACAATCACAATAGCTACAACGACAACGATAAATGACTTTTAACTACAATAAGCTAGAGTTTCACACTAAACTTATATACATTAATCGTATTCTTTTGAAAATCGAAAATTTGGATATATGTTGGCTTCTTTTTCTCTGATATGTTAAATGTTAAATACATATTGTAACAGATGAATAAAATTTAGATATATGTTAGTTGTTTTTTCCTTTCCTATGTAAGATACATATCGTAACATATGACCAGTCGACGTGGTGTCATGTTTTATACCCATTAGAAAAATCGGTGAGCTACTCGATGGCTACACTCATCATACGGGATTAGTCGGGTGTTCAAAGCTCAGATCATCCCTGGTTAACAAAAAAAAAAAAAAAAAAAAATCATAATTTGGATATATATTAGTTCTTTTTCGCTATGTTAAATATATATATATATATATATCATATTATACAAAGGAGAATGATTCAAAGTTACTAACTTGCCTGATCATGACACGTGTCAATTAAAACGATCAGATTTTGACATGTGTTTAATTAAATAAAACAATAGATTAAGTAAAAAGAAAAAAAGGAAGGAATACAATCCTAAAAGAAAAAAAGAATTCTAATTTTCCATCTCTATAGTTATTAAGTAAAAAAAAACATGTCTAATTAAATTAAAAGTTAGTAATTCGCCTCATTGTGACACGTGTTAATTAAAAAGATCAGATTTTGATATGTGTTTAATTAAATAAAACTATAAATTATAAGGGAAAAAAATAAAGGAAATTTAAGAAAGGAATACAATCGTAAAAGAAAAAAAAAAGAAATTATAGTTTTCCATTTCTATAGTTATTAAGTAAAACAAAATGAAAAGACGTGCTTAATTAAATTAAAATTATATTTTCAAAAATTTTCATTTGAAAAAAGAAAATTTAAAGTTAGTTCATAATCCTAAAAGTTTTTTTAAAAAAGAATAAAACCATAGATTATCAAAAATAATAATAATAAAGGAATACAATTCTAAAAGGAAAATGAATTCTACTTTCCCAGAATAAAATATAAGATTTTCTTTCCAAGTTTAAATTATTAGATTATTTAAAATCTAATAATTATATTTTTAATACGCTTCTAAATTCTAATTATTTGAACAAGCAAAATTATTTTTTATAATCCAACCTAGTTTACTATTCTAATTGGTTAGATGTTAAATAAAATTTTAAAGTAAAATTTTGTCTAATTTGTCAACATAAGTTACCTATAATTGGCACAAAATAATAAATTGATTAAAAAATTCATAATATTCTTGGTTGAAGAAACGAAGAAACAACATCTCTTGGACATAAAAATTTAAGGAAATATTTTCCATAAAGAAGAAAAAACTGTGTAAAGAATCTCTCATAAAGGAAAGACGCTATAATTGTTCTCTCCCGAAGAGAATAAGTAGAAAAAAAAGAGGCAAAAATCAACTCAATGAGTGTTGCTTATGTAGAGCTAAATCTCATAGACTAATCTGGATCCAGATGATGGAGCAAGGCGGTGGACTTCCATTAAAGTTTAGAATACCCGTCCATCGAACGAGTGCTAATCTAAAATATATATATATATATATATATATATTGCAACCAATGAATATACTTTGGATGTATGTTTTTTTTTCTTCGCTATGTTAGATAAATGTTGTAACAAATTAATATAATTTGGATATATGTTAGTTTTTATCTTTCTCACTATGTTAGACATATATCGTAACAAATATATATAATTTGGATATATGTTAGTTTTTGTTTTCGCTGTGTTAGGTATATATCGTAACCGATGAATATAATTTGTAAATATGTTAAAAAAAATTTCTCTGCTATGTTAGAAACATATTGTAACAAAATAATATAATGTGGATATATGTTAGTTCTCTTGTGAAATATATCACTATATATTTATATAGTAGAGTGAGATACATATATTATATATATGTTTATGTATGTAAGTGTATGTAGAGGAAGTGACGTGAGAGGAGTAGTAGTAGTAGAAATCTTATTGCTGTATTCACTTTTTACTTCACCCCTTACATGTATTTATAATGTGGATAAGTCGTTAACTTACCGACTTATGAAAAAAGAAAAACAAATTATAAAATACAAATGGATAATTATTAATACATAACACTTTTCCTTAATTATCCATCACTATTGATATATTACGTACCGCCTCGTTAAAAACCTTATCATGAAAAAATCCAATGGGATAAAAATTATGACAAGGGAAAAAGAGTACAGTAACGTAATCTCCCCCTGAAATGATGGACAAATCTTCTTCTTCATAAATCACGTAGGTGACGCATTCCGATACTATGAACATGTTTTCTGAATGTTGTAGTTGGAAGCGCCTTTGTGAATAAATCCGCTGTATTGTCAGTAGAATGAACGTATTGGATGTCTACTTCTTGATTCTTCTCGAGTTCTCGTATGTAAGAGAAAAATCTTGGGGGAATATGCTTTGTTCTGTCGCTTTTGATATAACTTTCTTTGAGTTGGGTGACACAAGCAGCATTTTATTCGAACAGTTTTGTTGACTCTTTATTAATGACTATTCCGCTTGATTTTTGTATATGTTGAGTCATCGATCTAAGCCACACATATTCTCTACATGCCTCGTGAAGCGCAATGGTCTCTGCATAATTTGATGAAGTAGTGACCAAAGTCTGCTTTTGGGAACGCCAAAAGATTGCAGTACCTCCAACTGTGAAAACATATCCTGTTTGCGATCGGGCTTTATGTGGATCTGATAGATATTTTGCATCTGCAAAACCAGCTAAAACAAAAGTAGAGTTTTTAGGGTAAAATAATCCCAAGTCAATTGTTCCCTGAAGATAACGAAAAATATGTTTTATTCCATTCCAATGTCTACGCGTGGGAGATGAACTATATCTTGCAAGTAAATTTATAGCAAATGATATATCTGGTCGGGTACAATTTACAAGATACATAAGTCCACCAATAGCGCTCATAAAAGCTACTTCAGGACCTAATACTTCTTCGTTATCCTCACAAGGTCGAAATGGATCTTTATCAACATTAAGCGACCTATTGACCATTGGAGTACTCCTAGGAGTCACTTTATCCATATAAAAGCGCTTTAAGATCATTTTCGTATAATTTGATTGATGTATGAAAATTTCATCTCGAAGACGCTCGATTTGGAGTCCAAGATAAAATTTTGTCTGTCCAAGATCTTTCATTTCAAACTCTTCTTTCATATGAGTTCTGGCATCATCAATCTCTTTTTGAGTTCTAATTATGTTCAGGACATCCACATAGACCGCGAGGATCACAAATCCAGATGAAGATTTCTTAATAAATACACAAGGGCATATCACATTGTTGGTATATCCTTTACTCAACAAATATTCACTTAAGCGATTATACCACATGCGTCCTGATTGCTTTAATCCGTAAAATGATCACTGTAATTTGACTGAACATATTTCTTTAGTTTTTGAACTTAATGCTTCAGGCATTTTCAATCCTTCTGGGATTTTCATATATATCTTATTAAAAATGATCCATATAGATATGCAGTCACAACATCCATTACATACCTTTATAGATTTTTGGATGCCGCTAAGCTCATTAAAAATCTGAAAGTAATTGCATCCATCATTGGGGAATATGTTTCTTCATAATAAATTCCCGACCTTTGAGAAAATCCTTGGGCAACAAGTCGGGCTTTGTATCTTGTTACCTCATTTTTCTCATTTCTTTTTCCGAACAAAAACCCATTTATATCTAACAGGTTTTACATGTTCGGGCATTGTGATGATAGGTCTAAAAATCTTTCTTTAATTGAGGGAGTTCAACTCAGTTTTCATGGCCATTTTCCATTTTTCCCAATCAGATCTTTTCTAGCATTCTAATATGGACCTTGGATCTGGATAATCACTTTCATAATCAATTTCTTTGGATACAGAGAATGAGAAAATTCCATCATCATCTTCTATCTCATTTCTATCCCATACTTTTCCATTTTGGGCATAGTTGATGGAAATCTCATATTTTTCTAAAATCAGTTTCGTCTTCAGGATTTTTCACTGTATTTGGTTCTTCTGTATCAGTCTCATTCACTATTCCCAATTTCTTTTTCTTTCGGAAATTTTTATCCTTTGATCCCACTGGCCTTCCCCTTTTCAATTGAACTTTGGGTTCATTTACTATTTTCCATCAGTTTATTATTCTGGAACATTAATTCTTGATGGAACATTTGCAGCGGGTATATATGATTTTGCCATCCGTTTTGTATCAGTGAACGCATCTGGTAATTAATTTGCCAAATTCTGTAAATGTACAATTTTTTGAACTTCCAGTTCACGTTGTTTCGTAGAGGGATCAAGGTACAACAACGATGATGTGCACCATGTAATATCTTTTGGAACTTCCTTAATTCCTCCCCCTAACGCTGGAAATTCATCTTCATTAAAATCGCAATCGGCAAAACGTGCCGTAAACATATCACCAGTTCGTAGTTCAAGATAGCGAATTATACTTGGTGATGTATATCCGATATATATTCCCAATCTTCTCTGTGGTCCCATTTTTGTTCTTTGTGGCGGAGCTATAGGGACATAAACCGCACACCCAAAAACTCGGAGATGGGATATATCTAGCTCCTGGCCAGATACTAATTATTTTGGGGAGTACTTATGATATGCACTTGGCCGTATTTGAACGAGTACAGCAACATGCAAAATTGCATGACCCCATACTGAAATTGGGAGATTTGTTCTCAATATTAATGGTCTAGCAATAAGTTGTAACCGTTTAATCAAAGACTCGGCCAAGCCATTTTGTGTATGAACATGCGGGACCGAATGTTCAACATCAATTCCTAAGGACATAAAATAGTTATTGAAAGCTTGTGAAGTGAATTCACCAGCGTTATCAAGTCTCACTTTCTTTATTGTATAATTAGGGAATTGTGCTCTCAACCTGATTATCTGAGCAATGAATCTTGGGAAAGCCGTATTTCGTGTAGTCAACAGACATACATGTGACCATCTGCTAGATGCGTAAATCAATACCATAAAATATCAAAATGGCCCGCATTGTGGGTGAATACGCCCACATATATCGCCATGTATTCTCTCTAAGAATAGTTGAGATTCATTCTCTATTTTAGTTAGTGACGGCCGAGTTATTAGTTTTCCTTGAGAACAAGCATTACATAAAAATTCTTTCGATTGAAAAATCTTCTGGTTTTTCAACGGATGGCCATTTGAATTTTCCATAATTTTTCTCATCATGACTGAAACAGGATTCCCTAAACGTTCATGCCAGATTTTGAATGTACTTGTAAACTTAGGGTTTACTGTAATATATGATTCAATGGTATTTATTTTTGTGGAATATATTCTGGAGGATAGAGCTGCTAGCTCTTCTAATATCTATTTTCTTTCCGAAATAACTGATGTAATGCAAAAGTATTCAATGTCATTCTTATTCATAGTTTCTATGTGATATCCATTTCTGCGGATATCTCTGAAACTTAACAAATCTCTGTAAGATTTAGGAGAAAATAATGCATCATCTATTTCAAATTTTATTTCCCTTGGCATTGAAAAACTGACTCTTCTGGAGCCCATAATAATTTTCGCATTACCGGATATAGTATTTACACTTCCAGCGGAATCTTTTATTTTAAGGGAGGAGAAATACTTTTTATCCTTAATATTGTGTGCGTTGTAGCACTGTCTGCCAGACATATGTCTCCATCCCCAATGTCAAAAATTGACATTTTTTTATTGGTATTAGAGCGGATCGTGCTGATAACGTGTTGTGAAATATATCACTATATATTTATATACTAGAGTGATATATATATATATATATATATATATTTATGTATGTAAGTGTATGTAGAGGAAGTGATGTGAGAGGAGGAGTAGTAGTAGAAATCTTATTGCTGTATTCACTTTTTATTTCACCCCATACATGTACTTATAACGTGAGTAAGTCGGTTAACTTACCGACTTATGAAAAAAGAAAAACAAATTATAATACTACAAATGGTTAATTATTAATACATAACAAGTTCTTTTTTTCAGATATGTTAGATATATAGTAACAAATGAATATAAGTTTTTTATATGTTAGTTCTTTTATCTCCGCTATGTTAGATATATATTGGTAATTATTCTTTTATGATTTCAATATGAAATCTGTCCAAAACCATTTATAGAATACTTGATTCAACAGTTTAATTTAATAGATTAATGAAAAGTTAAATAAAGAGATATGAGAAAAAACATCACTAACCATTATCTGCAGACATAACATCACTAACCGTTATATGCAGACATGAATTCTTTGTATAAATAATCCTTAATTTTTTATTTTTTTCCCTTAATCTTTCCGTTCTCAGATCCTTTGGTGGAGAGGATCGTTCTCTTTTCCTTTCAAATTTTTTTCGGTGTCTCACACTTTTCCAATTAATAGCTTCTTCTATTTCTATTAATGAAGAATTATTAATATTACATCTTTTAATTATAACTTTGTATTATACATATACTAAATTAGGACCCGCCTGATGGACGAGTTTTTTAATTTTAAAATAAATAAATTTAAGTAAATTAATTATTAAAGTAAATATGCATGCTTAATGAATTATTTTATAAAAATAAATTTATGGAGAAAAGTAGAAAACATATTTCGTTAGAGAAAAGAGTTTGGTTATTAACATATTTTTACGTGAATAAATTAATTTTTTATATTATAATTTTATTATTAACATATTGAAAATATATACCAAATCCATTAGTTTGGTCCATCTTGTCATTTATTTTTTCGGTCATCGTGTGAGATAAGTATTTTAAAAATATCCGAAACCAAAAAACTAAACCGAATTTGACCCGACAAAAATCCGAAAGGATCATAAACTTTTCTATCTGATTAACCAAACCCAAACTAAACCGAAAACTGAATGGATACCTAAAATATTCTAAATACAACTATATATTCAAAACCATTAATAATATATAAAATTGATATAACTAAATTATATGCCCTACAATTATAAATCCAAAAATATCAATTATTTTTAGATCAAAATAACTAACATAGGCAAAATGAAAAATATTTGAAAGTTCTAAGTTATATTTGTGAAAATTGAACCAAATTTTATTCAAATTTATCTAATTTTTAATATTTGTTTTCTATTTCGTATATTCAAACCTGACTCGAATGCAGATGGAACCAAACCAAATCGAATAGATTATAGGCCTTTACACCCAAAAACCCGAGAGACATGAACCAACCCTAACGCCTAGACCTATTATGAGATGTAAAAAAAGATCCAGTGACCGCTGGCTATATCGTAAGATCTTAATTGTCCAATCTAGGTGAGGCGTTCTTGCAAGATCTTAATTGTTCAATCTGATACCCTCTTGTTGAGATTGTATCTCGGTTTCCAACATAATATATTTTCCCTCTAGCAGCTTCACTTTGCTGGAATCTTTCACTATTCCTTATCTCATGGCGTTTTTCGACAACATCTTCTAACTCCACTCTTCCATCACCAGGTCTCAATTTTATTCTTATCTCGGGTCTTATACTTTAAGATGTTTGGTTTTCACGGTTTTCTTTCTTTTATGTTGTCGGATTCTTATCCACATCATTTTTAATCTCCAACAGAAATCCCATCGACTTGCTCCCTCTTTTAGCTAGATCCAGATAAGTATATGAGAACTGACTCCGCATGGGCAACTCTTTCAAATGTATTTCTGTCTCGTTTTGGACTTATTTTTTTTATGAAAGAACAATTTTTGCTTTTTTCACTGGGAGAAATTATTTACACACTTTTTCCTCTATGGAGAAAAAATATTTTCTTCAATTTTTATGTCCAAGAGAGGTGTTGTTTATTCATTTCGTAAACCAAGAATATCATGCATATTTCTAAAAAAAATCTTATTTTATGTCAATTATATATAATTCTTATTGACAAACCCGACAAAACTGTTTAACAGTCGATCTTGAATATCATTTAGTACTCCTAACATTCTGCATATTAGATTATCTCATAAAATTTATTTAATACTTAACCAATTAGAATAATGAATTATATTGGATTGTACTAAATCCATTTTGTTCATTCTCCAATCAAAGTTTATATAATAAGATTAGATAAATTAACAAATTCTTGGTTTCATTTTTTTCTTTTAAAATTATTTCTTAATTTTAATTATTAATTAGATAAATTACCAAATTCTTGGTTCATTTTTTCCTTTTAAAATCATTTTAAATTTGAATTAGTTTTATTTTTGTTTTAGATTTTTTTTTAAAAATTATTTCTTAATTTTAATTACTGATTAGATAAATTAACAAATTTTGTTTTTTCATTGATTTATTGTTTAACTTTTTTTCCTTAAGATAGTGTTTTAGGTTTTATTTTCGTTTAAAAACTATTTCTTGATTTTAATTATTGATTAGATAAATTAAAAAAATTTTGGTTTCATTTTTTCCTTTTAAAATTATTTTTAAATTTTAATTATTGATTAGATTAATTTTAATTATTGATTAGATAAATTAACAAATTATTGGTTTCTTTTTTTCTTTTAAAATTATTTATTTCTGTATATACATTTTTAATAATTGTATTTATGAATTTGTACACGTGGCAAAATCTGAATTATTTGTGACACATGTCCTGATCTTGTGAAGTATAATTTTGACACGTGTGAGATTCTCGTGACTGCAACCCAAGTTTATATAATAAGATGTGTATATGTATACCTTAATGAGAACATTATTTTATCATATAATCCTATTGAATAAGGGGAGAGTGTTATCAATACACCCAATTCCAATACATCAAACCGAGACCGATCCATCACGGTATCGACTTTTATGTACTAGAACTATAGACTTTAACATGAACTTGAACTTTAATTATTGAACCGTTAATATATCGGCCACATTAACAGAAATATTCTTACATTCTCCCATTTGGCCATTGTATTAACTTAATGGTTCAATATTTATAATGCACATCTTTTCATCAAGTTCAATAAACTTTAAGTAACGTAAAATCAGAGATAGCCGAGTCATGACGGGTGCCCATCATTTACTGCGATAGGTTCTCTTTCAAGTACCACAAACCAACTCCAACTTTACTAGTTTTTTAATATCGAGATTAACCTTAATTCTTAAATTCCTTAGTGTTAAGATTAACTTTTCTTCTCAACTATATACCATAATATGTACATAACCATTATGATAACAAATTATATTTGTAGAAAAACACAAAGTTTAATTGAATTCAGTCTTTGAGTAACGACTTTACAATAGCATATCTAATACAACAAGGTATTTTCTATAATACCCATTCTCTCTACATGGCCAATGAAAACATTGAGTGGTAATCTTTTAGTCAACGGATCCATTACCATCATATCAATTCTTATATACTACGTGTTTATGCACTTCGTCTTTGACCGGCAAATACTTTATATCCATATGTATAGCACCCTTCAAGTATTTTTCATTATTTGAAAAGAAGACAGATGCGAAATTGTCACAATAATTTCTCAGTGGCTTGGCTATAGTGTCGACAATCCCAAGCGTTGAGATAAAGTTCTACAGCCACAATGCATGAATTGTGGCCTCATAGCATGCTGCAAATTCGGCCTTCATAGTAGAACTATCAATAACAGACTGCTTTCCACTCTTCCAAGAAACTGCTTCCCAAGCTAATAGGAACAGATAGTCAAACGTCGACTTCTTGCTGTTGACATAACCGACATAGTCTGAATCTAAATATCCATCGACCTCAAAGCTGTCGGATCTCCTGTATGTAAGCATGAACGCTTTGGTGCCTTGCAAGTACCTGAGAACTTTCTTTGCAGCTTTCTAGTGTTCCATTCCGGGATTATTTTGACATCAGCCCAGCATACCAACAACAAAACTGATCTGGCCGAGTGCATGTCTGAACATAGTTCAAACTTCCAAGCACTTATGCATAAGGAATTTCTCCATTTCTTTAAGCTCTAATTCATTTTTCGGACATTTTGTTTTTACTGTATTTGTCTCCTTTCTGAATTGGAACCTTTCCGATGGAGCAAATTTCCATCTCATATCTTTCTAAGACTTTATTTATGTATCCTTTCTAAGACAAACTTAACAATTTCTTGTGATCTATTCTGAATGACTTCTATCCCAGTCACATAGGATGCCTCACCCATATCCTTCATTTCGAAGTTCTTAGAGAGATACTTCTTTATGCCACATAATATTCCCATGTCATTCGCAGCTAATAATATATCGTCAATATACAACACCAGAATAATAAACTTGCTCTCACTGACTTTCATGTAGATGCATCGATCAACGATGACCTCTACAAAACCGTATGAAAAAATGGTATCATTGAACTTTATGTACCATTTTTTGGAAGCTTGTTTTAATCCGTATATTGATGCTTTAGCCTACACACTAGATTTTTTTTCTCCTTTGGTCACAAAACCTTCAGGTTAGTCCATACAAACTTTTTCCTGAAGCTCTCCATTAAGAAAGACGACTTTTACATCCATTTGAGGAAGCTTTAAATCATAATGAGCTACCAAACCCAAAATAATCCTTAAGGAATCCTTCTTTGAAACCAGAGAGAAGGTTTCGGTATAGTCAATGCCATATTTCTTGGTGAAACCTTTAGCAACAAAGCAAGCCTTGTACCTTTCTGTTTCCTTTTGAGTCGCGTTTTGTATTGAAGATCCATTTACACCCAACAGTTTTGAAGCCATCGGGTAACTCTACTAAGCTACATACTTTATTAACACCCATAGAAGAAATTTCTTCTTTCACCGCATTCAACCATTTCCAGAATTATCACTATTTATGGCTTTTCGGAATGTGCTCGGGTCTTCATCAAGACTCATGTCACATTCATTTTCAATAGCGTAAACCACATAATCATTTGTAATAGAAGATATACTTTCTTTTGTAGATCGTCTTAATGGTTCTTGTGGTACGTTATTCTCTTCTTGAATTGTAACAGGTTTAGTAACTTGTGGGATTGACACACCATTATGTTGTTCTATTGTGTCATTTGATTGTGATGCAAGAATAGGAACAACGACCTCATGTGCGACAATAGGTGAAGGACCTTCAACCTGCACTTCATGAATATCACTTTTCGGTGTTCAACACTCCTACTAGTTTCACCATTTTCAATGAACTTTGCATTACCTGTTTCAATTATTCTCGTACTATGTTTAGGAAAGTAAAATAAAAACCCTTTAGACTTTTTCGCATAGCCAATGAAATATCTACTGACCGTTCTAGAGTCCAATTTCTGTTTATGTAGATTATACAACCTTAAACATGAAATTTCTTAAACTAGGTTTTCTCCTCGTCCAAAATTCAAACGGAGTCATAGGTACTGCCTTTCTAGGAACCCGATTTAAGACATAGGTTACAATTTTTAGTGAATAAATCCACAACGACATGGGTAAATTGCAATTACTTAACATACTCCTATCCATTTCCATCAAAGTACGGTTCCGCCTTTTAGCTACACCATTCTGCTGAGGTGTTCCGACATTGTGTATTGCGCCCAAATGCTTTTACTTTCCAAAAATTTCACAAAAAGACTAGTACATTGTCTACTTTTGGTGATTTTTTCATAAAACTCATCACCTCTATTGGACCTCACAATTTTAACTTTCTTTTCTAATTGTCTTTCCACTTCATCGATGAATAACTTTAGAACATCCACCGACTCAGACTTTTCATGCAATATATAAGTATATCCAAAACGTGAGAAGTCATCAATAAAGGTGATGGAATATTTTTCACCACTCCAAGATGGAGCATCAAACGGACCACAAATATCAGTCTGAATCAACTCTAAAAGTTGAGAACTTCTTGGGGCTGATATTTTAGTTATGTGTTTAGTTTGTTTTCCTTTAATACATTCTATACACACATTAAGGTCACTAAAATTCAACGGAGGTAATATTTCATTCTTTTCCAACTTCATGATCTTTTCTTTTGAAATATGACCTAATCTTTTATGCCACAAGAATGCTGATTTTCTTTGGATGCACTACATTTAATACCTTGATTCTCAACATTAAACAAAGATTCAGAAAACATTTCATCAAGATTAAACTTGTAAAGTGAATCAAACAAAGTACCACTACCATAAAAGTAATCATTTCGGTACAAAGATAAACCATGTCCAATCTTAAAATCAAATCCTAAATCATCCAACCTACTTATAGAAACAAGATTTCTAGCACACTCAGGTACGTAGAGACACTTTTCAAGATCTAACTAGTGTCCAAGATCAATATGTATGTCATAATGCCTTCGATTTGCGCCTTCATTATGTTTCAAATCCAATCAATGTTCAATATGAGACACATGAGTAGATGCACCAGAATCAAGCCACCAAGTATTTCTAGGCACTTCAATAAGATTCAATTCAGAACAAACATATAAATGTTGTGTACCTTTCCTATCAAAACATGTCTTTCTTTTTCGGACATTCTTTCTTCAAGTGTCCCTCTTTCTTACAAAAGAAACACTTCAGTACCTTCTAGATTATCTTTTCAGGTCCTTTAAAGATATCTTTGTCCTTCTTTTTATCCTTACCACTTGGTTTACTTGAGCTGCTACTCGCTTTCCCTAGGCCTGCAAGGAGAGCAACTTGGTCTTTCATCTTCTTTAACCTTGCCTCATCTTGAATTAACGTAGTTTTCAATTCAAGAAAGTTCCACTTGTCTTTAATGGTATTGTAGTTCACCTGCTATACTCAGGAGGTAAAGAATTTATGATGAATTGGACCAAGAATGACTCATGAACCTCCATTCCCATGGTCGTTAGCTTTGATGTCAGATTTGACATGTGTGTGACATGTTCATGGATTGACTGAGACCAGTTGAATCTCTTCGTAGTTAGCTCACTATTAGGCTTCCTACAATCGGCTTGTCAGCCATATCCGATTAGGATTGTTCCTTAATTTTCATTACGAATTCCCTTGCTTTCTCTGTCTTAGGCATGAATGGCTTTATACTTTCCGCCATTGTCATCGTAGCAGGTTCAAGCACATCCGGTTTGATTGCTCTCAGGTCTCATAACATGACTTCTCAAGTTCTGAGCTTTCATCCGTTATGGCTGCAGGTTCTTCATCAGAGAGTATCGCTTAGTCTAGGGACATTACACCCAAGGAGAACCTTATTTGTTCAAACCATTCCTCATAGTTGAGTCCATTGAACTTCATGAGAGAGTTTGCAGAAGCAAAAGTACTTGATGAAGCTGCAAAAATTTATACATGCTTACCCATTAGTGCTTTGAGACTTTAATAGATTCATTAACAATATAATCTAAACACTTTAATAGTATGTACTCAAGCAACCTTTGGGCAATACATTAAATATACACACTATACATGATGCTGTTTAGATATTTAAGTTCTTTAACAATAAATCAAATCATACATACAGCTAATAGCAATGCTACCTTTGGGTATATACACCATCAACCGTAGTAGAAATATTAATCATTTAGGTGTCACTAACTACACCCAATGATCCACCTTTGAGTGATCTCCCAAGATATAGCAAGCAAATAATTGATCAATCAAATCTATTCATATCATTTAGCATCCTTTAATCATGATCAATTATGAATCTTTACTTTTAGTGTTACATAAAGTGTAACAATACCACTTTGGTGATTAACATGTTACACTTAATATAAACTCTCAACTTTAATAGGTATTTTAATCTTTATATTGCATTAATATTGCACAATACAATAGCTTTTGACTTTATATTTGCAGCGAAAACAATTTAGGAATTTTTGACCCAGATCGATCAATCTCAAACATTGCGCATTACCAGATCGATCGATCTCAATAGGATCGATTGATCCAAAACATTATGTATTACCAGTTCGATGACCATTTCTAAAACACTTGATTCAACAGTTTAATTTAATAGATTGATGAAAACTTAAACAAGGAGATATGAGGAAGAACATCACTAACCGTTATCTACATGCATAATTTTTGTGTGCAGATGATCCTTAATCTCTTGATTTCTTCTTCCCTTAATTCTTCCGTTCTCGGATCCTTCTCTTTTCTCTGTTCTCTTTTCCTTTCACGTTGTTTTTCTGTGTCTCACACTTTTCTAATTAATAACTTCTTCTATTTATATTAATGAAGAGTTATCAATATTACATCTTTTAATTACAACTTTATATTATACATATATGTATATATGTACAATTTAATGAGAACATTATTTTATTACATATTGGATAAGAGGAGACCGATCTATTATGATATCGATTTTTATGTATTAGAACTATAGACTTTAATATGAACTTAAATTTTAATTATTGAACCGTTAATACATCGATCACATTAACCAAAATATTTGTACATATATATCGCAACCGATAAATATCATTTGGATATATATTAGTTCTTTTTCTCCGCTATGTTAGATGTATAATAAAACCTTTATAAATTAATAATATTGGAACTAATATATTTTTATGATATTTTATTAATTTATCGAGGTTATTAATTTATAGAGGTAATATTTGGGTCAGAATAGCAATTTGGGACCGGAAAAAATTATTAATTTAACGAAGTATTAATAAATCGAATATTAATTTATAGAGGTTTAACTGTATATAGTATAACAGTCCAACAGATAATTATAATTTAGATATAATGTTCGTTTTTCCCCTATATAAGATATATATGGTAACAAATAAATATAATTTGGATATAGGTTAGTTATTTTTTCTCCGATATGTTAGATCTATACCGTAACGGATGAACATAATTTGGATACACATGTTAGTTCTTTTTTCGCTGTTAGTTATTTTTTCTCCACAAAATGGTGATATAGTCTATGCCATAATTTCAATGTACTTGTTCGATTTAGATAAGAGATTAAACTTAGTTAAAAGAAACCAACAACATTTCATCTCTGCAACAGTTTCTACGAACCCATCTCCTAGGTAATTAAACTTCATAGCAAACAACCCAAAAGAAATTAAATAATTCCACGGGTACTAATTATAAAAGACATTGCATAATAATAAAAAAACCATACTTAGTATACATTGAGCGACATAACAAGGCTCAAAATGACATTTACATAAACACCAAACAAATCCTAAGGGCTCTCGGGTTATCAGCAAAACCTTTCCCTTTGCATCGGCCTGGTTCTGACCCGAGAGATATCGATAGTACCTAAACACAAAACCAGTTTCAGTAATCGCAAAGGTTTTTTACAACCAATACCCAATGATTCATATTGATTTTACCGGTTTATCGCGGATGATTTCCGCTTGATCTAGGACGTCCAAATCTCCGCCTTCTTCTTGGAACAGGTGTAGAATCACCACCTATATCATTCTGCAGACGCAACTCTTCATCATCATTGTTGTTATTATGATCATCTTGTAGACCTAATAGATTCTCTCCCCAAAGGTGTCGTCTATCTGAAGAAGAACGTCGATGATTCCTCCATGCTCTTGACCTGTGAGATCTTGATCCACCACTATTGCCACTACCACTAGAACCTCCGTTTTCAAGAGACCCAATCATCTGCAATAGTACTAAAGTGGTCCAAAGATCACTCCCACCATTTCCGTTTTCTCTTTCACCTGAGAACCTATCTCCGTTTTCTATAACATAGTCTCCTACTACAACAGCACCAGGCATAGCAGAACGGATAGCACTAACTATGTCTCCATACTCCCTCTGGTTCTCAAGGCGTCTCCAAGCTCTTTCTCTTGATGGATCAGTGTCTGAAGGACGAGTTGTTGGGTGTATCCTTCTAGCATGGCGACGCAGATCCTGGTAGTTACCAGTAAACGAACAGGATTCTCGAGAGCAACTTCGGTTCTTAAGATCAAGATATGTTCTTACTTCTTCTACAACCTTCCATCCTAAAACAGAACCCCGGCATAAAGGACATTTCAAATTCGTAATATCTTCAGCTTGTTCTTCTTCTTCCACTCTTCTCCTCCTCCGTAGCGATTCGGAATCCCCAACAGAGCCCCAGTGAAAACTGCTTCGACTGGCCATACCATGCTCGTTTTGAGATTCATGATTGTTTTCCCTTGAAGCCAAGTTCGCCTCGGGAGTAGAGTCATTAGGGGATTCAGAATGCAGTTTCTTAAACCTATCGAGGCAATTGGAATGTCGGTAACTTGTATCGCAGATGTAAGACCTGCAACCTTTGTCATGAGAGCTGCACAGCAGTAGAACAGCATTATGTGGATGATCCATGCAAACAGGACATGAAACCTCATCCAGTTCTTTGTGAAGAGCATGAACATCTGACTCGGTACTTAATTTTCGCTTAACACCAGCCATCTTGTAAAGCACTGTGTAAGCTACTCACGCATCGAGTTAGTTAGAAACAACTGAACAAAGTTTTACAAATACTATTGTTTTTTTTGTCAAAAGTCAGACAAAAATCATTGCTTAATCTCAATCAATCATCAATCATGTAGCAGTAAAAATAAAAACAAAACCATAATCATATGCACAGCCAAAAGATAATCCTCATGATCACATAAACAAAAACACAAGATATCGATATCTTATAACTAACTCATGTTCTTGAAACTAACACAGAAACTTAAACATACACTTACCAATAGAGAGAAATCTTATTAGCAGCCTCTTGAAACAATCTACTTTTCTTACTATTCGATCGCTGAAACTTTTAACTTTGCGACAAATTCGGGAACCTGAAGAACACCAAATTTGGCATAAATAACTAAACCACTATTCTTTACGCTGCAGAGGCAACCCAAATCCCTAAAACCTGCACACAAATTTATGAAGTAGCAATCAAATTTTAGGAAAATTATCAAATATCATTATTCATTAACACACAATAGATCCACACACATGTTCATATAAACCACTGTTAAGTTAATAATCAAGTAAACTAGTGGCTTCATCAGAGAATAAGAAATTAGAATCCTAAAACCAAAAACAACATTGGATTAACAGGAAATCAGAAGAAAAAAATAAAAACCTAATCTTCCACTATAATACACAAGACGTCATTAGTTCAATACAAAACCATAGATGGATTCGACCAGTTTGGCTTAAATTAGAAACTTTCAACTTTAATACCTAAAGTTCAAAACAACAAACCCAAAAATCAAAGTTTTAAATCAATATAGAATATAATCAAAACTCAGATTCGTTTATATCTCATCACATAGATAAATAAAACCCTAACCCGAATCAAAATATCCAAATCTATCAATCAAATTTTTCAACGCTGCAAAAAATATCAATAATCAAAAACCATTCCTATCAAATTTGAACAACAAAAAAATTCAATCGATTCATCACAGAAGAAAGATTTCGATCAAACGTACAAAACAAGATCAAAATAAATCTGGTAGAAAAAAAAAAAGGAGGAAAATTACAAATTGGGAAATTAAGGAGTAATTTCGTCTTCCAAGGATTTGAATTTTGGATTGATAATCTTTGAATCTCTCTTCTCGCTATTTTCTCTATTTGAGAGAGATTGGAGATGATGAGATTTAGTAATTGGGTTAGGCGAAACAAAGGAGAATCGATGATTTCACTTTGCATTTATATTTATTCATATTATTATTATTTTCCACATTATTTAAAAAATTCACAAATAAATAAAATAAAACTGAAACTCTATAAATAACTACCAAAACGACGTCGTCTAAGGTTACGCCTCTTCAGAGTTTCAGAGAAAATGAGTTATCTTGTGAAGACGTTAACGAAGAAGGAAGAGATTGATCGGATCATCAGAGACACCATTGATGAAGTTCTTGTGTTACGATTCGGTCGTTGCTCCGATTCCGTTTGTCTTCAACATAATGATATTGTAAATTGAATTTTTTTCTCTCTTTCTCTTTTACACGAAATCGCTGAGTTTCTAATTCGAAACCCCTAATTTTTTTCAGCTTGTGAAATCGATGAGAGATGTTTCGAGATTTTCTAGTGTAGCTTTTGTGGATGTTGATTCAGAGGATGTTCAAGTGTATGTCAAATACTTTGATATCTCTTTGTTCCCTTCGACGATCTTCTTCTTCAACGCGCATCACATGAAATTGGATTCAGGGTAATTAAATTAATTCCGGTTCGGTTTTGATGGTTTTAAGTTGATTTTGGTTTGGTTTATTTTACAGAACTGCTGATCATACGAAATGGGTTGGAGCATTTTACTTAAAGCAAGATTTTATTGATGTTGTTGAGGTAACAAATACAAAAAATTCATAGTTTCATCAATCTCTAATAATATTTAAAGAATTCAAAATACTCTGTTTTGTTTTGTGTTCGTGTATAGGAAATATATAGAGGAGCGATGAAAGGGAAGATGATTGTTCATTGTCCAATACCGCCAGAGAGAGTACCAAAGTATCAGCTCTTATATAAGGATGTGTAGAATCTAAAATTTGGAATGTTTTCACAATGCAAAATCTGTTTTCTCATCTTGGCAATAATATTTACATGACGTTTGGAGATTTACATATATATATATATATATGTTTTGTACACAGTGGAAGAATTAATGAGATGAATATACGGGGATTTTTCGATAGAAACAAAGTGTACAAATGTCGATGAACTAACCAGTAGTATTCTTGATTCTTGATTTTGATGTTTGAAGTTAGGGTTTTGGTTCTCTTCTTTTGCTTTTAGTGCCTAGTTCCATTGACATGGACCTAAGTCGGCTTGTTATCTCGGTGAATGGAGGATGAGAATCCGGGTCTAGAGACCAACATTGTTCCATTAGCCTTTTCCAATCCGATGAACATGTTTTCGGTATGGGAGGTCGAAGCGTGTTCTTTACAGTCCCACCTTATCGTGTTTATAAAGAACAAGAAATAGATGAGCATTTGGTGGCTGTTGAGGTAAGTGAAATTGAGTGATAGTTTTTTTTTACTTACCAATGATTGCTCCACAATGCATATCTGCATAAGGTTCCTCTCCCGTTAGAATCTCCCACAGTGAGATCCCATATGAATAGGATAGTGGTTCGGTTAGTTTTTCTTACTTTCTCAGAAACCCGGGTGCTGCTTCCGTTTAAGAGTTCTGGAGCCATCCATGAAAGTGTTCCTCTTACTCCCCCAGATACCAAAGTGTTACGTTTGATTCTAGATAAGCCAAGATCTCCCACCTGTAAAAATTCTAATGCCATAAGTAGTGGATCTTTGGAGAAACTATGCGAATAGATTTTCATCGATGAATGTATATGTTTACCTTGCATATAGGGCGTTGTGGATCCCTTAAATTGACAAGTAAGTTCTCGCATTTGAGATCAAAATGGACAATGTTCTTTGAGTGCAAATACTCCATGCCAAAAGCTGCGTCCATTGCGATTAATATCTTTCTTCGAGCATCAAGAAGTCTGCGTTGGTAAATGGGAAAAATGTCAAAAAAGCATGAATTTTAAAAAAGTTGACGTTTTAATCATGAACTTACAAAATGTCATTTAAATCTCAAACTTTTTATTAACTTTAAAAATAAATAGCAAACTTTTGTTGACACGGGCGAATGAGGCACGCCGTTAAATTCACTAACAAAACACGATGACAGGGTTAACGTACAATTAACAGCTCTGTTATGTCAAAACGACATAGTTTTATTTTTCAATGAAAAGTTTTAAAAGAACATGAACTTTTAAAAAATTGACATTTTAATCACAAACTTACAAAATGTCAATTAAATCTCAAACTTTTTGTTGACTTTCAAATTAAATAGCAAACTTTTGTTAACTCGAAAAAATGAGGCACGTTCATAACAAATAATTTAAAACAATATAGGTTCAAGCCAAGTGTTGTATGGATACATTATCCAACACCTAAAATATAATCTAGAGCTTGTAAAGTAAAATGTATTGGTAAAAAGGAAATATGTAAAATTTGTATTATTACTCTCTTTGTGAAAAAAGCATCCCCCTTACAAGGCTATGAGAGTATATATATTTATACATAATTCGAGACTTAAATGCTATGAATAAAGTTTTAGTTAATTCTATGATTTTTCTTGAATACGTCGGTTTTGATTTGGTCTTAAATGTTGTAACATCTTGATTCTTGAACTACATTCTCCTTCAGTTCGTCCATCTTTAATCTTTCCCAGACCGAGCCGCTTTTCCTTTGCTATGACGAGGTGGCAGATATGTCTCATATTGTTAGAGGATAGATCTCTTTGTTTGGGATCCGGCATCAACATGTTGTAGGTTCATAACATACAATTTAAAATAATGTAGATTTAAAATAATTATGTGGTATGTATCTGAAAATGAGAGAAGATCAACAAAGAGATTTCTAGGGTTAGAGATTTGAGAATCGATTTGAAAATTTTTAGCTTGTGTTTCGCGATTTGAGGATTTTTTATTCTTTCAATAGGTTAATACGACATTGTTTTATTAAAACATATACAGTGTTGTTTTGACTTAACGAAGATGTTAACGTCAATTTAACCTCGTAATCATGTTTTATTAGTGAACTTAACGACGTGCCTCATTCTTTCGAATCAACAAAAGTTTGCTATTTAATTAGAAAGTCAACCAAAACTTTGAGATTTAAATGACATTTTGTAAGTTAGTGATTAAAACGTCCACTATTTGAAAGTTTATGCTTTTCTGACTTTTTTATTGAAAAAGAAAACTATGTTGTTTTGACATAACGGAACTGTTAACTGTAAGTTAACCCCGTCAGCGTGTTCTAGTAGTGAATTTAACGGCGTGCTTCATTCGTCCGAGTCAACAAAAGTTTGTTGTTTATTTTGAAAGTCAAAAATTTTAAGATTTAAATACTATTTTATAAGTTTATGATTAAAACGTCCATTTTTTGAAATTCCATGTTTTTTTTGACATTTTTCCCAAAGTATATATCATAGTTCTAGACTTCTAGGCATTATTCTAAGTGTCTATGATGAATGGGTCAATCTTAATTAGGAACAGGCCCAAATTTAGAAATTATGATACAACGATTCAACTCGGGCCTTAGATTGAATAACTCACTAAAATAATCTTACGTTTGCAAATACCACCTCACTAAAATATCCTCAAGTTTAATCGAGTTCAATATGATTGCAAATGAAAAAATGGAGACGTGTTAGGTTGTCACTGATCGTATCACCACTAAGTTGCATTTGCAACAACCACACTTTCAATTTGTTTGTTATTTTAACAAAACTCTATTGGTTTTGACTTTCTGAAACATATCTACTATAGCTGAAAAATATCTGCATTTAGCTAGAATAAATGGACTAACCATTTGTCCACTTCTATTTGATTACTCAGCCCAACTGCAACACTTGGGGATCACATTACTAAAACCAACATCATTTTAGTTATCTGGTCGATTGCTGAATTAAATGTTTCTCTTTCTCGCAGTGTGTTTTGAATAAGACATATATTTCATACTACTTTTTAAAACATAAATATGTAACCATAGATGATAGACCAAGTCACTTATATGTGTTAATTGCTGTTCAAGTTTAATAATCAATCATAATTTATTGTGCTAAAATAAAACTCGCAATCTATGATGGAGTTGGAGAAAAAGGATTAAGTCTTTTGATTCAATTATTGTTGGTCACTGTGGATGTAAAATTGAGCTTTTAACAGATTTCAGATATTAGTATAGAGTTCGTTTTGGGATCTCCGGTTATAAAAAAATTCATTTTTAGTTAATGTGCTTCTATTAAAATAATTAATATAAATTTAAAAGATAGTTTGGTATATCAACTAAACCTATATAATGTTTTAAATCTTTTAATTAAATCTCCACTTCAAACTTTTGATAAACGGCATTGTAGAAATAGACACATAGTTGTGAGTAAGACTTATTGATAAATGTTCCAAGAAAAATATAAGCTATATATGGAGTCAAGGAATTAATAATTAAGGAAAAGTTTAGCCGCTAATACACTGAATAATCAAATATAATTAATCGAAGTAATGTTCATGGTCTTGATTAACGGTGATAACCGGCCGGCCATGTTGCTTGTCTTATGTCCTAAAGTCAATGCCAAACACAAATGTGCTTCGAAGAATGGCCTCCTCAAACTTCCCACTATTTCCACATATTATATGTTTTACGAAGTTTAATATTTTTCTACTCATAAAGTGCATATATTTCTCTCAAATCAAAATTTTAGTTACACTTTTTCAGGGTCCATTTTTCATTCAAAAAGTTAAATTGCAAAAAAATTATTTGACAAACCCCTCGTAAGTTTCAATAAGTTTAAATGTCCATGGGACACACAAAATACGCTTACAATATATAATTATATATGTATATATACCTGTACATGTGTATATTAATATTATAAGTAAAACTACACATATAAATTTATCCATAATGAGATGTCTTTTTCCTGATTTTAAGGTACTTAATGATAATACTCGTACGGCATATGGATGCACTGGCTTTATAATGATTAGCTTGGTTATAAATTAATGTCCAAATTCTGGATAAATAATTGTTATTCACCATAAATTCATTGAATATATTTTGCAAAGTTTAACTGATATTATTATTAATTTCTTAGGTAAGATTCCGACCAAAAAATTTCGATACGAACTAACCGTGTACTCATTTTAGAATTCGGTCCTAGAAACATACATATAAACCTTAATACATAGAAACTGAGCCAAAACAATCACATGCTTAGGATTCTTGTAAGTTTTGAGCATCATCGACACCACTGTCTATATGGGTATATATATTCATCGTACTTACTAAACATGCATATACATTATTCCCTTCAACGAAAAAGACATGCAAATACATTAATTAATGGCATGGCATTATAACATTAGTCGAAACCACGACGTCAAAATTATTATTACAAATACAAAACGTGACCTAATCTCAAATTTCTCATGTCGGCGTTTTGATTGAAACTAGCGAATAAATAGATATTCAAGCATGAAAACTAGAAGTGGTTACTATTAAATTTGTAGTACCCGAAACGGCGGCCATAAGAAACTTAAAAATGTGTAAACTACTTATTTATTTATCAAAAATCAACTATTCATAATTAATTAATTGTGGTTCCGTAGTTTAAAAATTAATTATAAATTATAGATTGGATGACGAAGAATATTCCAATTCTTTTATTGCCACTTTGACATGTTTGATCACTTAAACGTACTAAACAGAAAAAAAAAAAAAAATATATATATATATATATATATATATATATATATATGTGTGTGTGTGTGCGTATTCACATGATATCTGATACTTTAGTTTAGATTTTAGTTCAGGATCTCTTAAATACAATTTTTTTATTGTTCATCTTATAAAAAGCCTATTTTCTAAGTTATGTTTTGATTTAAGCATAAAACCAATGGATTTTTTTCTGTTATATCAAGTTTTTTCTTTATCATTATTAGTGATCATATATTTATAATAGAAAGGCGTATATTGGATTTTATATTTTCCTAATTTAACCTTACAATAGACCAAAATTTTTTATGTGATCATAAATATTATCATCAAATGTGGTGAATGATTATTGTTTAATTGACACTATAATTAATTAAAAATGTACTATTACACTACCGAAACAAAGATGTAGAAATATATATTACTCCTCCGTTTTACTATGATTGGTGTATTAAACTAAATTTCTGTTGCACAGTGATCATATATTCTAATTTTAATTTTTTTTATCTACATGATAGGAGTATTAAATTCCTATTTATCTTTAGCAATTGTAAAATATTATGTTACATTGTTCAAAAACTAGTTGAAATTATATTTCAGTTGTTTTAATGTTCGTGTAATACATGTGAAACAACTCTTCAACAATACATCATAAAAATGGAGTATTTAAAACAAAAATTAATACTTACAAATATGTGCATCAACAAAGGTCAACAAGACAAAAACATATACATATTTAAGATTTCGATAAGTATATGAATTTGGTGAGCAAAGAAGTCAAGATCAAACCTCAAAATTATTTACCTCCAAAAAAAAAAAATTTGTTAAAAGATGAAAATAATGTTTTGAAGTCAAAACAATTTATATTGCGTTGTCGCCAAAAAAAAAGTAGTCAAACAATTATTCAACCTCCTATCACGCACGAGAAGACGGTAGTTAATAAAGGCCGTTAAAGAAACATATCCCACCGTAAGAAAAATTCTAACGTGCAAATAATATAGTTAACGGAGTTAAGCTGCTTCTTCCAACCTTCGTTGCTTGCCTATATATAATAAACTCATGTCTCCTTCATCTTCTCCAAATTACATATCTCTCTCTTCTCCTTTCTTCTTCATTCTACACTAAAGGAGAGAGAGCTTCAATATATCCAACAATGGCGATCTGTAAAAGCTTCTTAGCAACTCTAATCATTCTAGCATTCTTTGTTTGTGTAAATGCAACAACAATGTAAGCTCAAACATTCTGGAAAATTTTCGAATTTTTTACTAAATGTGGCTTATAAATATTCGTCTTTGCATTTTTTGGTGTTACAGAGCTTACGAAACAGAGGAGGTGAAATCATCTCATAGCTTAAGTAATTCATCAACGGCTGATAAGTGAGTTTATTATTTCCTGGTTAATCTCAGCCGTCCAGATTTACAGTCGAAAACGATGTCGGTTTTAAATCCTCTGTTTCTCAGGTTATCTAACGGTACATGGAATGATCACGCCGTTAAAAACCCAGAAGAAGTAGCTGCAATTGTCGATATGTAAGATTTTATTTGATCTCTTTTAAAATATTGTTTTTAATGCAAGTGTTTTAATTAGACATTTTTATTCGGTGTTTTCGACTTTCTATCCATTTCAGTTTCATATTATTTATAACGTTTTCAGATAATCAAACGTTGTAATTCCTTAAATAAGTTGCACCCATAATTTTATTTAAATCCTATAAATGTTAAGTAAATTCTATATATTTATTTTTAGAAACCTCTTTATGGGTCCAAAGGTTGTTTACAACATTTTTGTGACAAAGACACGCCGTGAATCGTGATCGCCAATTAAAGCGCCTCTGTCGTCGCTATTTTTCCCCACCGACGCAACCGTATTTAATGTATACACATATTTGTGTATAAATATATCTGATTCCGTAGTTCCGCATTTATTTAAATGCATCATTAAAAATGAAAAAAAATGAAATAGAATAATATAAAGTTTATTTCCGTATGGTCCGTATCATTGAAATATAGTTCCGTATAATTATAATTAACTCACATTTATTACACCACATGGGTCCCCCTCCTTCTCCCCACGTGACATTGTTGAAGTCTTAGGGCTTTTATTGAAATCAAAAACTTTATGGGTTAATCTGTAATAACTTAAACAATTTGTTCTTAATTATGTAATTCACAGGAGTATTAAGAACAGTACTGAACGGAGGAAGTTAGGATTCTTCTCTTGCGCCACCGGAAACCCAATCGACGACTGTTGGCGATGTGATCGGAATTGGCATCTCCATCGAAAAAGTCTAGCGAATTGCGCAATCGGATTCGGTCGTAACGCCATCGGAGGTCGCGACGGTCGTTACTACGTCGTCACAGATCCATCAGACAACGACGCTGTTAATCCACGACCGGGAACGCTCCGTCACGCCGTGATACAAGATCGTCCGTTATGGATCGTGTTCAAGCGCGACATGGTGATCACTCTGAAACAAGAGCTAATCATGAACAGCTTCAAAACAATCGATGGACGAGGCGTGAACGTTGCAATCGCAGGTGGTGCTTGTATAACGATCCAGTTTGTGACGAATATTATCATCCATGGGATTAATATCCATGATTGTAGACGAACTGGTAACGCCATGGTTCGAAGCTCGCCGTCGCATTACGGTTGGCGAACTATGGCGGATGGTGATGGTATATCGATTTTTGGATCGAGTCATATTTGGATTGATCATAATTCTTTGTCTAATTGTGCTGATGGTTTGATTGATGCGATTATGGGATCTACCGCCATTACTATCTCCAATAATTATATGACTCATCACAATGAGGTTAGCTTCGTTGTTCATTCTTCTTCCTTAACATTTACCATATTGAGTGAGCTTGAGATGAAAACTTCAATAGAACTAGTGCTGAAATGGTTGCGGAATCACGTTTCTTAAGCCAAATTAGTCAGTATTGTGAAGGTTTCTCAAGTAGGATTGTGTTAAAGATGCGTAATGTGTATTTGTCTTTTGACATTGTTCTTGTGAACCTTCAAGAGTTGAGAAGAGTTTTCTTGATTGGAATGGTCAGGTTATGTTGATGGGGCATAGTGATTCATACAGTAGAGACAAGTTGATGCAAGTGACTATAGCATATAACCATTTTGGGGAAGGGCTTATACAGAGAATGCCGAGGTTCGTTATTACGTTTCTTCTTTGATTGTTTGCTATAGAAATCAGGAGTGTTGATTGCTTATGCTGTTATTTCAGGTGTAGACACGGTTACTTCCACATTGTGAACAACGATTACACTCATTGGTTAATGTATGCAATTGGTGGAAGTGCGAACCCTACCATTAATAGCCAAGGCAATCGGTTCCTTGCCCCGGCAAACCCTTTTGCCAAAGAGGTATACCATAAGTTCTAGTTTCCGATGTCTCACCTTTGATTGAAGTAGGAGATATTGAGAAAGGATGGATTTGGCAGGTGACAAAGAGGGTAGGTGCAGGGCAAGGACAATGGAAACAATGGAACTGGAGATCGCAAGGAGACCTAATGCTCAACGGTGCTTACTTCACTAGATCTGGTGGTGCTGCTCCTGCAAGCTATGCCAGAGCCTCTAGTTTGGGAGCTAAACCATCTTCTGTTGTAAGTATGCTTACTTACAGCTCTGGGGCCCTTAAATGCAGGGTTGGTATGCGGTGTTAGTAAATTGCATACCGAAGAGGATACTGAACACAGCTGAGGGAAACAAAAGAAGAAAAATAACTTGTTTTCTTCGTTTCCCATCTTTTACAATTTCGTCGTCTCCTTTTTCTTCTCTTCTTTCTCTTTTACCATCTTAGATTACTCTCTACTTCAGCTCGTCAACCTGGGCCAGCTTTGATGAGCCATAGTGTTGTTCGACTCGACTCCATATTGTAGTACAGAGCATTCTTCTTCGTCTTCCTCATTACTCATTTGGTGTAGTATCATCGTGTATCATACATTCTTCTATCAAATATAATACTTTGAACTGCTTCTATTACACAATTCTCATCAACAAATATAGATAAAACCAAATCAGAATGGTTTCTTGCAAACTAAAGTGAGGAATTACAAAGAAAAGCTTGTAGAACAGAAATTGACTCAAAATGGAGTTTCGACATCACTTCTGGTTTCGGTTGGGCTATACAATGCGGATCGATTCCTCGGTCTGTTCTCTTCCAACTGCTTCACAACCTCTTCCATGGTGGGTCTAACTGTTGTAACAGGAGAACAACATCCCATCGCCAGCTTCAACGCATGAACCAAACCTTCTTCCATTGGACTCCTAATTCCTTTCAGTGCCTCCAAGTCGAAAACCTCCATTGTTGTCTCTTCCAACACCGCAGCTTTAACCAAAGAAGGCAAATCCACAAACTCATTACTGTTCCTTCCACTCTTTCCCGGTTTCTTACCCATCAATATCTCCAAGAGAAGGATCCCAAATGCGTAAACATCACTTCTTGGATTACATTTCTTCATCTTGTGAAGTTCAGGTGCTTTGTACCCATCAGATTTCGCCTGCGAAACAATCTCATCAGCTACTGCTTGTACCATTATCTTGTCAAGCCCAAACTCAGTTAGCCTAGTGAAGAAAAAGTCGTCCACAAGCACGTTCTTTGATCTAATATTGCCATGGATGATTGGAATGTCTTGTCCAGTATGAAGATAAGCAAGTCCTCTCGCTATTCCAAGTGCAATCTTGTGTCTCCTTGCCCAATTCAAAGCTGGCTTTCCAGGTTTACTTTCTGCATATCATTCAAACAACAAACTACAACACATAAGTAACTAAAACTTGAGCAAGAAAGATCGATAAAAGAAGATGGATGAGGAAAGCAAATACCGTGCAACAAATCATGTAAGCTTATGTTCGGAAGATAATCATAGATGAGAAGCTTCTCTCCTCTCTTCCCCTGATAGAAAGCTCTCAATGGAACCAAATTCTCGTGCCGAATACGTCCCAATTGCCTTATAACAGGCAAACAAGAACTTCTATCTTTGCAAGTACCTTCTCTTAATAGCCTCAATGCAATATTCCCTCCATCACTAAGCTTTGCCTTATACACTGTACCATAACTCGTCTTCTCCATAACTTGCCCCGTTGCATTCAAAACATCGTCTAATGTTAGATTCTCACCACCTTGAAACACAACTAACTTCCCTTCACCCCCATCTTTCTCACCGATCTCATCCTCTTCATCACCATCTTCCAAATCATCTTCACTCTCTACACTACTCTTTCTTTTCTTGTTCTGCAAATACCCTATTAACAACGAGGCTACAACAACAGCCCCAGACATTAGACCAATCACTAAACCAGCAACAGCACCTGCACTTAACCCTGTGGAGCCTAGACAAGACTTCAAAGGCAAACCACAAAGACTAGGACTGTTCCCTTCGAAAGATTCAGCCCCAAACTTTGCTCCACCAAAATTTGGTAACACCCCACTGAAGTTATTGTGAGAAAGATTGAGACTTTGTAGTTGCAACACACCTAAACTCTCGGGAACAACACCCTCAAATACATTACTTGAAAGATCAAGTGATTTAAGACCTTTAAACCTAGTTATATACTCAGGAAACTCACCAGAGAACTTATTACCACTAAAATCAAGAACTTGGAGATTACCACAAGTTGAATTTGGCAAAGCAGGCTCAGGCAAGACACCAGACAAGTTATTACCATGAATCTTGAGAGACACAAGCTTATCACAGAGGTTCCAAATCGATGGAGGTAAAACATCAGCTAAGTTATTACCACTCAAATCAACATCAGTGAGTGAAGAAGCGTAACCAAGCTCAAGAGGAATTGACCCACTTAATGAATTGATGTTAAGGAACACACTTTGAAGCATAGAGAACTCACCAATCTCTCTAGGGAGTGAACCAGTGAGATTAGCTGAAGGAAGCTGAAGTGAGAGAAGGTGAAGAGATGAGTCATTGAAGATAGACATATTAGTCCATTGTGGTGAAGAGAGATCACTACATTGAAGAGGAGACCCATTTGAAAATACCCATTTTACCCCTCTCCATTGACAAACAGGAACAGAAGAGTTCCAAGAAGACAACAGTAAGCTCTCACTGTTTCCTTGTAGTGAAGACTTGATCTTTCCTAGAAGAAGCTTCACATCAGAAGAGCC
The DNA here is from genome assembly GCA_028015245.1 of Cardamine occulta. Taxonomy (NCBI): domain Eukaryota; kingdom Viridiplantae; phylum Streptophyta; class Magnoliopsida; order Brassicales; family Brassicaceae; genus Cardamine; species Cardamine occulta. Next base: position 3,380,214 of record CM051371.1, read on the forward strand.
AGAGAGAGATGTAACGCAATGACAGTAAAGAATCAGTACAAAGAAGAAGAAAACATGAAGAAATCTCAATGCTTCCATAACCATTTCTCACAAAGATAGAGAGTGAGAGAGAAAGAGAGAGGTTAGAGAAGGGAAAGGAACCAACTTTGGGTTTTCAAGGCTGCTCCTTTGTAGCAGAAAGAGAGTGTTGACTACTTTGTTAAGCACTTTGGTCAAATATATCAACGGATATGATTTAAACTTTAAACCGGATTGGTCTTTAACCGTTCGATTTAGCCAAAAGTTGGAATCTTTTTTAGAAAAGTGTAAAACTGGATTGATTGTTAACCGTCCGATTAAAGGGTTTTAGAAACTTTAAAAGCGATGGACAAGAATGGTATAAATCTACTGATTACTCCTGAATTTATAAAGTTACTTTTCTTTATCTCTTTAATTGATTAAACTATTAGCACGCTCAAATATCGAATTAAGACTTTTTAGTTTCCTGTCAAAATAATAATAAAAGATGTTTTGTCATGGTGAAACTATTTTCTGTAGTTTGGTTCATGGGATGATTCCTACTCCTTGAATCTTGTCCGTACATTAGTCATTGGAGACATGAGACAAGTGAATCAACGGTGGATGTTGAGGAAGGTGGAGGAATCATAGATAGTTTTGGTTTTCTTGAAGATAATTTTTTGGAAGAAGACAGAAAATGCAGAGTCAAGTTTTGGAAAAAGGAAAAAAGATTTTTGACTATTTCGAAACTTTGTCTATGTCCTTTTGTGTTTTGTTTGCCTATTTCGAAATTTCAAGTGTTAAGCACACCGGTCCATGATACAGTCGATAACTAAAAAATATTTACATAAGAGTGTTATGATTATGACAGCAAACGAGGTGGATTAGTTTATTCCGTTTTTATTGGTTGATTAAACCATTTTTTCCAAATTAGTACTACTAATTTTTGTGAGATGAAGTGTAAAAAAATGACTGTTTAGGTGTCACACTCTTTTGAGACACAACTTACTATTTATATAATAAAATTTTCTTCATAAAAACTTATGTATATTAAACCTATATATATATATATATGTTATAGCATAGTATAATTTATGAATGGTGACAAAAAACGACTAGATTGCTTTGTCTAGTGCAACCACCAATCGAAACCAATTTGAGTCTCATTCAAAGTTATTTGAGAGATTATATATTGTCATGGGTTTGATTTTTAACAAGTCTTGTATGAAATACAAGTAGACTAAGCAAAAGATTTACATTTTATATTGTTTGAAGCAATACTTAACTTTTTAGGATAATGTTTATATTTTATATTTTAAGAGCTACCAAATTTGTTATTTTTTATTAAAAATTTACTGCTAAAAAATATTTAAAACAATTTTATTCATTGTTAATATTATTTGAAATTTTGAACAATAAATATGGAATATACAAAAAAATATTCTTGATTCGAATCACAATTTTTATTGGACTGATACTTACTTTTAATAATATAGAGTTGGTATAAGTCCGATTCAAAAATCATATATCATAAAACATAGAAAGAAGTTTCAAACTAATATTTAAAATTTTTGGCCTAATCAGATTTGGTCCGAAAATCTGATTTAATCGAAAACTTTGTTTCAACATATGAGTACAAATGAGAAAAAAAAAATTAATAAGGTGTACACCATCTCGAATCTCGATCCTGTGTAGATAAAAGGACAAATTTTGATCATAATAAAAACTCCATAATTAGAGCAAAGTATGTTCTCCAGATATTATTCTTAATTTCTGATGAAAAAAAAAAATCAAAACATGAGGAACCATTGATTAGATTACGACACTGACTATGTCACATCTTTATCAACATCTGAAACTGTTCCACTCCCACGCTGTTTCTTTTGTAATCAACTTCACTTTCATAAGACCACATTCTTCGTCAACTCCTCTTTTTTTGTTTCGCTTTTCATTATTAATGAGTCATTAAGTCATGTGTGTTTCAAACTTATCATGCGCACCCGGAGTACAATATTTTTCTTTTTTGAAAACTAAATACGATAAATTTCTAAAAGATTTATGTATTTTCCACAAATGTGAGCAACCGCAAAAATTTTTGTTTGGCTTGTTTCAACATTCAAATCATTTTAAAATAATTTGAAGAGTATGAAATTATCTAGTTTGATTGGTAAAATCATTATTAGAGGTACAAGATGTGTGTATCTTACAATCTACCCTAATTCTTCTCCGACTTACTTGCAGTTGAAGAAAACAACTACTGGGATTTAATTATGGGCTCAATCTCTATCTCTACGTTCTCCTCTTGAAAAATTCAAATATTTACAGTATTGCAGAACCATCAAACATAAGGCTTCATCTAGCGTCTCGATACTAGACTGCAGATCTCACACGTGGCGTAAAGCTCCAAGCTTGATGGTGAAGAGGCTACGCCCTTGTGCTAGTGTCATTGATAGAAAGATTTATTGAAGTGTTTGACACAAAGACTCAGACTCAGAGCTCTATTGTAAAAAAGGAGCTTTTGAAACATTGAGCTCTATTGAAGTGTTTGACAAAGACTCGGACTTGGGATCAAGTGTCTAGTCCTAACTAGGAGCTACATCAGCCTCGCAGTGTATTCAGAAGCGCATGTGTTGAAGGTAAGTCCCACTTAATGATTGGGAATAAGGGTTTGACTTATGATCCAAATGAAGGAAGATGGGACTTGGTTGAAGCAGAGATGGTGGCTAAGAAATTGAGTTGGATTTATTACACAATATTGACAATAATATCTAGGAATTTCTAGATCCTTCTATATGCCCTTTCAATGTCAAGGGGTGATGGAGAAACCTCTTGAGATCGATTGCATCTTTGACCCTTCGAGGAATCGATGATGGCGGAGATGACATCCTTCTATGGCTCAGTGCAAAAGAGCTTAATTGAGATTGTGCCGTGTAGAAGAGATGATTCTTTTTTAACGACAGAAACGAAAATTTAAATAACTGATTTACAAAAAAAATATTTGATAGATGAAAAAACGATGGGATTTTTTTTAATTATGTAGAAAACAAAAGAAAAAATAAAGATGAAGATTTTGATGAATAAAATTGATTAAGAGAGGAAAATTTAGAAGTAGGAAGCACATATATTTTGTTTGAAAACATATTTGAAGCTTATAGGTGCGATTCAGAGGCACATGATATGTTTGAATAAAAAAAACAGTAGGCTTAAATTCCAAGGTCTATAATAGACTTGAATAAATGGAAGCTCGATGGCTCGCAGAAGCATTTGGCTTAATAGAAAATAAAAGTAACTCAATGACTTAAAGAAAATTTGAAAATAAAAAGTTTGATCACTAAACCAAAACTTTGGAGCAAACCCGCTCTAATACCATATTAACGGTTGATGAGAGATAGAGATTGGAAGAATTGTATATTGACTCTCATAAAAATAACGATTGGGATTACATAGGTTTATATACCAAAGATATTTTCTAAAATTAGATGATTACAATATATCTAAATATTCTTAAATCATAATTGCACAGTTCATGGACGATCGAATTCCTCTACATGGACGGCAACAGCTAGAAGAAAGAGGTGTTGTATTTACTGCGATGATGAACAACAAAGTACCGAAAGAAGTGGATGATACTGAGATCATTCGTCGCATCAATGAATGGTCCAAGCAGTGCTCCAAGGGGGCTGCTAATTCTCCTAACATCATATGGAGATTATTCTGAGATCATTAATATAAGTTACAACATTCTCATGTCTATGTGATTCTTATTTACATCCAAACTTCTCTGAAATCAAATATGTATCTTTATCCTGTAGATGGAGAGGGAAACTTCAGGTGTTTCAAATGGGTTTTACTTCATAACCGGACTCTACCAGTCCATATTACTTTATCCGCAAGATACACATCTTGCTCCTCTAATAATCATACTTATAAAATCTGTTGCCACTTATTTAACTTGAAATGTGGGTGTAATCATGCATAAACCCAGAATTTGAATTTGAATTATGGATTAGAATGCAGTTCTACTTTGGCTAATTCAACAAAGATCTTGTTAGAATCTCACATCGATTATAAAAATAGACTAATACTAGTATATTAAAGATATGAGCCAATCCACTTATTGCCAATGGATTTTGAGTTGAAAATTCATAAAACTTAATGGGTCTTGCTATTATTTATGAAATATGGAAAAACCAAAACAAAAGAATTTACTTTTCTTTACGGCAACCCTCTTCTATTCGAACTCACAATTTTGTTATAAAACTTAACATTATTAAGGATAATTATCTATCAAGATCCCTATGATTACTCTCTACAATTATTCTCTATGATTCTCTCATTTAGTATATGATTGTGTAACTCTACTATATATATTTGTGTAATCATCATTATATGAAATAACACAACACAATATTCTTATAGTCAATATAATATCATAGCAAGTCATGCTCGAGTTTCGATCCAACGATCAAACTCATTTATTTTTCTTTTGATTTTCTGTGTCTCTTTTCATAGCATAAGCCATGATGCTTCTTGTTTTCTTCAACCTATCATAGTCACAGTGATCAAGTGATCGGCTCGGCTATTCAATTTCAAGCGAAATGCTTCTTTTTATTTTATTTTTATAAGCGAAATTGTTTTTGATGTCACCTTCGATTCCAAGTGATCCCACCACAAATTTATCATGTGATCATCACACCTAATACTTCAAGAGCAAGTATCTTCCATGCATCTTTGATGTGGGTATAAACATCTCCTCTCTATTCGATATATGGTCAAGTCATCACGACTTCATTAAGTTTTATGCTTCAAACGGCTAAACTCGTTCCAATCTTTCACCCTCTACATACATGTGTTCTCCAAAGTATTTTTTTATGTCAAAAATGACACACTACGGTAAATTCGTCCAAACCACAAGGGTCCAACCGCAAGGTTCAAGCTCAAAGCTTCTTCACTATCATCGATTTCGTCTTTATCTATGGTCAACCTCAAACTGTCACTTCCGCTTTAGTCTGTCACCCCTTGAGCTTGATGGAGCATATTAAGGATAAATATCTATTAAGATCTCTATGATTACTCTCTACAATTATTCTCTATAATTCTATCATTTATTATATTATTGTGTACCTCTACTATATATATCTGTGTAACCATCATTATATGAAATAACAAAACACATTCTTATAGTCAATAAATATACAGTAAAACCTCTATAAATTGATAATATTGGGACCATAATATTTTATTAATTTATAATGATATTAATTTATAGTATAAAATAATATTTATTAATTTATAGAGATTTTTGTTAAAAATTAAAAATAAATAAATTAAAAAAGTTTGATCTAAATAAAATTAATGGATTGGATGTTATAAATTTTAATAGTTTTGGATTTGAAAGTTTAAAATTTAAAAGAAAATCAAATTATTTTGATAATAAATAACAAATATTTATAAATAAATTCACTTATATAAATAATTAACATAAATTAAATTTGTGATTAGTAACATCAACTGTTGTATTTAAACAGCTTATACGACTATTGAAATAAAAATTATGCATATTTAGAATTTAAAAACTTATACAAAAGTTTACTTTATTTTATGAAAAATATATTTACGCTATAACAATAAAATAATTTAAAATACAACATAATATTTTCTTATATAAAAAAAGTTATTTATGAGTTCTAACAGAAATTCATAAATACAAAATTATATTCTTTATAAATATATATATGTGCAAATTTACATGATTATTAATTTATGTTATTAACGGGGCCATATATTTACATAAAAAAATTTTTAAAAAATATTATTTTATTATCTTATCGAGTTTTGTTAATTTTTACACTGGTCCGACTTGGGACCAGTAAATTTTATTAATTTATAGTGTTTATTAATTTATCGAGTATTAATTTATAGAGCTTCTATTGTATCTTGCTATTATTTATGAACTATGGAAGGAACAGAACAAAAGAATTTACTCTTCTCTAAGGCAACAATTTTGTTTGAAAAATACATCACACTATAATGAACAAAGCCTCTTCTATTCGAACTCACAACTTGTGACCGTCATTCTCAAATATTGTTACAAATCTGGTTTGGTGGTACAACTCTGAATGGAAATCATTATAACATATATAGCTATTTTCATTCACTTGCGGGAAGCTAAAAGCTCTTTTCGTTTCTGAAAGTTTTATAAAGGAAAATCCAGTTTTTGTTTGAAAAACAATTTATGCCTTTCTTAATAAATAAGAAAACCAATTAACAATAATTGGATACTTTAGAAAGAACAAATCAAAGTAAAACATGCTTGAATTTTTAATATTATGTTTGGATTCTTTCAAGGTTTCTTTTTATTTTTATCTAGATAGAAAACACGAATTTTAGTTTATTTTTATAATTTAATAGATATTTTTATACATCATATATAAAACTACATAAAACTATTTTATTCTGTTTTATATTTATATTTTAAATAAAAATAAATTTATATTTTATTATGATTGATTATCTTCTATAAATTTTTTTTATGGATCCTTCATGTTATCTGTCGGAACCATAATTGGTTTCAATTTCAAATATATAGCAAGGCAACCAATCAAACCATAAATGGTCCTAAAATCCTCAACTTCTCAAACTAAATTGAGATTCGAAATGACTAAGTACGTATAAGCAGTGTTTTATATGGCCGTCTAAGCATTGTCGAAACAGTAAATAATTTTAAACCATTTGAATTCTTTTAAAATCGATGTTGTTATGTAGAAGATTAAATTCAATGAGCTTATCAGTTATTGGACGGACTATGCAACCAGTAAACTAGTTTAGATGGATTAAGTCTATTTTTATTTGTCCAATGTTTTTTTGTAATTTCAAAAATATTTCATTTTGATAATTAAATTTAAAAATTACAAAGTAACGTCATAGTGAGAATTTAAAATCCTTTTGTTTGTCATTTTAGAAGTTAATTTGAAGAAAAAAAATAGAATTTTTATTTTTCTCCGGAAAGTTTCAAACTTCGTCTTTTTAATATATTTTTTAATTATAATCAATGATATTTGTAATTTTAAAAAGAATTTCTAAATTAACCTCAAGTAGGCATTTAGACATTAGGAAAAAAAAAAAAAAAAAAAAAAAAAAAGAGATCGACTATCTATCTGCCTAACATATTTTTTCTTTTTGATAAAATTTGAAAATTTACCAAAAAGAACAAGAGCTTAGTTACAAAAGCTTGAGGGTAAGGACTAAGGAGTTTTCACTACCCAAAAATATTAAAAATCCAGGATTAAACTAGATTAGCAACAAGGCAATAGAGGTAGGAAGCTATGCGTATGCAAACCATTGAGACAAGAGCCTCTGACAACCTTTACAAATTCAGTGGGCAAAGAGAGTACTGTCACGGATGATACGTTCAATTTGTCGTAAGATAGCCAATGAAAGATTGGAAAACAAGGTGTGGACCCGATTGTTACGCTCGTTATATAACATGATGGTTGTAGCTTGTGTTGTCACACGATTGAGAGTACTAGATGTAATAGAACGAGATAAAAGCTGTAAGGTGCCAAAGCTGATCCAAATATTCATAATGCAGAAAGATGTGATCCCAGAGGTTTCCATATGTTATTGTTAGCTGTCGAGACAACAAATTGTCGATATTCATTCCCTAGTTCATGTGTCTTGCTTTCACAAGAAATGTATTGAAATAAACTGACCAAAAAGTGAATGCAAGCTTGGGAACAGTACACTTAAACCAAACTGTATCAGTCCAAGGACTCCAAGTCATCGGCCTAACCCTTTCTTGAACAATGCGTATAAATGAATAACCATAACTTCCTATAACAAAACGACGTAAAGACTTTACAAATAACTATAGTACGTTATCAATTTTTTGAGTTATCATTTATCCATAAGAACATACTTCGGCACAAAACATTCACATCATAACGATATGGAAGGCCAACTCAAGAAATGAGCCTCGCACGTAAAACTTTTTAAAACTACAACAAAAGAACTATAATCACTCTCCTGAAATATAACACAAACACCACTTCCAGAATTAATCATATTTAGATTCTTTACAATATCTTGACGGTAAAAAAACGTTCCCAAAAGAAAAGAAAAATGGAGTAAAAACCTGGACCCCCAAAACCTGCTTTAATCGTGACCGTCCATTTGTCTTCAAGAGCCCATGCATGTACGAGAAGTGGCTCACTAGGTACCCTGCCATTTTCCTTTTGCCTCTTTATTATTTCATACATAACAATAATATTACACTGCTTCTTTCTTTCTTTTATTTCATTCTCATTTAACAGTTTGAGAAGTTGGTGAAGCGACCACATTCGCCGATAGAGAGTTATTGTTAATGTTCCTCTGGGACTTGCTTTGTCTCTTCGTTGCAGCTGCTGACGACGGCTGAGCCTCCGGCTTTTGTCCCGCCGGTTGTCTTACTTTAACCCCTCGTATCAACTGCCATAATATTACATAATTATGAGATTTAATTATATAATTAACCAACAACAAAAAACCAATGATGAGAGTTAAATATTAGGGAAATTAAGTGATGTTTCTCTTACATATTTGCCACATTTGACGTCGGAGTATATGACTATGAAATCACCTTCTTGGAGCCCATTAGTTTTCACAAAATCGCCTATAAATGTTTCAAGAAAATTTAGATATATAGGCGACGATACCAATAAGAGACCAAACAAACTAAAGAAATGAAATTTAGTAATGGTATATTTTTTCAAAAATCGTACCAGTGTTCTCGAGGAGATACATCCTGCTTTTGTTGTTAGGCCAAAATCTGTAACACGTTTAAAGAAGAAAATTAAATAACCGAAGATTGGTCAACTTTTAATTCTTGAAAATGCACAAAGATACAAAAAAAATCAATGTACTTGTTTAACAATAATAATTAACCATAGTAATTACCTGTAGCGCATGTTCCAAACACGAGAGGTTCCTATGTCTTCCATGGCTAGAGAGATGCCATCTCTTGCCTCTAGCTCCGGCAAGTGCGTCTCAGCCTCCTTCTGTTTTTTTTTTTTTTTACATTTTTATAAATTCAGTAAATCAAAAATTAACCAAAAGAGTGAAAAATTAACAAAAGTGTAAATTCAAAAAAAAAAAAAAAAAGGGAAGACAAAGTGTACAAGAAATTAGAAGAAAATTTACTTTTGGTAAGACGATCCTTCCAAGGTTACCCACGTCGCTTTGCTTCAACACTTTCTGCAATAGAAACCGCAAATTCTTTTCTGGTTTCCATCCCTAAAAATTAAAACCAAAAATTCAAAATCATTTCATTTCCATTGCAAATATAATTATTAATCAAAACAGCTTCTTCATCAAACCATAAACGACTGGTGCAATTACACAGCTATCTCAAAACTAACCAATGAGTAAGGATGAATTGTGCATGTGTACCTGCCGGCGATCTGGAACCACCTGCTGACGTGGCATAGCAGAAGCAGAGCCAGCTCGGTCCATGGTTGGTAATTGAGTCTCCATCACCGGTAATTGAGGTGGCACGGCCGGGAAATTAGGCCAATACATCCAGGTCCCACCAGTGGTGGTTGTGGCCACAGGGTTCAGCTGTTGTGGAGCCACAGTGGCACAGGTCTCTCCGATTTGAGTCTGGTTCTGATTATTGTTGTTGTGTCTATGATGGTGTGTTAAGAACCTTCTCTGTCTCGCCATTCGTTTCTTTCTTGCTTCTTTAGTAGCTGAAGAACACAAACGGAGCAATCTCTGATCTCTCATTGGCCCTGAAGGAAGATAAGGATATTGATATGGATTCATGTTGAATCCTGTGAAACCACTAGCTCCAGGGTCTTGAAATGGAGTAAATTGCGAGTTTGGTGGTGGCATGGCGAATTGTGGCATGGGACCGGACTGTGGTGGTGGCCAAGACGGTGGAGATTCGAGTATAGGAAGATACTCCGGTGGTGGTGGATAGTTTGGAGCAGCCATGAATCCGAAACCCGGATCCGAGACAAAACCTGGTTGTGGTTGCTGTGGAGGAGGCGGCGGCATCCATGTGGAAGGTGAGAAACAGTTTTGATCAGACGGTGGGATTAGGTTGTTGTTGTTATTAGGGTTAGGGTTTTGAAAAGGGTCTTGTTGATATGGTTGTTGATATGAGAGATTGTTGTTGTTGTTGGTTCGTCTTTTTTGTAAGTGATTAGTTTGAACCCATTCAAGAATCAGCTTCAAAAGCTGTTTCATTGCTTCTTTACCACCGCCTAACCTTCTTGCTGCTGACTCAATCGTTGCTTTCTTTATCTTAACTTTCCTCAAATCCTCAGCCGACACAGTCTCTTTGTTGTTCTTTAGCCACTCCAAGAACACAGTTGCGAGATCATCGTCTTGTTCCAACGAAGAGTTCATCATTTGCATGTCTCCTCCACTGTTGTTCTCAATCATCGGAACAACGACTTGGTCGGCTTGTTGTCTCTCAAGACTCTGGTCCATCAAGTTAGGGTTTGGTGTGTCGTCGTCTTGGCTAAAGATGGCTGAAGTATCGAAGAACTCGTTGCTATCGAGTAGATCCATGTACCCAAAAGTCTCCATCATATCAATGCAATCACCACCACCTTCACCGCAGCCAAAACCTTGACTATTCTCTAATGGAATCTCCATGGAAGCTGTGGACTGTAATGCTCCAGAAGATTCATCACAGTTTCCTGATCCGTATTGGTTTTGGTTATTAGTCGGATCTTCTCCATCTGATTTCAATATAGCCCAAGAAGCAGCTGAGGAAGTGGAGGAAGTAGCTGCGGAAGAGGAAGAGGCTGAAGAGACAATTGCGTTGATAGGAGCTGGAGATGTTGAAGATGATGATGTAGAAGACATGCATGGGAAATCAGGAAGTATTGGGAGATCTCCGTAGAAGATTGAAGGGTCATGATGAACAATCAAATCATCATCTTCATGACCATTACCATGACCATGATGATGATTATGGTCATCTAGCCAGATCTCTCTACCAACCTCATCCATTCCATCCATTAAAACAGCATCATCAGCATCTCCGGCGAGTATTCCACAATCCTTCGCCAGATCTCCACCGTTCACCGCCACATGCAAGGTTTTCATCGGTGTGATGGATCTTTGAATAGTCCTTTCTTGTGGAAGTGGAAATGAAACAATAAAACTAGATTGGAGGGAAGTAGAAAAGTTAGGGTTTTTTAGTAGTAGTACTGACAGGTAGGGTTTGTATGTGAGTAAGGAGGCAAAGGAAAAGGGAAATCTAAGTACACAACTTGGCTATTATCGAATCCTCAAACAACATAAACTATCTGAAACCATCCCCATATACATATACATATACATATATGATCTTTATATATACTACTATATAATCTTTTGAGATTCAGAAAGAGCTTGAGAAGGATTCAGAAAGAGCTTGAAACAAAAGAGAAGAAAGAGGATCCACAACATATGAAAAGATCCGACCAAAGCTTTAGCTATTTCCACTAAATGAACAAAAGACCAATTGTAATATGGTCGAAAGTTTGCTAATAGATCTGAAGTAGTTGAGATGTGATTTGTTCACAAAGATTGGTCTCTTGTTCTAATGAAACGAAGAAAGAGGTTTATAGGTTTTAGAGAGGAAGAAGCGATGAACAGCTAATATGTAATCTAAAACCGTTTGGGTTTACTCCAAGGAAGGATAAATACAAGAAGACTCTCTCCTTCTTTTATTTGATGAATTATGGAGAGATAGTAATAAAAGCAATATTATTATATGTGTAAAACTATATAATAAACATGGTTAAATCACCCAAAGAAAGAAAATAACTTAAATAAGAGAGCACCATGTGTGTTCCAGTTTGTTCCATGATATATATGGAAGTTTTTTTTTACTACTATAATTAATTTTACAGTATAAACTATGCTTATATTGAATTGAACTCTTTTTTTTTCTGACGATAATTGTAAATTTGGCTTTAAGTTATTCTGTTTCTCTTTTGTAGCATTTCAATTTCAGAGCAAAGAAAAGGAGAGAGACAAGAGTTTTTAAGAAAAAGAGATGTTACAGTTTTTCAGCATTTGATTTTTCAAAGAAGACAAAAAGCAAGCAAACGTTTAAATTTGTGGCAATACTGACAAAAATGTTGCGCTCATAAATATTTAAAACATCTAAAAAAGATATTAAACATCTGATTGTAAGAAATAAAAATAAAATTATTGGAGAAAACATGGTTTTGAAATTAATATGGGTGTGCTTAAAAAGAAGTAAAAAAGTTGATAAAACTAATTATGTATGACACGGAGAGAAAATAGAAGTCCCCTCGTGCCGCTAGTATCTAAAGGTTGGTACAGAAGTTTGTGCCCACGAAGCCATACGTTCGAACTTGAGTGGTGAGACCAAGCGGTGATTCTTAACCATTTTTTATTAATTTGTTTATAAAATCTCCA
>CM051371.1:3392733-3467733 GCA_028015245.1 Cardamine occulta
ACTATCAACTTTCTACTTCCTTCTATGTGCAATTTACTAAAGTTTCTTCGGTCGGTTTAAATTTATCTGGCCAAAAAGATTCGAAAAACTTGCACTGTCCTATTGAAGTGGAAGAGGCAGATACGGATTTTATTACCCTGGAATGTGTTATTACTTTTTAGCATAGGAACAACAACATATGTTTTGTGAGTTTTTTTTTTTCTTTTCGTGAGAAAGGATATATAACTAAAATTTTTATGTATTTCTAAATTTTAGTTATAAACTCGACTTTGCCTTCAAATGAGACTGAGAAGGTCATGTGAGACCTTTATTACATGTTAATATTAACTTTTGTTTTAATCAAACAAAAAAATTAGACTTTTATTGTTCTTTTTTGGAGAAAAAGTTCATTTTTTTCGAACTTAATTTTTTGAAAAGTCAACAAAAAAATTATGTTTTCTAAATTTTATTTTAAGTAATTTTCCCATACATATTAAAATATTATTGAACTTTCTTTAAACTCTTATTAATGTACTATAGAAGTAGAATTTTATCTAAAACCCTACATTAAAAACTAAAAGGAGACTTATTCTCAAACAGAAGGAACATAGTTAAATGGGGTTGTGTTTCGATATTTCATTGTTTTCAATAACAATGAGATGTTCCATTTCCTACAGTTTGATTTATCTTACAATAGTCTGTTTTCTAGATAATATATCAGATATTTAAAAATAATTTATTTTATTTAAAAAATCTTGTTTAGAATACAAATTTGCAGACTATTTTCATGAGAATAATAAATGGTGTAATTTTTTAAAAATTAAGAGTAAATATGAATATACATTACTAAATGGAAAAAAAGAAAGAAAAATAAATTCGTTAGGAAAGTTTCCGAAGAGAATTCAAAGGCAAGTAATGAGATTTCAAAAGAACTAATGAATTGAGGAGACTGGTAGGTCTAGAAATTAAGAGTTGATTATCTTTTTTAAGTTAGCTATTACCATTGTTATAACTTTAATATTTTAATTAGTTATATATAATGAAAGAAAAATTATATATATATATACACATTATATGGATCCATTTGATATCTTTTTAAAATCATTTTAGATTGTTTTGGCGCTTTATGTAAATCACTTAAATACAAGTCAAAAAAAAAAAACATGTGTTTACTAAATCAATGATTATGTATTAATTTTCGTAACGTATGATAAAATTAATTTTCTCGCAATAAATTTTAGTCAACGGATGTATCACCTAGCCATTCCAAAAAAATTTTAAATTCGAGCACCGATGACGGAAAAAAACTTATTTAATATTTTAAAATTTTTAATAATTAAAAAAAAATTTGGTTTAAAACTCTTTGATTAAAATAAAATAAAATAGACTGATTTATCTTAAAAAACAAAAAAATATATGAAATGTATGTTACGGCTAGGCAAATCATCCGATATCCAAGATTTTATATGATCTAATCCAAAATAGGTCATCCGAGGTCATTGGATTCGAGTATGACAATTTAAAAGGTTTATGCTGCATGTTTTGAATTCTGTAGATGAGTTTTTTTTATGTATCCATTTTATATTCAAATGTGTTTATATATTTGCTAAACTCTAAATATTCTACTAAATATTCTATTTGCTGTGTTAAAATTATTATAAATATCTTAACTAGATGATATGAAAATTTAAAACTAATAAAGAATAAATATCAATATTTGTTTTTCGTTTAACATATCAACATTCATTTTAAACTTTTATCTTCTTAATTTTTAAGAACCAGTAATTTGTAACTAAACAAATAATTAACAAAAGAAATATAAATTGATTAAACAAATAATTTCTAGATATATAAGATCATCTCCAACCGAATACTCTATTTTTTACTCTAAAATAGATTAATTCTATTTTGGAGGTGGGTTTATCTCCAAAATAGATTAACTCTATTTTGGAGGTGGGTTTATCTCCAACCGATAACTCTATTTTTTATTCCAAAAAAATTATTCTAATTATATTATATTTTTCTTTAATTATTAATTTTTATTGTTTTTTTATATTTTCTAAAGTTACAAATTCTTCTTATTTATTTTAAGTTAACTAATAAGTAACAAATTACAATATTATTTTAATTTATTTTAAGTTAACTAATAAGTAAATTTATTTCTAAAATGGAGGTAAGAAATAAAAATTTCCAAATATGAAGTAAAAAATAGAAATTTTTATTTTGGAAGTGGATTGTAGAATGACTTTATTTCAATATGAAATTTGAAGGTAAAAATGGAGGTTGGTTTGGGATGCACTAATAACTATAGCACATAGTACTACGATGATTCACACTTCAATAAATTAGTGCCGTATCTCATCAGCCTTAAATATTCGTTCAATATATTCTAACATTTTCTAATTTCTACGAACAACCAAAGTTAGTAAAGATTAGTTGCACATGCAAACAAGAAGCTTTTCGTCACCATTCGTGGTTTAAGCGGCGGGTTGTCTTCATATGCTGCCACGTGTCAACATTTCTGACTTCAAAGCAATCTCGTCCGCCAATAACTTCGGTTTACTTCTTTTTTTTTTTTTTTTTTTCTCCATGGACCTCTCTCTCTCTCGCGTTTGACATCTAGCAATCTCAATCATAAAATATCTACTATTACTGTATTTAGCTTGCATCTAATTAGACGAGATCGTATATAGTAAAACTTACAGTTTTGGGAAGAAAAGCTAAAGAGTTTTAACATGTTTTTGTCCATGATACGGTAGAATTATATATACATCATAAAATCCAAAACTTTGTAAGGTTTGAAAAATAGAAGAGCAGTACATATACGTACTGCATACAAGATTATAAAATTCTTATATATACAGTACATGTTTTTTTAAAACCCATTTGATAAAAAAAACATAAAAAAAACATTTGACTACTAATATTGCTCCACGTAAACAATTTCGTGAGCTTTGCATATGCCTCTGCGCTTAGGTTAGCCTTTAGTTCTGACCAATTACAAGCAACCACGACTACATTTGGTAACATTTTCTCTTCCATAATGTCATCATTTTTGGTAATACTATATAGTTTTTTTGCATTAAAAATAATATCGTAGTAACATTGCTTTAATGCTTGTCCTCTTTGTTTTTCTTCGTTATCTTTATATATATAAAAAAGAAGGTATTCATCGTTATTTATTTAGATATCGTATATGAATACTTGTGTCAGAAAAAAACAATACTTGTGTCAGGAAAAAAAGTTTTACCTAGATTTGGTAAGCTTTGTTGTTGTTGTTGTTAAGGTGATAAGATAGTTTTGTTTATGAGATGCTGCTACCAACATAATAAAACTTGTAGGAAAGGGTATTCCTTTTATTTCGAGGATAAATACGAATCTCACTATATTTAGCATGCATAGGAAGGCTATGTATATAAATTTCATATGTTTTTTTTTGTTGCGTTGTGATAGACTTTGTTTTAAGTTAGCATGATGAGCTAAGAGTAGTCTAATTTGAAATATATGTGCCCATTTTGTGTAACAATATTCCAAACGTTTTTCTAAACAAAGAAAACATTTTCAACCGTTATCAAACAAAAAAAAAACCAAAGAAAACATTTCAACTTTAACAAACTAAAAACATTTCAAACGCTTCCATATTGCCCCCATGCATCTTTTGATATTTCTTACATGTTGCCACCATGGTTCGACAATTAAATTAAATGGTTACACCAACACTTTGTAAATTACTTTTATAATTTATCTTAGGAGTACTTGTGTTGATAATGAATTTATTATATTATGAGACCCGGTCCTGAGTCCGAACAAAGTAAATTTGGGTTTGCGACCTTTAATCGTTTATATATTTTAGTCATGTTCGTCTCAAAAGTTTTTTAGATCTTAGAAAAATTAAATTTGCAGGACGCTTACATAATGTTTTTTTTTTCATTTTTGAGCTTTTTATTTTTTTATAATTTTTTTCGCCTTTTTATTCCGAATTGTTTTAAAATTTGATAGAATCCATAGTAAATGCCCATGTTGCTATGGGACAGAGACGAACCTGATTTTAGCGGCCAATATTTTCCAATAAATGCTTTAGTAGTCTAGTGGTTATAGTTAGTATGTGTCATAGAGTATTTGCTCCATATTTTCTTCATTTTTTGTTCCTTTTAAACTATTCTAGAAATAATACACCTTAAATTGTTTTTGCTTGCAGTCTTGAAATTACCATCGTCGGTCCGGTATAATATCACCTCTTAATTAAGACTAATTTATAGGTTTAAACTCGATCATGGTGGCCACATGATAGGTTTAATTTCGATCAACTTTAGATTTTGAGTACAATTGTTCTTTCAAAATTTGTTGTCAAGTTGTTTGTCAAAAAAGAAGTTGTTAGTTTTTTTTGTTTAAATTCATGCACATTATAACCTTTTGACTATCTTTGTCATCTTGAATCCATAATATCTCTAAAATTTTTTAGATCTATGAATTCATCATCATTCATATCGTTATTCTAAAAAACCTTGTACAACTTCGCCAATTATGCAAGCTTATGCATAGAAAAAAAAAATGTTTTTTTTGGGATTTCCATCAAAATCGCCCCCATCCTAAAAACTCATTAATGAATCGGCCTTAAAATTTTCTTGGGCTTATAAATTTTACAATTTTAGAACCGGCTCTGATCGTTAGGAAATCAGGTTGATTAATTAGGTTCAAAACCAGTTTTGTGACATTTTTTATTTTCTAATTTGACCTAAATTTTTTTTTTTTGATAAATGCTAATATATTCTTTATAAATCATATTATTTTATGAAGAAAATAGTTACGTGGAAGTGCTTTGTCGGGGGAAGAACTGAGTCCTATGATGAATGCTTTGTTGCGGAGGAAAGCTGCGATGGATAAACTTGCCATTTTGGGATTCTCTTTTGTCTTCTTCTGTCTGAGAAATTAAAATCGTGATTAGTTTTTGTTAATTAGGTTGCAATTTTGGGATTTAATTAGTCGATAAAGATTTGGAAACCGCGAAAGAGTGTGAGGGAGACACGTCACGATATTTGGAGGAGACGTGGCGTGTTTGACTTGGAGGCAATATTGTGAGGGTTTTCAGTTATGCTTTGCTAATTACAGCTGCGTGACCAATTAATTCCTTTGCGGCTCCTTTTTCTTTATTTCCATATCTTCTCGACTATACAACTATTTTTATATTTGTGATTTTAACAATTTTGTGTACCACCAAGTAAGAATAATATATTTTCTATGGATGCAAATGAAAGCTACATTTTCAAGTAATGATTCTTTATTTTTTCTGTTTATACCTTAAAAAAAAAAAGAGAACGTAGTGAATAAATCTCATCATTTATGGATCATGAGAAAGTCATCATTTCAAATATGAATTTTTAAAACTGTCATTTGGTTACATTAACCGACTGTCGACATTATATGAACATATCCGTGAATCTTCTAATATATCACGAGAAGTAATTGAATAAAATGTCCAAATTAATAAAACTTAAATACTTTTTTTTGATATATACATGTCTACTTATAGTCTCTTGTATCGAACTTCGATTCTTCTAAACATCTTTTCTTTTTATTAATTACACCTTAAACATCGTTCTTTTATTAACAAAAAAATTCGTTCTTTGTAATTTGTGAGAGGTATACAAGTGAAATAGATGAGGTATATAAGCGAAATAGATGTTTTTTTCAACCAAACATTAAATTAAAATTTGTTTCCATGATTAGTTGTTCATTTGGAAGAATTAAGTTTATAAAATAATGATCTAGAAACCGTGTTCTAGAGGAACGAAGGAAACAACCAGTTTTAAAATTTGATCGAAGCAAAACAAAATAAAGTAAGAAATTGAAAATTTTCTCCCAGAATAAACCAATCTCTTCAAATAGATTGGAGAATGTTTGTTGCTCATCATATAACTGTACCAAGGAGATTAGTTTCATACAATTTATCTTCAAAACCTGACGACCTATCATTGGCAAACGGATAATCTTCATAGTAAAAAAACAATGCTTTTATTTCCAAGTGAAGAAGCGTCAAATTCAACATTGGCAATGAGCCCCTAAAAACAAAATCTTACTATCACTATGAAACCATACCTAGTCGAATCTAGAAGTAGGATCAAATCATTTCCACGATCCATCTATTCGGCGTTTAAGCATTTGTGTGTTGCTCTCCAATATTTCTCCACATGAGTTAGGATGGATAAAGAGTACATGTGCTTTCTTCATGCCTAAATATTTGTTTAGAGCATGATTTAGAATATCTGGAGGTTTCGGTTGTTCTTGAAGAGATTTTTATGCAAGTGACATACATCCTAATTGACAATGTTGAGAAGCAAACTGGTAGTCTCCACTCTGACTGGGATAATGAAATCAACAAAAAATTAGGTATTTAAAAATCTATACAAGATCGTATTTTTTCTAACAAGTTATTTACATTTATGATAATAGTCAATCTACTTATTTAAAAATAAGAGATATACACACACACACATACATACATACATACATATATATATATATATATATTTCTAATAATATTCAGTATATATTCTAGGCGATCTCGTAATCCCGAGATCTCCTAACACTCTCCCGCAAGCTCATATGTTGTAACACATATGAGATTGAACTTCTCTTTCAAATAATGGCTATATACCTGGCCATCGGATCATATCGGTTGTAATACCCAAGCCATCGGGTCATTAACGGAGTTTATACCCGGCCATGGGATCATTGGTTTGATAAAAATACATATTTTTAAGTCATGTATTCCCATCATCTCAATCCACCATGTTAATGAACAAACCCATCAATAGGTTTATGCTCATAGTCCACATCAATGTCAGCACTCTGTCAGAGTCATCATCTTCAAACATCTTCGTGACCACCATCAGATTTGTAGTAGATAGATAGCCAAATGAAGACATACTCATCAAATAAGTGAAATAAGCATCTCAAGATAAAAAAATTAATAACCTTTTTTAGGTAGGTTAATGCTTTGATATGAAAAATCAATCATAGCACCTTCAAGATTCTTCTTCTCCAAGATTGCTATGAAATCAAACGTGGCCATTACTGACCCAATCATCAACGTAATCCACCAAATATCACGTCTTTTTTTTTTTTAACAAATAAGTAGGAAAACAGAAAATCAATGAAGTAAGTATGTTTGATTTTCCAATACAATTTTTTTTGTCAAAGGAGTTCTTTATTCATTAACTAGATGCATACATGATCGAAATCTTAATTGGACATACCCGATAAGCTAGCCAAACGGCAAATACATTTGAACAAGGTAAATTAAAGATAGAGACACAAGCTCACAAAAGCTTGATAAATCGTCAAGAGAAGTATCAAAAATATCTTACATGAGCACACCTGTGAGAGAAATAGTCTTGAACCCAAATTCCTCAACTAACACTAGATTAGTCATCATAATATGTGACTTTTTGGAAAATTCCTTAACCTCGGTTTGCACCGGAGTGGTCTCTGTTGTCTCTACCGGTCCTGTGTGGACCATTTGTTGTTGATCTTCTAGATGCAAATCAATAATATGTAAACAAATATGTTTGTTTCTTATATATATTTCCAAATAGAAATACAGTTGTTACAAACTCAAACAACTAACTTGATGAGTTCTTCTTCCTTGCTTCTTTCCTTTCTTCTTCTTTGTTTGAATGGACTGTTGATTGATAGATGCTTGCAATAAGCAATCTCTTAAGACAAAATTTTGCCCCTACGGTGGTGTAAGTAGATGCTCTAGACGTCTATCTTGCAGAATACAACTATCGATCTTTGTATTGACACCTTACAAAGATCCTAGCAAACTCTACTTTGAGATTCTCATAATTATTTTGGAGTAGAAGAAGATCAGGAAAAAGTCTATCTGATTCTATGATCATTAGTCTTTTTAAAATGACTCAAGGGGGTGCTTTTCACATCTGATCATAGAAGTACCCTTTTGGTATGTTTTTCAACTGCCACATTTTCTTCTATAAGTTTAATTAAATTAAACTCCAACAATACCCCACATTTTCTATTCAAACTCAAGAATACCCTACATTTGAATAGAAAATAAGCTCATGTATTTCTGAGAAAGTTGAATCAATATGCATCCCAAAATGTGTCTTTTGGACTTGAACATTTCCTAGTAACGACTTATTGGATTTACTTTAAGGGTAATAAACTTTAGTATTGAATTGATCACATTTTATAGTAGATCGAGACAATAAGTGAAACACATATATCATCAGCTCATTTCTAGTTTATACGGCTGTGTTCATTTTGGTCTTGAACATATCCTGACTTCGTGAGAGCTCTAGAGAATTTAGCCATGTCAATTCTCATAGGTGCGACCCGACACCACTCTCATATAGGTAACGTTAATTAAGGATATTCCGCCATATCCCACTTAAGAAAAGCTACTAACATTATTAAGAATATAATATTCATCCCTTAAAGATCAACAGAAATACACTTTAAACTTCATAGGAATGAGAAATGTGTATTTTCTTCCTTGAGTCTTCCCCAACCAGTTTGCCTATTGAACCTAGACCATGGACTCCAATGTTGCTAGGTTAGGTTTTCGCCAAGTGTTGACTCATTGTGTTAGCATGAGACCCATTCCCCTCGAAGTAAATACGACTTGCTCTTTCGGTAGACCTTTAGTCAAAAGATCAGCCAAGTTTTCCTTTGATCTAATATAATCCAATGCTGTCACCCCATTGGAAAGCAATTGTCGTATTGTGGCATGTCTTCGTCTAATATGCCTTGACTTGCCATTGAAAACTTTATTTTTTCCCTCTATTTAAGGCAGCCATACTATCACAATGGATACATAATGCAGTTACCGGCTGTGGCCATAGTGGAATATCTTCAAGAAAATTCCTAAGCAATTCGGCTTCTTCTGCAGCTTTATCTAGTGCGATAAATTCAGATTCTATTGTAGAACGTGCAATACACGTTTATTTAGATAATTTTCAAGACACAGCACCACACCAAGTGTAAACATATAGCCACTTGTAGATTTACTATCCGTACTTCCAGAAATCCAATTTGCATCATTATATCCTTCTAACATAGGAGAAAATGTTGTGAAATATAGACCATAATTAATTGTATACTTTAAGTATCTCAATACTCTAATTAAAGCATTTCAATGTTCTCTGTTTGGATTACTTGAATATTGACTTAATCGACTCAAAGAGTAAGCCAAGTCTAGTCTTGTACAATTTGTAATGTACATAAGGCTTCCAACTATTTGTGTGTATTCTAACTGAGACACACTTTCTTCTTCATTCTTTGAAAGCTTGCAGATTGGATCAAACGGAGTAACTACCAGTCTATCAGCAAAGTGACCAAATTTCTTTAGATCTTTCTCCACATAATGAGATTGAGTGAGTAACCATTTGGTTCTCGTTTAATTTTAGTTCCAAGAATTACATCAGCCAATCCCATGTCTTTCATTTCGAAATTGTCACTTAACATCTTCTTTGTGGTATTGATAATGTCTTTACTTGTTCCCATTATCAACATATCATCCACATATAGACATACAATGATCATATCATTTTTAGTTTTCTTAATGTTAACACACTTGTCACATTCATTTATGGTAAAACCATATGACTTCATTGTATTGTCAAACTTCTCATGCCATTGTTTTGGCGCTTGCTTAAGTCCATACAATGACTTAACAAGTTTACAAATTTTCTTTTCTTGATCTTTGACTATAAAGCCTTCAGGTTATTCCATACATATTTTTTTCATCTAATTCACCATTTAAAAATGCCGTTTTGACAGCCATTTGATGAATTTCTAAATCATATATTGCAGCAATTGATTTTAGCAATCTTATAGAAGTAATTCTCGTTACCGGAGAATATGTATCAAAGAAATCAAGACCTTCATTTTGACGAAATTCTTTCGCCACTAGTCTTGCTTTATATTTCTCAATTGTTCCATCCAGCCTTAACTTCTTTGTGAATATCCATTTATATCCAATTCGTTTATTTCCAGGTGGTAAATCAACCAATTCTCATGTATGATTATTCATAATGGTTTCCACTTCGCTTTGAATAGCCTCTTTATAATAAAGTGCTTCTGAAGATTTAATTGCGGCCTTATAGGTTTGTGGCTCATATTCACTCAAGTACGTCATAAAATCAGTACCAAAATCTTTAGAGATTCTTGCTCTTTTACTTCTTATTGGTTCATTTTCTTCTTCTTGAACCATTGAGGCACTTTCATCTACCTCACGTACTCGCTTAGTACTCGTATTTCTTGGCTCTTTGTATGGAAATACATCTTCAAAGAACTCAGTTTCATTTGATTCAATAATTATATTTACCTTCACCTCAGCATTATCAGATTTATGAAACAAAAATCTATATGCAGCACTGTTTTCTGCAGGACCTTGGCCCTATAACAATTATCTTTGGTAAAGGTACTTGAACCTTTGCTAGATAACCCCACACTTTCATATTTTTATGTGAAGGGGTTCTATTTTTTCACAATTCATATGGGGTTTTATCACTATTTTTACGAGGAATTTTATTCAAAATAGAATTTGCTGTGATAACAGCTTCACCTCATAAGCTAAGTGGTGCACTAGAATTGTTTAACAAAGAATTTATCATTTCCTTAAGCGTTTTATTTTTCCTTTCAGCAACTCCATTTTGCATTGGAGTGTAAAGTGCTGTAGTTTGATGAATAATTCCATATGTAGAACAAAAATTTGAGAATTCATTTGATTTGTATTCTCCACCAGGATCAGATCTAAGAATCTTTACTTACTTATCTAATTGATTTTCAACTTCTGCTTTGAATTTCTTAAACATACTCAAAGCCTCATCTTTCGTATCAATCAAATATATATGACAAAACTTACTATAATCATCAATAAAAGAAATATAATAATTCTTTCTTCCACGACTTGGAGTTGATTAAAAATCACATAGATCACTATGATCAATCCAAGTAATTCATCTGATTTTCCATAGATTTGTAAGAATGCCTTGAATATTTTGATTCTATGCAGACTTCATATTTACTTCTTTTAATATTATTATGATTGTGTTTTGGTAACAATCCTAAATTCATCATTCTATATAAAGAATGATAATTGACATGTCTCATTCTTGCATGCCATAAAGTACTTGAGTCAAGAAAGTAAATAGAAGCAGAGCTATTGCCTGCATTTTTATTAAAGACTGACACAACGTTCAGTTTGAAATGACCATCGCTTAGATAGCCTTTTCCGACATGCATCCCACCTTTAATGAGTACAACCTTATCAGATTAGAATACAATCTTAAAGCCTTTGTTGCTAAGAAGAGAATCCGAAATCAGGTTCTTCCTAATCTCAGGGACATAGAGCACATTTGTAAGTACAAGTTCCTTTCCAGAAGTGAGTTTTAAGACCACTTTGCCTTTTCCTTCAATTGTAGCAGTGCTAGCAGTTCTCATATAGAGCTTTTCTCCACCAGAACCTTGATCATTTGTTGAGAACATATTTAAGTCAGAGCACACATGTTTCGTAGCACCAGTATCAATCCACCAATCATTGGAGTTTGTCACCATATTTGCCTCTGAAACAACATCAACAAAATGATTTTCGGCCAGGTTTGCGCTACTAACATCTCCAGCAGATGTTCTTTCCTTTTTATGGTGGCAGTCCTTGGCCCTATGTCCAGACTTTTCACACACCCAACAAGCACCCTTTGGTGGAATGAATGTTTTCTTAACATTCTTCTTGTTATTCTTAAAGCCCTTGAATTTAGAATTGTTTCCCTCAATTTCATTGGCTTTTGCTTCCATATAAGAAAATTCAGATCTCTCATTCTTCCGGTTTTCTTCTTAGACACGAAGCTTCAGAATTATTTGCTCAAGATTCATTTCTTCATGTAGGTGCTTCAGATAAATCTTGAAATCTTTACAAGTTGGAGGTAACTTTTCAATAATACAAGCAACAAGGAACACTTCATCCAGCCCCATACCCTCATCCTTCAATTCATGACCAATAATTTGGATTTCCTCCACTTGTTTCACCACAGAGTTGGGGTCACTCATCTTGAAATTTTAAAAATTTTCAGCGATGAATTTCTTGTCGCTTGCGACTTCGGACTTGTACTTTTTCTCTAAGGATTCTCACAACTATTTTGGAGTTTGGAACATTTGATAAACATCATAGAGGGAATCATCCAAGGCATTAAGAATATAATTCTTACACAAAAATTCGTTTTGTGTCCATGCCTCTAATGCCTTGAAGATTTCATCAGAAATGTCACCTTCAACAGGTAATTCTGGTCTTTCCGAAGTCAAGCATTGGGCCAGATTCAGCGTTGTGAGATAAAACAACATCTTTTGCTGCCATCCCCGGAACACAAAAGGCTTCTCAATGTGATTTTTCACAACCACAACAGATTAATCCATCTATCAATTTCAAACAACAAAGAATATAAATTCTGTCTTAGATTGTTGTTGATCTTCTAGATGCAAATCAATAATACATAAAAAAATATGTTTGTTTCTTATATATTTCCAAATAGAAATATAGTTGTTACAAACTCAAACAACTAACTTGATGATTTCTTCTTCCTTGCTTCTTTCTCATCTTCTTCTTTGTTTGAATGGACTGTTGATTGATAGAGGCTTGCAATAAGCAATTTCCTAAGACATAATTTTGCCCCTACGGTGGTGTAAGTAGATGCTCTAGACGTCTAACTTTCATGATACAACTATCGATCTTTGTATTGACTAAGCTATGTAGCTGAGGATGCCCTTGCCACACCAACTGATCCAATGACTCGATCAAGAGCTAAGAAGTTCAACTAAGCTATGGGAGGATTGCTTAAGCATATATGGATTCAAGGCAGCTAAGACGGAGGTGAAGCTTATCAAACCACTTTGGTTTTGATTCAAGCTAAGTGATTTCAACAAATGGGAAAGTGTCTCAGTTGTACTCTTTTTCCCTTGTCAAGTTTTGTCCCACTAGGTTTTCTTGACAAAGTTTTTAATGAGACAGCTATTTCACTTCATCATTGCTCATTTGTTGAAAATGAAAGCCCAAGACACATTTTTCTTATCCATTTCGTAGCCAAGGGAAGGAGAAGCAAGTTTTATTTTATTTTAGTCTTTTTGTTATTTTCAAGACTCTTTCCATGCTGTTCCAACTTTGTTTTGTTTTTCCTTTTATATTATCTTGTAAAACCTGAACTCAGACTCATATATCTTTTTATTCAAAAACTCTTTAAGTTAGATCATTTCTTGCTGGTGTGTAATATCCACAGAAATCATGTTTCAACTTTGGTGCGTCATATTCGAAGAAGAATCAGCTGGAATATCAGAGGCCTTTCCGCATCCTCTATGTGACCTTTCGATCCACATCATTTGATCCACAAATCCTCTTGGTTTCCTAGTTGCAAAGACTATCCCTATCAACTTTCAGAGTGTAGATCTTAAGAGAATTATATCAACCTCAGATGTTGGTGAATATCTAATGAATGTGTCCCTCACGACACCTCCCTTCCCAATCATGGCAATCATTGACACAAGCAGTGATCTCGTCTGGACGCAATGCAAACCCTGCAATGATTATTACACTCAAGATGATCCTTTGTTTGACCCTAAAGCGTGTTCCACATACAAAAAAGTTTCTTGCTCCTCAAGAAAATGTACTGTTGTATAAAGAGATTTCCCTTGTTCTAAAAACAATATATGCTCTTACTCCATGTATTACGGGGATGAGACATCATACACAAAAGGTAACATCGCTACAGACACATTAACGCTTGACATTAACCACCCTGTGCAGCTTAAAAATGTTATCTTGGATGTGGTCACAAAAACCATGAAATGTTTGACAAGAAAGGCTCTGGAATCATCGGACTTGGTGGTGGTGTGGTTTCACTCATTTCATAACTCGGTGACTCGATCAAGGATAAATTCTCATATTGCTCGGTCCCTTTATCTTCTAGAAACGATCTCAGAAGCAAGATCAACTTTGGAAGCAATGCCATTGTGTCGGGACCATGAACTGTATTGATACACAGAGTTTTAACCCAAATAAATTCTGCAAGTGCACAGACAATCGCAGTAGTATAAAAAGGATCGAATCCATAGAGACCAAGGTTACACTATGACTTTATGAGATTTGTAAATAAAGTTAAGACAAAAGTATGTGGTTGAATTTGTAACAGAATTGCAAGTAAATAAAATGGTGTAAACTTAATAAAGAAAAATACTAGATCAAGGTAATTCGCCGGTGATTCAGAATAAAAAATTTAGTAACTATTCAGGATATAATTCAGCACAAGTCCAGAACTCAAACATAAAGATAAGACCGATCCACTCTCGTGGCGCCGACAACTTTATCTAACAACCTAAATACCTAAACTCTCGTTTGGACTTAGAGATGCAGACAAACATTAACGAATGGTTTCAATATGTTCACACTCAGCCGTATCAACTCTCGTTGTCTACGGTCTGATTGCTCACCAATGTTTTTTCAGCAACCTAGAGCACTCTCGTGAATAAGTTAACCTGAAATCATAGACTAAGTGGCCAGTTTAATCTAAACATTAAGACCAACAATTGGCGAAGACAGTATATATTTATGTATCCTATTTGTACTCAGTTTATCATCTCATGAATACCTTTGAAAACCCTAATATAGCTAATGGACTACTCAGACATAGAAGAATAAAATACAACAATGAAATAAAAAAAATTCATGAATAATATTAAAGATAAAATAAGGATCAGAATTCTTCTCAAACAAAGTAGTGGATGATCCTCCAGATCTTCAAAGCAAGAACAAACTAAGATGAAGGAGAGTAACAAGGTGATGGAAGCCAAAAACAAAAGGGAAAAGGAGAGATAGAAAAATAGAAAAAGTCTAAAAGTGAGTGTTGAAGTCAGTCTGAGTTTTTCTGGAGGTGGTTTGACCTATTTATCCATGCCAAAAATTAGGTCAAATCGGGTTCTTTATTTTTCTCTGGCGGCGGAGCATGTGCTCCCGCTGGGTGCTCGCGTGTGAATTTGATCTTTTTGCTGCGAATCCACTCCTTTTTGCTCCAAAAGCCCATTTAGCTCCAGTCCATCCAATCTATGCTCAAAGATTTATTTCTGACCTAATAAGACTAAAAAACAACTCTAAAGACACGAAAAAGGAGTAGAAAACATTAGTAAATATGAACCAAAATCATCATATATCATGTATCAACTCCTTTGATCAAGAAATCTCCCAACACCTTATATTACCTAACCCTAGAATCCATTAGTGTGGGGAGCAAGCAACTCAAATACCCAGGCTCCGATTCTGGAAACAGCAAGGGAAACATCATTATCGATTCGGGCACATTTCTGACATTTTTACCCACCACATTTTACAACAAGCTCAAGGTTGCAGTTGTATCCTCAATCGACGCTAAGAGAAAACAAGATCCAGAGAGTGGTTATAGTATGTTACAACAGCAGATCTAAAACTTCAAGCAATTACTATGCATTTCAGTGGAGCAGATGTGAAGCTAAGCGACTTCAATGCCTTTATACGAGTCTCGAAGGAATTGGTTTGCTTAGCCTTCCAACCAAGGAAGAGCTTAGGTATATACGAGAATTTGTTACAGATGAACTTTCTTGTTGGATATGACACTTTTTCTAAAAAAGTGTCATTTAAAACAGCAGATTGTGCAAAGATGTAGATGGTTCTGCTTCGGGTGCATATTTTTGTTTTTTTCCAATATAATAATAATAATGGCTGATTCTACTCTAGCCGAAGATGTTATTTTGAAATTTCAATTACAATTCTTTTTTTTTAAATACACATTTAATATGATCAAAATTAAAGCTCAAAGACCGAAATGAATACAAAACTCATTGTATTGCATAAATTGACACAAACCATTTTTGAAAACAATTATTAATTAATGATTAGGCCAATACCCACACATACGCATTGGTTTTATTGTTTTACCGCTTATATTTGTCAGAAGACTATATTATATAACTACTTAGGTGAAATTCATATTACCGATCGCATCTAGGTGCTCATGCATACACAAGAAAGGAATAAAAACCTTACATAGGATGGAAGTATGTAAACATGCAGGTGGGAAGAAGCAAACACATTGCCAATTTTCAAAAAGTTTTAGTCTTTGCCAAAATGGTGCTTAGTTTTGTGCTAATTGGTTAAATATACCAATGTCATTATTACCAAAAACAAACATAGAATTATGCTTAAGACATGATTCAATAAAATAGGAGAAAGGAAATGGGACAACAGAGACCAAAGAAACCTTGCTCAACTTTTAGCACCGCAATACCTTGTGTGGTTTGAAAAGATAAACAGTTTTCAAAAGTATTATATGCATTAAAATATAACAAAATCTTATTTTTAGATTGTTTTATCTGCAGATTCTCAAAGACAAAAGAGAAAAAAATATGTCGATAATTTGCTCCTTTTTCTTCTTTGTTATGTCGCAAATTGTAGATAATCCACTCAAAACATAAAAGATCTCAACATGTGTTATCATCTATCTTTCAGATTCTGTAAAGACATATGAGAAACAAATCTGTCGATAACTTACTCTTTTTCCTTCTTGGTTATGTCACAAATTATAGATAATTTAATCAAAACATACAAAATCTCAATATTTGTTATCATTTATCTGTCAGATTCTCTAAAGAAAAATGAGAAACAAATATGTAGATAACTTACCTTTTCTTCTTTATTATAACACAAATTGTAGATTATTTACTCAAAACATAAAAAATCTCAACATTTGTTACAATTTATTAATTTACTACTGTTTCATTAACCTTATAAATATCAAATCCTAAGATTGTCAAAGTAAAAGCTCAACATTCATCTAAAAACAAAGACATAACTTTACCAAAGAAATTCCGATGAACTGTGTGCAATCAAGGCCACCAATTTTTTTTTCTCGACAGGTAGATGATTTAAAAGTACTTACCAACGGTTCTGCTTGCCAAGAATATAAGACAGGTTTCCCAGTCTAACAAACTCACGTAGAGCAGAAGAAGGTTTTTCCGATTTGTGTGTTCTTCTTTTGCGATTTAGGCAAAATAAGAAAGAGTTTAAAAAACAATATCTCATTTAATGAATATGTAAAAAAAAAAAAAAAAAAAAAAATTGAAGTACAGACTCCTTAAGAGTTAGAGGTTTTGGGATATTTTAAGAATTTTTAATTTTGTTGGATTTTTTTTTAAAAATTGAGGGTATAACAGAGTTTCATATACTATAAAGATTATTAGTACACCCAGAATTTAAGAAAAAAGGGTTTAGATAGACAAATATTTTTTTAAAAAAATTCTTATTTCCAATTTTCCCAAATAACAATATCTTCTTTTTAGATAGTTTAAGCTGTAAGATTCTCTAAAGATAAATGAGAAACAAATATACTAATAGTCACTCCTTTTTCTTCTTTGTTGCCACAAATTGTAAATAATTTACTCAAAACATTAAAAATCTCAACATTTGTTTCTTGCTCGTCAAGACAATGTACTAACCTACAAAGAGAATCCTCTTGTTCCTCTAAAGACAATATGTGCTCTTACTCCATGTCTTACGGGGATGATTCATACACAAACGGTAACCTCGCTACAGACACATTAACGCTTGGCTCCACCAATAACCGCCCTGTGCAGCTTAAAAATGTTGTCATTGGATGTGGTCACAATAACCATGGAACGTTTAAAAAGAAATACTCTGGAATCATCAGACTTGGTAGCGGTGCGGTTTCACTCATTTCACAACTCGATGACTCGATCGAGGGTAAATTCTCATATTGCTTGGCCCCTATATATTTTACTAACGATCTAAGTAGCAAGATCAACTTTGGAAGCAATGGCGTTGTCGGGACCAGGAACTGTCTCAACTCCTTTGATCAAGAAATCTCCCGATACCTTCTACTACCTAACCCTAGAATCCATAAGCGTGGGGAGCAAACAAATCAAATACCCAGACTCCAATTCTGGAAACAGCCAGGGAAACATCATCATCGATTCGGGCACAACTCTGACGATGTTACCCACCGCATTTTACTCCAAGCTCGAGGATGCAGTTGCGTCCTCAATCAACACTAAGAGCAAACAAGATCCACAGAGTGGTTTTAGTCGATGCTACACCGTAACAGCAGATCTAAAACTTCCAGAGATTACTATGCATTTCAATGGAGCAGATGTGAGTCTAAACTCCTTCAATGCCTTTTTACGAATCTCGAAGGAATTGGTTTGCTTTGCCTTCCATCCAAGCAAGAGCTTAGCTATATACGGAAATTTGTCACAGATGAACTTTCTTATTGGATATGACACTGTTTCTAAAAAGGTGTCATTTAAAAAAGCAGATTGTGCAAAGATGTAGATGGTTATGCTTCGGATGCATAATTTGAAATATGGCTGATTTTACTTTAGCCGAAGATGTTCTTTGAAACTTCAATTACAATTATATTTTTTAAATAAACTTTAATATTATCAAATTTACAGTTCAAACTCCCAAACCATTAGAAATGAGTACAAATCTCATTCTATTGCATAAATTGACACAAGCCATTTTTGAAAAAAATTACTAATGATTTCTTATATGCATCCTTACCATACGTAAATTACACAAATACAACATAACTGTTTTATAGTAACTAGTTTGCTTACTCACAAAAAACAAATATTTAGGACGTTAAGAGTTTTAATATAATAAAAATGAAAAATATTTAAATATAAGTATAATTTTTTAAAATAATTATTAGTGTTTTAATCTAACAAGGTTCCATTTATCTATAGATTTTTTTGTAATTTATTGCAAAATAATTAAAAATCTCATATTAGCTCTTTTTTTTTGTTTCACCAATAACAATATGTTTCAACTAGGGTAAGTCCCACACATTGCGAGAGTTTTATTTTTTTTAATATATATATTTAATGTTGTTTTTATTGTTCAAGTTTTCATATTTTTGTGCATTGTTTTAGTATTATAGTAATGGTTTCATATTATTCTTATTTTTATTAGTCTACTTTTCTTTGTAATCTAACTATTTTATTAATAATATTTCTCCATAAATATTTAAATACTATAACATATTTGTTACTAACTTTGGTATTTTAAATCACACAATATTTGAGGTTTCCTAGTTATTTAAAAATTAATATTATTATTACTCTAAACTTGATATTATATCAAAATAATTCGCTTCTACAATAAAAAAATTCTATCTGGTTTCATTCTTGGGAAACATTTTCTAAAAAAAAAATTATTTTTAATTTATATTAGATTTATTGTGGTAGTTAATTTAATATATGATTCTAAGAAATTAAATTTTTTTTCTTTGAAAGTCTATTTTAAAATTTTTTGTAGAGATTAAGAGTTTGAGTCAACATAGTTTGATTTTTGTTTCTACGAAATTAAAGTATTTGATTTGAAAAAACGTAAAAATTTTGTAGAGATTAAGATTTTGAGTCAAATTGGTTTGATTTTTGGAGAGTTTTTTAAAGGAATTTTCATTTACAGTAAGTAAAAATTATTGATTATAAAGAAAAAAATATATATAAAAGAAGGAAATTAGAGAAGGCGAAAGCGTCAAATTTGTGAATATTTAATTTTGAAAGTCTATTAAAAAATTTTTTTTTGTAGAGATTAAGAGTTTTAGTCAACATGGTTTAATTTTTGTTTCTACGAAACTAAAGTATTTAATTTGAAAGTCTATTTAAAATATTTTGTAGAGATTATGAGTTTGAGTCAACATGGTTTGATTTTTGGAAATTTTTTTTATATCAAATTTTAATTTATAATAAGTAAAATTATTGGTTAGAAAAAAAAATATAAAAAAATGAAATTAGAGAAAGGCGAAAGCGTCCAATCTGTGAGAGATACGTGACAGTGTCACTAACTTCAAATTTGTGAGAAACATGTAGCAACATCTTGTAACTCTATATAATTATAACATTATTTTATTAGATAAGATGTGAATCTCATTGCTATGAATAAACTATATGTATTAAAATTTTGATCTTATTCTTTTGGGATTCACTATAAAAGAAAAGGATAATCCAATACATATTGGTATAAATCAAAACGTTTTCTAACACGATATTTTAGATAACAAAACGATAAATACGTGACCTGAAATCTGGTGGTTAAGACTGCATCAACATGTCTCGGAACCTCGAAGTCAAATGAATAACTTTGAAAATTTTAGGAAAAGTAGTATTTTAAATGTAGCTTATTTATTGGGAAATTAATTATGTAAATGCACTATAGTATTAAAGAAAAAATATCATCACAATTACTGAGATTATTCAATCCCAACAATCTCTCCATTATATATTCTTTTTACTAAATGTATGATTCTGTTATTTATTATATGATTATATAGCTCTACTATATATAGGTATAAATAGTAATAGACGGTTGCTACATCTATAAATATTTGTTTTGAAAATTTTTGGAGAACTTAGATCATATGCTTTATTGTTTGGATCTTTTTTAACTGAATTCTTCGTCCAAATGTCTGCTATATAAAATTATGGAGAAGGTGGAGATGTTTTATTGTTTGGATCATTTGAAACCGATCTCTTTTCTCCAATATATTCTCTAGAAAACGATGGAGAAGATGGAAATGTTTCATTGCTTAGACCCGTTTGAACCAATCTCTCCATTCCACTGAAGGTGTAGGAGATGTTTTATTGTTTGGATCACTTGGAACCAATCTCTTTTCTCCAATGTCTGCTTTAGAAAATGATGGAGAAGGTGGAGATGTTTCATTATTTGGACCGCTTGGAACAGCTCTCTTTATTCCAGCATTTGCTATGGAAAATGATAGAGATTCCATATTGTTAGAAACTTTTTTACCCATATCAAAATCAAAAGTAAAGAAAAATCTTCGCGAGTTGCTACTGATAATGTAAGAAAACAGAATTTAAGCACCAAAACTCTAAAGAAACTCTTCATATTTCTTTCTTGCTTCTCTTTGTTGGATGATGTTTGAAGAGTAAATATGTGATATATTTTGTTAAGTGAAAAGAGCTCTTTATATAAGGATTTGTAAATGAACATACATAATAGAACCATTTGAGAAGAATATCAATTTTAATGTTAAATTTCTCAAATGAAAAATCTAATCAAATCTAAGGAAACAATTAAAATAAAATGGATCCTTTTGAATCGGAAGGTATGCATTCCTTTTTATATATGTAATCTTATTAAAACTCGTTTCCTACTGCATGTAGTTAGTTTCCAAAAAATATATCTTTTATAGTTGAATTTGAACCTAATCTAAAAAAGAAGATAAAGATATGTAGGAATGGATTTATACTTTCTTGAATAACAGATATCTAGTAGATTCAGATGCTTTATAACTTTGGATATCTATTATAACAAGAACAATGAAAATGAAATTTGATCCAGAATTGTTGAAAACAAATATAGTGATAAAACTGATTTTTAGTTAGGAAATTGAATTACTATTTCTAAACTCTCTTTATCTTCTGGAATTTCTTATTATGAAGACAACATTAATCCAAACAAGTTTCTCATGATTGAAGAGGAGTAACACACTTTAAGTGGAGTGTTAAAAATGGTGAACCAACATTTTTAGATTGTGTGAAGCTTTGTATTTGTTCGTTACCAAAATTTTATTTATACTTTGGTAATTAACTGGTTACAAATAAAAAGAGAAAAATATATTTATTAGTGAACTAACTCAAGAGATAATTTCTTGGATCAAACCGGACAAGATAAGTTTCTCTAAGTCAACAACAGCTTGATGAGTTTCATCAATCTGAAACTCACTTCTCCAACCCAAATCCCAAACACTACTTCTCATCTCTGTCTTCTTACCCTTTAAATCCTTCTCCAACACCATGTCAATGTGAATGCTCTCTTTAACAAAGCTGTTCTGTCCTAAAAACGTATCTCTGTAACTTCTTAGAGACTCATATCCATCACAGACTTCCATTAACAACTCATCAATGTGTAAACAGCTTCTTTGTGGACAAGTTGGTTCTGCAAGAAGAAGAAGGCTTCTGCGTCTGGCTACTTCTTTGGAAAAGTCTAGTGCAAGTCTTTGATCAGAGATCACAATGCTGTCTCTATTTTGAAAAGCTGATTCTTGGTTTCTTTTAGAGTTGGTGTTTAAGTCGAAGAGATCCTCTGCGTAGCTTATGAAATCTGAGGAGCTTGATAGGAATGATCTAAGAGAGATTTGGGAAGTTTCTGGTTCATGAGAATGTTGAATTGTGACAGCAGAAGAAGACACTTCACCATTGTCGCAATGGCCTTTACAAGAACAAAGTATGTATATGAGTCAGTGCTTTAAAGAAACAAACTTTGAAAACATCCTATAGAGTTAAGAAGTGTAGTATTAACCTTGAAGAATGTGAAACTCTGAAGAAGTGGTTTCCTCTGAAGAGAGTTGGTTTACTGATCCATGCGTGTCCTCTGAAGAAGCTGAGTTATTCTCAGAAGCGAGCTCATTGTCTTGTTGATGGAGTTTCTTCTTAATCTAGATGAGAAACAGGGTTAAAGAAAGTTAGTAAATTTAGGAAATGAAAACTTATGTATTGAGACAGTGAGAAAGATTCGCTCACATTTGGTTTACTAGCTTCACCGGTCTTCTTTTCTCTACTACTACTTTTCTGATCACCACTACTAGAGCTCGAGCTCAACCTGGAACGTCGATTCTTGTTTCTTGAAATGTCTAAAGAACTATTCAATTTCTTGTGAGTTGCAGGATTATTGGGTGGCTTAAGAGCTCGGTCTTGAGGTTTATGTCTGTGTTTACTTTCAGCAATATTCTCCTTCTTGACAACAAGCTTTTTGTTAGTTTCCATCAGTTTTCGATCTCTTGTTACAGCTTTGGCATTGCTCGGAGTCATTAGCTTGATCATTTTGCCCTCAATCTCTTCTACTTTTCGCGCCGTTTCCTTCGGTTCTTGGTCTTTCTTGGTCACACTTATTGGTAGTTTCATTTTGTTGCTGCTCTTGGCTTGATGTTCTTTTCTCTGGTTTATCATTCTTGGATGAACCTCTCCTTGCATTCTCGGTTTTTTCGGTAAAACCGGCCTTTTGTTTCCCGGTTTTTCTTCCATTATCGGTTGTACAACGCGCATAGGTTTGATGAGTACTATGGTTGAAGGATTTTCACTCTGAATCTCTTTAGGCAAAGATTGTAAAACAGCTTCTCTTGTAGAGTTGCATCTCACAATTTCAGAACTCTCCTTCTTCTTATTCTTCATCATCTGCTCTTCTCTCTCTGATGTAAGCTTTACGATATCCGACTTATCGATACGATTCACCGTGCTTTTGCTCTGTTCTTGAGTCCCTACATCCAAACCCATAAGCCTAGCAATCAAACTAGGAGCTCTCCGTGGAACATCAGACGATCCAGATGACTTTGTAGAGCCAGAAACCAAAGAAGATTGGCTCGAACTCGTCGACGAAGAGGCAGCTCCAGAAGAAGAAGCAAAACCACTTTGAACAACTCGAGTTTTAATCTCTGTTCGTGGCAAAAGATTCTGCCTAAGAAAGCTTTCTCTAACAACTTTTCTTAAATAATCATAACAATCTTTTGATGCTACATTCTCTTGAATCATCATACGTTTCTCAATCCGATCTCCGAATCTATCAGACATCGATCTCTGAAACAGCAAATCGCTTCTTCCATCTTTACTAATCCTCTGTTTTTTGTTGATATCATCATCTTCTTCTTGAATACTACTTAACATAGCTAAAGACTCTTCCAAATCAAGTGCTCCTCTTAACAAATCTTTAGCTATATCCTCAGCTTTAAAGCTGCAACCTTTAGACCATGACTCAATAGCAACGTTTAGTTTCTGAATCCCTTTAGATACTCTCAATAGCTGCAATGAAGAAGAAGAAGGAGGAGGAGGAGCATCCTCAATGCTCTTCTTAGGCGGCGCCACCGCGATTTCGGATCGATCTTTCGATTTCGAAGAATGGTCACATCTTTGGTTAGTAATGCTACGGTTTTTACTCTGTTTCTTGATAGCTCCACATTCAACAACATCTCTTGGATCATCACACATTATAAATGATCTATAAACTCCTGATCTTAGTTTACCTTCAGGCATTGTTTTTTTTGTTCTGCAACAAAAAAAAGGTCAAACTCATTAGATCTCAAAACATAAAGATTCCAAAAGATCTTTAACACAGATCAAAACCTGGAAAGTGAGACAAATTTAAAAATTCTCCTAAACGACGCAATTAAATACAAAATTCCAAGAAAAAAAATCTGGAAAAAACTTACCAAAATTGGAGTTCTTTTTTTCCTCTTCCTCTGTTCCAAAAGCTTAAA
The DNA here is from genome assembly GCA_028015245.1 of Cardamine occulta. Classification (NCBI taxonomy): domain Eukaryota; kingdom Viridiplantae; phylum Streptophyta; class Magnoliopsida; order Brassicales; family Brassicaceae; genus Cardamine; species Cardamine occulta. Next base: position 3,417,039 of record CM051371.1, read on the forward strand.
TCTTTTGAAAAATTTATCAAAAAATTTCCAATAAAGTCTGTAAATTTACATGTGGAAAATGAGAGAAAACTCAAGATAAGAAGATTTCAATCAAACCCAAAGAATAGTTCATCGCCTGCAAGTGACAAGAAGAGAGAAAGAGACAGAGCTTAAGCAAGCGAGTCAAACTTTCAAGATCCAAGCTTTTGACTTTGTCGAGGTTTCTTGATTTTTGACACGATAAGATCCTCTGGGGACAGGAAGATTCAATTTTGTACAGAGAAATTGTCTTAATGAATTGAATTATCATTTTTTCACTATATGAAGAGATAGGGAAGATGAAGAGAAGGTACACGTCATCATTAGAAGAACGGTGTTACGTATTTCAAAAAGACAAAACTACCTTCCGTTATTTTTAGGAAAAATGGCTACCACGGCCTACCTATATATATATATGATTCTCGTAACTACATATATTATTGACTTTGCATAATGATATATATAAAATATCATGTACCATACGCTCAACTACATAAAATATTATAATATATATAAAATATCAAAAATTATATATACAACATCATAATTATTTTTACGATTTTAATTTAAAATTATCATATTTGTTTTCACACACATATATATATATATAATATTTTGTGCATTATTTTAAAAATCATAAAATAAATATGTTCTAAAATATTTATAAAAATTAAATTGAAATGTTTTATATAATATATTTTTTTTAGAATAAAATTTATCTTACTAATTTAATTTTTATCTAATGTAGAAATCAACACACATTTGATATCTTGGAATTTCAGAATACAAAATTTGATTCGTTAGATCTAAAAAACAATTAACCGGATCTGTCCAAAATATATCAAAATTAAATAGTAATATAAATTTTTATCTTTATTCGGTTTGTTTATTTAGTATTTTAATCATGAATTTAACTACACAATCTTCATATTCTTAACAAAATCGGATTGTTTAATAAAATTACGGTTCTATTTGCTGGCAAAAGAATCAAATGTGAGTAGAAAAAATCATTAAATGAAGAGAGTATTCTATTTAAGAAAGAAATATATATATGTGAGGGAACACAACTCGTGTTGGCTTTTGCTTCTTTAACATCTGTAATAAACGACCCTTGTCATTGTCGTATTAAGAATATATAGATCATATTATTCACAGTTTGGTTTTGATCAGTGATTCATGGAATGTTATAATGAAGTTAAACGGCGGAATTAACTTTGTTTTACAAAACTTAGTATGCGATGATTTGTGATTTATAACAAATACATATAGATTATATTTACATAGCTTATTAGGTTGATATTTATTTTGTAGAGCCAAAATTGACAATTTTATGTGGTGGTATTGTTGTCAATATATGGTGCGTTTTATATATTATATGTTTGAAACACACGATTTTATGTACACTATCGTGTTACCGATCAAATAGTCAAAGCTTATACAATTTGGCTACTTACTACATTTGTTATACTAGATTATGAGCCAGCTCATGATAAATTCTATTTTAACAAGTGTTTCTAAAAGTTATAATTTTGGTGTTGTAATCATGCATGTAGCTAGGGAGAAAATACTATAGAATGAAGACAAGAAATGCAAAAAAACAGCAAAAGACATCGAATCTACTTTACTATTTGAGTGTGTAATCACTATTCCAATTTTGGCGAATCCCATTTCAATGGTACTTTTTTGTCTAGATTCTACAATTGTGCACAAATTAGGTTAGCATTTATTGAAGGATATCATAATTATTTATCATTTCTTGTCCAACAACTTCTTAATTTGCATTATAATAAATCAATCGAGTATAGAATTTTGTTATGGGTCACTATAAACTTTATAGTTAATTCGATTCGTGTTGACTAGCGGCTTCATACCACGACATGTGCTTAAATGGTTAAGAATTTATTATACTTGAAAATCTTCTAAGTTTTATTATAAGCTTGATCGACGAATAATATATTTTCCATCTCAAACTATATCTAGTCATGACTCCCATAAAATTGGCACTGCAATTTCAACACCACATAAACTTTTAGTGAATCAGCATTGAATAAAGTAGGGACTTTCTAAATCTAAAACTGAGGAAATGGAATGGAATGTGGTTTTTGAGTTGAACACATTTATTAGGGTTTACAAAAGTCGGATATATTTTCAGAACATGCACCGAATATGACCCGTGACAAGAGAAATGGCAAACATTTAAATTTTGAATCTTAAAATTACCACAAGACTGTTTACCTTTTTCTTCCTCGATTAGTATTTTATTAGACTGTTGAATTTCTTTCCTCTACAAGTATTTATTGTTAACAAGATTTGTAAGAAGGATAACTTAAAACTTGAAAGAACACAAAACTTGGGAAATGCCTACGAAAAAGTCCTTTCCAAAGGATTGATTTTTTTTTTGTGTGCAAACCAAAAATGGATTGATTTAAAATTTGAAAAAGGAGAGAAGTGCTTATGAATTAATATAGTCACATGGTTCTTGCAAATAATGACCGCTTTTGTGGCAGCAATAAATGCGTAAACTATCTTTGGTTACTTCGGGGGCAAGTGTGAAATCATTGAAATATTTTCTTCATTTTCATATTTGGTAAAGTTGAATAAAGACCATTCATGTGCATTGTTGGCTTTTAGATTCACATTGCCTATTGAAAAGAAACAAATTTGTAAGTCCACTAGATCTCGTAGGATATAAAATGGTATTAGCATTTCTCCATTGCTTTCAACCAATAAGATGCGTATTAATTTCATCCCTATGGAGTATTATTGGGAAGACGTTCGCACGAAGAAAGAAAAAAAGTAAGAAAAGTTTGACATGCATAAAAATCGTATCTATGACCTAAGCTCCGACATTCAAAAATTCAATTTATAAAGGCTCTAAATGATAAACACAAAGAAGTACATGGAACAAAGATGAATGCGATATGAAAAATAAATTCAGAAAAACTGTTTATTAAATAAGCTCAACACATATATACTTCTAATAAATTTTAATTGAGACTAATTTAAAATGTGAACAAAATTTGGAGGATAACTAAATACTCTATTTGATGATTGGTATATGTCTCCCATAAGAAAGTTGAATCAGTGCTTCGAGAAAAATATCTATTTTCTTTGGGATCAGGAAGAGATTTGTTTCATTTAGCATGATATACATAATCCTGTTAACGGGTAATTATTTATTTTATTTTAATTGAACACCATAATCATTTTTATTTTTTTTCCATGAAGCATCGATTTTTATTCATTACGGATTGGTATAGAGTTACATTTGAGCACATATAAGACACACACAGCGGCAGAGCTTTCAATACAATTTAAACACACCAATCATAAGCTAGAAATCAAACGAGGAAGAGATTGAGATGTTGAGCTTGAGGTACTGGATTTCTTTGAAAGAATTCAAACCAGTGGTGAAGATAAGAGGGCTGAACTTCTTGTCGCCTATGATGGCGCTCTGCCGAAGGGAGGTAACTTCGGAGTCCAAACCAGCCAATTTTCACCTGATAGTTGTTTGAATTTCTTTGATAATTTGAGTAGGTGACTTAAGAGGACAAGAGCCAAACAGTCTTGCATTTCTTTGATTCCATATCTCATACACAGAAGCATGGAAAATTAACTTACAGATCACCGAAAGCTTGTCATTAGGTGAAGGAGCTTTAGACCACAATAGAGCATTTGTGAAATCCAAAGGAGGGGCGAAGGTGGTTGTAGCGAAAAAGAATTTCCATACCTCTTTAGCATACTCACACTGAAAGAACAAGTGATCCATACATTCAGTCCCAAGAGCACATAGTAGACATGATGACGGCAGTTGCATACCCCAACTTCGAAGACGGACTCTAGTGGGTAGGCGACCATGAACGACAACCCAGAAAATGAAAGAGTGCTTGGGTATTTTCTGTTTGAACCAAACTGAAGAGGCCCACGGAACAGCCTGAGAGGGAGGGTGAAGACAGCGCCAAGTTCGAGCCGAAGAGAAACCCACAGGTAGGGTAGATTCTCCTGTCTTCCACATAACGAAATCAGGCAAATGGGACTGTAATACAGGAGGATTAGGAGGGATACAAGACTTAAGTAGCATCAAAAGTGGGTGTCTTCCTCTGGGCAAGCCCCAGCTCCCATTGATAACAACTTGAGCTACCAACGCATTAGAAGGGATCCCACAGATTTGAGGACCTAGCTCTCCAACAATATGAATAAGAGGTCCGAGATTACACCAATTAGCATGCCAGAAGATAGTTGAGAGTCCCGATCTTACTTGAGCGACTAGGAATGGTCTTGCTAACTGACGAAGCTTAGCTAACCTTCTCTAAATCTAACTACTTGAGCTTCTGAAATCAATATCCCAAAACACCCTTCCTCGAATCAGTTTTTTTGAAACCCAAGAAACCCATAACGAACCGCTCTTGGTGAAAAGGATCCAAATTAGCTTGAGACCAAACACTTTATTCCAATCCACAAGTCTTCTTAAACCGAGACCTCCTTCAGACTTGGGGGAACAAACTGTTGACCAAGCTAATTTAGCTCCTCGAGCTGAATTCGGAGCACCATTCCATAAGAAGGCTGAACAGATGCATTCAAGTTCTTCCAAGCATTTATTCGGCAATAAGAAAACTGAGGTCCAAAAGTTAATGGTGCTCATTATGACAGACTGAATGAGTTGAAGTCTACCCGCATATGATAGGTACCTAGTGGACCAACCAGAGATTCTTGCCAAAACCTTATCAATCAAGGGTCTATAATCATGGGGCCTGAGTTTGTGTGGTGCTAAAGGCTAGCCCAAGTACCTTACTAGGAGAGCTCCCTGAGAGAGGCCAAAATCTTCTGCTAACTCCTTAGTCAATTGGAAGTTATTCCTATCTAAGAACAAGGCGGACTTCCTTAGGTTCAGCCTGAGACCAAAAGTAAAGTAAAATCTGTTGAGAACCTGTATAATTCCACCAAGTGATGAAGCTGATCCATCGAAAAAATACAAGACATCATCTACGAAGCTAAGATAAGTGTTTAACAGATCTTCACATAGGGGCAAGGCTGAATGAGATCCAAATTCACTGCTTTGTCCAAGCTTTTAGATAGAACATCCATAGCTAATACAAATAGCGAAGAAGAGATTGGATCTCCCTGCCTCAACCCTTTCTTCCCAGAGAAATACTCCACCAATTCTCCATTCAAAGAAATCGAGAAAGTTGCAGAAGAAACGCACTCTTTGATCCACTTGATAAAGATTTACGGCAGTTCGAAAGCATGAAGAAGATTGAGCAAGAAGTTCCAGTCTATACTGTCATAAGCCTTGGTTAGATCAATCTGCATACAACCCCTCGTAATGGGACCTGGCTTGTGAAAGTCAGCATCTAACTCAAAAGCTAGTAACACGTTTTCGCACAATACTTGCCCTTCACAAACCAAACCTGATTCCTCTGAACAGCCTGAGATAAGAACAATTTCAGCCGAGCTCCAAGAATTATAGAAATCACCTTGTAAGTAGTGTTGCAGCAGGAGATTGGTCTAAACTCAGTAAGCTTATCTGCGCCTATATACTTTGGGAGCAGTGAAATAGCTGAAGTAGAGTAGTGCCATCTAACACTGGTGGTGGCTCAACTGTTTGCATCTTCATAACCTCAGGAGCGTGAGGAATGAGTTCAGGCATCACAATGGAGACAGAGCCGTGGAAGCAAAGTACATAATTTCTAAGTTCATCCTGAAAACCACTAGATTGGGTGGTACTAAGGGAGTGACTTCACATTGCTGAACATGTGCAAGCTGAGATGAGGGAGAACAAAACACTGACAGAAGAGAAGCTACTTCACTGCAAGATTCATGTATAGTCAGATCTGGGGGAAGCGGATCTAGGGTTCTTGATTTGCAATTGGATCTGGGATTTTCAATGGGACAAGATCAGCCATTAGAAAGAAGAGGGGGGAGAAAGAAGAAGGGAATTTTCAATTGAAATGCCTTTCTTCTTTAATCATTTCATGAACACATGAAAACAATATTTGTCCCCACCCAACTCCCAGAATCAAAACAAGGACTACTGTCAGCTTTCAATTCATCCGGCTCTACTGGTCTTGTTAGTTTTATGTTTTGCTCTTGATGATACTCGTTGGCTTCTTTAAAAGCCAATGAATATGTCACAACTTCTAATGGTGTCTCTTCTTGAGTCTCCTTATTGATAAGTTTTTAGTCCCAGTTTTCTGTAACTTTTTCATCTATCAGAAACTGAATTTTGTTATTACATCTTCTCTGGTTCTTGGGCTGCGGTCCAGTGAAAGAACTTTGAGTTCTTGTCACAATATTCCTTTGGCCAAGAGATATGATTTTCTTCTTCTATAAGGCTTCTTCTTCTTTATAAGCTTTATGGAGTTGGGATTCCATGGCTTGAAACTTTGATATCTCAAATATATCTTGGTGAGACATGGTATTAATCTTCCATTCCAGCTCTTGAATCTTCAGGTGAGATCGTATGGAGAAGGAAAAAAAATGTAACGATAGGCTCATCTAGATATTTTCATAAATATATTTGGGTCTATCAATCAATATACTATTTCGGGCCTTAATAGTAATTATCAAACATAAGAATAGAATTTGGACTCTTAAACTTTGACATTTGGTAAAAGTTCAGCATAATTAGTGTTAAACTTTTAGAATTTGTTGATCGATAATTAAGTTTGTAATGTTTGTAATATATTAAGTTAGTTATTAATTAAGAGTTGTGTCCAAAAGTCACAAGTAGAACAGATGCAACTCTAATTGTGTCTATTTGTTTCTATTTAAACTCATTGTATTGTGATATAAAAACAAGTTTCCGATTCAATAAGAAACAGATTTCAGTCACTCTGTTTTTCTGATTCTGAAAATCAAAGTTTTCTAATAATCAAAGTCTTCTTGTTGTGTTCTTTGTATAAGAGACTTCAGTTTTTCAACAGAATTTGGATTAAAATAAAAAAGAACCGAGAAAGTTAGAACCCTAATTTTTTCTTTTTGAAAACAATGACGATCATCTATGATTTCCATAGGGATTTGGTTGAGGAGATACTCTCTAGGGTTTCGATAACTTCTCGCAAAGCAGTGAGATCCAACTTGCAATAGATGGAACGCTATATCCAAATATCAGATCTTTATAAAGAAGCACTCCTGTAGAGCATCGAAGGAGTTTCTGGTGACCATTACACATCAGCATATGAACCGGCACTCACCTGTGAGATTCGATCTTAATAACATCAAAGACTTGCCATCATCTATAAAGGTGACAGGTAAACTGATTAGTCCATTCTACATATATGAAGAATGTGACGGCTTATTGTTATTACTCACTATGGATAACTTGGGGCTGGTGGTATGGAACCCGTTTATGGCGCAAACCAGATGGGTCGAACCCAGAAATAATTCCGACCCATTAGATTGGTATGCTATAGGATACGACAACAAGAAAAACGCATAAAATCTTGAGGTTTTTCCATAACGAACCTGACAAGAATGTCGAATCTACAATTTTAATTCTAATTCATGGAGGGTTCTTGATATCACTCCTAACTGTCATATAGTCAAAGAAAGAGCCGTTTCCTTGAAGGGAAATACTTACTTTCTTGCTCGTTGTGAAGAAACACCTTTTGTAATCTGTTTTGATTTTATAGCAGAGAGATTTGGATTGCGTTTGCATATACCAGTTGAGGTTGACAATACGATTAATGTTTCATCTTGTGTTAGAGAAGAGCAGCTTGCGGTGCTTTCGTCTATGAGCTGGAAACGTGTGATGGAAATATGGATTACAACTAAGATTGAGCCCAATGCAGCATCGTGGAGCAAATTCTTTAAAGTTAATCTTGAACCTCACGTTGGTAGGAACTTTTTATATAGCTTTGAAGTTGACAGTTTCTTCATTGAGAAGGAGAAGAAAGTAGCAGTGGTTAGTGGTGATTATCGCGATGATGGTTACTACTACAATGAAACTATCGTGGTTGGAGAGGATGGGTACTACAAAAAAATGTATTTCGGACAGGTATTCTCTTATGTTCCAAGTTCTGTGCAGATCCAGTGATTAAGATCCGGTGACTGCAAGATGCAAAAGAAGATGAGGAGTATATAACTAAGATCTTACAGTACCTTGTTTGTTTCTTGCATCATCTCTTTCTCTATTCGTTAATTTTTTTTTTTAACAAGCATGGTCAGCTGTTCCTAATTAGTTGGCAATACAGAAACATGTTTTGCCGGATTAGTTAGTCAGTTTTTTTATATATCTTTTTTTTTATAACAATGTAAGCCTTGCCTTCTTTGTATTACTTTCAATTTACAAATAGTTATCATGAACTATAAAAATTATACATTCGATGTAGGCTTGAGGCGAGAATTCATGAGATCATTGAGCTCACTCGCACGTATCAAACATTTAAGATAGTAATTAATTAATATGCTGCCAAAATGGTTATACACCTTTTCGATATGAGTTATGGAGACAGAAAAATCAACGACTTTCTCTGTCCTGCATTCAACCAAATGAATTGATCGATTAGAAGCTAATGGAAAAATAAAAATGCTGTAAGATTCCAAAGGTCCTAAATAAGAAAACTTGTGGTTTGATCATTGATTTGGATCTTGGGCCGGGAAAATAAACGATTTAAACATGAACTATCGGTTTGGTGGATTTTTATACATCAACTAAAGTAGCGTGCTAAATCTTATTTGAACTAACTATAAATTCGAAAATCATACGTAAACTTTAATTTTTAAGCCAAAATCAACATTGACCTAAACAGAGTTAGTCAACCGTTAAAATCATGTTGAATCAACTCACGATAAAAGGTCAATTTCAACATAAACTATCGGTCTTGTGCGTTTTTAGTAGCATGGTAAATTCTACTTGAACTAACTATAAATTAAAAAAAAAGCATTACTTAACAAAACAAAAAGATATGAACTCGAATGAGTTTCATTCTCTCTACAGATAGAGGCACGGATCATATAGTTATCATCATTACAGCCTAAGGAGAACACATAGCTAATAACTCTCATCAAAAGAATAAGCATTACTAAACTACTGAACCAAAGTTTTTTGAACCATTGAAATGTTACGGACAGACCTAACCGTACCAAAAAAAAAATGGTTCACATGGAGAGTTATTAGATGCGGACAAACCATTTGACAGCTCTACTCTAATCTTTGATATGCCAAATATATCCTCGTAGTGGTGCGACATCGTGTGAATCTTCCACTCCAGCTCTTAAATAGCTTTTTTAAGGTGAGATCTTACGTATGGAGAAAGGAAAAAACAAATGTAACTATTCTAGATGTTTCCATAAACTTATTTGGGTCTATATATCTACTATTTCGGGCCTAATTAGTAAGTATCAAACATAATGATTTTGGGTTCTTAAATTTTGACATTTTGTAAAACTTCGGCATAATTAGTTGTTTATTATATAGTTTATAAAACTTAAAGAATTTGGGCCTAATAACTTTTCTAGTTGTCTCTATAAAATAAAGAAGGCCCCCGTCAAACTTAGAAACCCTAATTATTTTCATTTTGAAAACAATGACGATCATCTCCGATCTCCCGTTAGATTTGGTAGAGGAGATACTCTCTAGGGTTTCGATAACATCTCTCAGAGCAGTGAGATCTACCTACAAACGATGGAACGCTATATCCAAAGATCAGAGCTTTACAAAGAAGCACTGTGATAAAGCATCCAAGGAGGAGTTTCTAGTGACCATTACTCATGACTATAGCCAACCGGAGACACCATATTGAGATTGGATCTCAATAACATCAAAGACATGCCATCATCTATAAATTTGATAGGTAAAATGATTAGTCCAGTCAATATATATCAAGTCCTTGAGTTCGAAGGCTTATTCTTATTAAAGACTAACAGCTTTCATCCTACTGAAGAGGCAGAAAACTCGGGGGTGGTGGTATGAAACCCGTATTTGGGGCAAACCAGATTCATCGAACCCATAAATAATCCTAAACGATTTGATTTTTATGCTATTGGTTACGACAACAAGAACAACCACAAAATCTTGAGGTTTTTCTATGAGTCTGACAAGAATGTCGAAGTCTACAAAATCGAGAGCTGTACTCGCAGTGAAGTAGAAGGTGATCGCGGGTTTCTGCTTGCTGATTGCATAAACAACAAGAACTATTAGTAGTGATACCCCATGACACTAGCTGAGCCCAGACTGGGAGTCTGTCCAGATGAGAAACCCAAAAAGTAAAGGCGTGCTTTGGAATGTGGCCTTTAAACCAAACTGTCTTTGACCAAGCTTGGTAGTGGCTTGTTGGCCGCAACTGCTCCCATGTTAAGCTTGATGAAAACTAAGCATTGGGGGAGTTATTTGTGTGCCAAGAGTATAAATCTGGGCCAAGGGACTGATCTGGAAGGAATGTTTCCAAGAGCTTGCTTCGCATCACAGCTAGATTATTGCTTCGAGTTCTCGAGGAAGGTAACGACCATCTAAATGAGTGACAAGCGGCTGCAACAGAACTTGAAGAGTGAATTCCCAGCTTTCTCGGACCATCACTGCCTATAAAGTCAATTAGGGGACCCAAATCCAACCAATGATCAAACCAAAAGCTCACAGAATAACACAAAATTTTTTAGCAAGAGGTCTGAGTGCTAGAAGGGATTTCCAAATCCATGAAGCATTTGCCTTAGGCTCAACATTCCAGAATGTGTCATGCTTGAACATATGCTTCCTGTTCCAAGCTACCCATAGAGAGTCTGATTTTGAGAATAGAAGCCAAACTAACTTAAGGCTAAGCGTTTTGTTCCAAATATCAAAATTCCTGAGACCTAATCCTCTTCTTCCCTTGGCAAACAAACATTTTTCCAAGCAACTTTAATCTCACTTTTCTTAGTGATATCACCAGACCATAAGAATCGGTTGCACAAGCTCTCAATTGATTTGATGCACGATTTGGGTAATATAAACGCAGAAATCCAGAAGTTAACTGCGCTATAAATAACAGACGAGATAAGTTGCAACCTACCCGCAAAGGAGAGAGTTTTAGTAGCCCAGTGATTGAACCTCGATGTTTTGGAATCTAGTAGTGGAGAGTACTCAGATTTGCGAAGCTTCTTGTGTAACAGAGGTAGGCCCAAGTACCGAAACGGGAATGAAATCCCAACTAAGAGAATCAAAAGCCTTTCTTAAATCAACTTTCAAAACCCCTCTGCGTGAGACATTTTTCTAGTTGAACCTTTGAACAAGTTCTGAAGCTAATAGGACATTTTCAATCAAGAGTCTTACGTTTACAAAAATCCTCGATTTTTGCGTGTCATCCTTGCGCAGGGGCCATGCTAATTTTCTCTGTATCGTTTCAATTTTATCGGATGTCCCAAAGGGACAATTTTTTATAACTACCTTAACCAATTATTCATGAGAGAACCAGAGAGAGAGAGAGGAGATTTTTAAACTTTTTCATCTCTTTTTGTATTCGTTACTTATTGTTTTGAACAAGCCTGGTCAATTGTTTCTAATTAGTTAGCAATATTCACAAACATGTGTTGCTGATTTGAAACTAAACTTGATGAGAAGGAGAAGATACATATAACTAAGTACATTTAATTAAGCTTTGATATTTGTCAAGTTTCAAGTTTTATTTTTCTTTTCTTATTATGTATGCCTTCTTTGCATTACTTTCAATTTACAAATAGGTATCGATTAAACATTCAATGTATAGCAGCATCATATATTGATAGGACTTGAGGCGATATATTGAGGTCGGTCGCACGTATCAAACATATTAATATGGATGGAGATAGAAAAATCAACGGGTTTCTCTATCCTGCATGCATATGTTCAATTCAACAAAATGGGTTGATCGATTTTTTTTTGTTTTTCATCTGATGGATCGATTTAGAATTTAGAAATATCAACTATACATTGTTTTTTGTATTCTTGTGGAAAATCTAATCAAAACGACTTTGAGTCGTTTTAGTAAGAATGCTGTAAGATTTCAAACAAGAATGGAACTTGCGTCTCTCTACTCCCACATTTAGTTTTTTTTTTTTGTATGTATTTCAATGAAAAGTTTAATATTGAATAATTTTTTTAGTTATTAGCTTTCATAATGTTCAACACTCACAAGCAGAACACAAAAAGGAAAGGCATAATTTGGAGGATCAAGAATGATAACTAAATACTCTATTTGATGAGTGGTAGGTCTATAAGAAAGTTTGAATCAGTTGTGGAATTTTATTGTTTATTCCGTGCTTTGAGGAACATCACTTTACCACAAACCATGAATTTATTTCCAACACAAAAGATAAAAGAAAACAAATCCTAAAAAAAGCTAACTTCCTAAATTTTGATTTTACTATTTTCTTATTTGAAATGTTTTTAATCCTTAAATCCAAGACAAAATGTTTGTTCTTAATAATTTTATTTCATTTTCAAAACCAAACAAAAAAAAACAAAAAAAGAGAGTTTGCTTTTCATGTTTTTAACCAAAAATATTAGAGTTGTATCATCTTTAAGCTCAGCTGGATTTTAAAGGAATAAAGGGTTTTAACTTGCGGGGCAAGAAAACAAGCGAACGTTGTCGTACCATGGTTGCAGCGTTGGAACGAGGACTAAGCGCTTCCAAATCATTCAATTTCAAAAGAATGTTTGATTCATACTCGACAAAACAACAACAAGAACAAAGCATTGTCGTGGAGAACGTAGATTCTCATCTTGTCGAATCCAACACGCCTGAAAGCCAAAACTCCGACAGCTTAGCTGAAAGTCCCGTTGAGAGCATTCGTCCAATGATTTCTCCTCTTACTCGTCCAGGAAAAAGATCCGATAGACAACAAGCAGGTGTGTGATTAATCCTTCTCTTTCACAATAACTTGTTTCCTTCAAAAGAAAAATAAAACCCTAATATTCACATAAAACTTTTATAGATGCGGAGATGATGAAGGATAGGTTTGCGAAGTTACTTCTTGGAGAAGATATGTCTGGTGGTGGGAAAGGTGTATCTTCTGCTCTTGCACTTTCCAATGCCATCACAAATCTTGCTGGTAATGATCTTCTTCTCTAGGTTTTTCTTAGTTTCTTCCGTCGCAAGTAATTAATTATGAGGTTTTTAATTGGTTTTATGAGTATTTATTTTTTATGATTGTACGATGAATTTGCAGCGTCTATATTCGGTGAACAAACAAAGCTACAACCAATGCCGCAAGATAGACAAGCGAGGTGGAAGAAAGAGATCGATTGGTTATTGTCTGTGACTGATCACATTGTTGAGTTTGTTCCTTCTCAGCAAACGAGCAAGGAAGGAATTTGCACTGAGGTTCGAGTTTCTCCAAGAAAACAAAATATTTCGTATTCAGCTTTATTCTTTCGACAAATTTGTAATCTTTAATGAGTTTGTGTGTAGATTATGGTGACAAGACAAAGATGTGATCTTCTCATGAACATTCCAGCCCTTCGAAAACTCGATGCTATGCTCATTGTAAGTGTCTTCATTGAACCTGTATTGTATCTAGCGTTTGATGTAGTAATGGTGATGAAAACATGTTATAGGACACACTTGACAATTTTAGAGGACACAATGAGTTTTGGTATGTCTCCAGAGATTCAGAAGAAGGGAAGCAAGCGAGGAATGATCGGACAAATGACAAGTGGTGGCTACCTCCGGTTAAAGTTCCTCCCGGAGGTTTATCTGAACCGGCTCGGAGAATGCTTTACTTCCAAAAAGATTCAGTCACACAAGTCCAAAAAGCTGCAATGGCCATCAATGCTCAAGTCCTTTCAGAAATGGCAATACCTGAGAGCTACATAGACTCTCTCCCAAAGGTAAATAAATCAATCATTCACATTTGTTTCATTTCTTCCTTTGTTTTAATGGCTTTTAAGCTATGATATCCCTTGACAGAACGGAAGAGCTAGCCTCGGGGATTCGATCTACAAGAGCATAACAGAGGAGTGGTTTGATCCAGAGCAGTTCTTGTCTATGTTGGACATGTCAACAGAGCACAAAGTGTTGGATTTAAAGAACAGGATTGAGGCATCTGTTGTGATTTGGAAGAGGAAGCTTCACACAAAAGATACCAAATCTTCTTGGGGCTCAGCAGTTAGCTTGGAGAAAAGAGAATTGTTCGAAGAAAGAGCAGAGACAATCTTGGTTTTGATCAAACAAAAATTCCCCGGTCTTCCTCAATCTTTCCTTGACATCTCCAAGATTCAGTTCAACAAGGTAAATTCAAAACACAATGATACATTTTCAGTCCAATTATTAACTATGAGATTGAGCCCTAGTCTACTATAGATGCCTTGCATGGCAAGAAACAAATCTGAACTATTGATTGGTTTGATGGATACAGGACGTTGGTCAAGCGTTGTTGGAGAGTTACTCAAGGATACTTGAGAGCTTAGCTTACACGGTGATGTCAAGGGTAGAGGATGTTCTATATGCAGATTCGTTGGTACTAAAGCAAAATTTATTGGCTGAAGAAACATCAGATGGTGGGAGAATAACAGATTCAGAGTCTGCTGGATCTTCGAACTCGGGTGAAGAAACCGAGAAACTTGATCCGCAATACTCAAAGACATTGTTGGATTTCATGGGTTGGAATGATAATAGTTCCAAAGGCAGCAATAAAAATACCAAATCTCCATCTCTAACGCCTAAAAAATTCTCATACTTGGAGAAGTTAGAGAATTTGAACGGTTTTAGAAATTCCCCTAAAGATAGACATTAATCATGAAAACAATCTATGTGAGATCATACTATTACAAAGGACATAAAAGTGTAGATAAGGAAAAAAGAATGAAAACATAGTAGCAAATGAATTAATCACACCTCCTTCCTTCTGGCTTTTGTTCTTCGGACAGAGAAGTCTTTAGCTTAAGGAGTTTTAACTTCTTTTTATAAGAAAAAAAGAAGAAGAAGAAGATGAGTATTTCAATTGTACATGTTGTTCCATAAATCTTTAAATGTTTTCTTTTTTTCTTGATTTGCAAAGTAGTAGAATTTTAATTCGTTTACTTATGGGTGTTAATCATGGACATTAACAAGACGGTTTATGGTTTGTCTTTGTCGATTTACCATAGCATTTGTTTTTAACAAACAAGGAAGTTACGTAAACACACTCATCCAAACATATAAATCACAACATCATCCAAACAAACAACTGTCTTCTATCTGAATCGACTTTCAAACTCATAACATTACACTAAAATTCATTATTATTAGTTTTCTTTAATCAATATCTTCCAAACTATACTTAAATTACGTTTTTAGTCAAACAATGAAATTTAACGTTATATTAGCCCATTACTTATTGATTATTATGTTAGTCTATTAAAAGTCCATTTTTTTGTATTTCTATTAGAGCATGTGCAGTGGTGAGATATTCAATATAATATTATTATTACTATTGTTTTTAGTTTTAGATCTTTTCATGTTTTTGTCAATAATTTTTTTATTGTTATTGTAGTTTAATTTTTAGTTTAATTGAATTTGTATATTTATTTTCAATTTTATCTTAAATTAGAAGATTTCTAATTAATATCTTTTAAATGATATCAAATTACATCTTAAATATATTCAATTTCATTAATTATTTATATTTGTTTATCACCATAAGTTGAATTTTTTTTTTTTGACAAACATACTCAAAAGCAAACAAACATACTTTCATACTCAAAATCGGCTAAAGCGGTTTGACAAACATATTCAAAATCTCACTTTCAAAAACAGGTAAACATACGACAAACATACTCAATAACAGATAAATATATTTTCATACTCAAAATCGGCTGAAGTGGTTGGAAGGGCTGGAAATAGAAGCCAACCAGTAAAACGAAGACAACCTTTATTGAGATTCATCTCGGCAAGGGATATTTTTTTGGACATTGCTGCTCCAACACATCCACTAACTATATCAAAATTCTCTCCACAGTTAAAGACTGTCTATATCATAATTCCAAAGATTAATATTGAAAGAAAGAAAAAAAATATTATCCATTATGTTAGAAAAAAATATTTAAAAAATTGTGTCAATATTTGATAATCTTTAAAAACTTTTAATAAATCATGGGAGACTAGATTTCCCAACACATTACCAATTTATTTTATTTTATACAGTAATTAAAAAAGAAAACTATTTTATTCATAATTCATAAATTTTGGTTTTACAAAGGATTAAAAATATAAATAAAATAAACTTGTTATGAATCAATGCATAACGAATTGGTTAATTCGTTCCATCAGCTGCAATCTGGAAAAATTAAAAAATTAATTAGAAAGTTTTCTTATGAAATGTACTAAAATTTGAACCCCCCAAAAAATTAGTAAAAGGAAATGTACTAAAAAAACAAAATAATAATAATAATAATTAAAAAGTTAAGTTAAATAACAAATTTCCCGAAACAGACTTGGAAACAGCTAATTTCTCAAATCCAAAGTCTTGACCATCGAAATTAAAAAAAAGCTGACTTTTTTTTTGAGGATTTGTCTGCATCGTTGAATCTTTTGACCTTTCTTCCATTGATTTGATCCATTTCTGGGTTTGCAATTCCCTTCTTCTTCTACCTCTGTGAGGACTGTTAATGGGCGACGCCAAACCTGGGATCGTTATGGCTAACCGAGATAGAGATCGGGAGCTTCTGATTCCGGTTTCTCATTCTGGTGAAGATGATGATGGTGCTGCAGCTAAACCTTCGTCTTCTTCTTCTTCTTCTTCTTCGTCTTCTCATCACTCTGGTCACGAGGTTATTATCATTTTCCTCGATTCTTTGGGTTTTTATTGGTTGTGATGTTCGTCTTTTTCGATTTAGGGTTTCCAATTGCAAAATTCATCGAAATATTTAGTTTTTCTAGGGAGTTTTGCTGAATCTTCGTGTAATTGGTCAATTTCGTGGTCGAGATTGTAGTTTTGGATATTTAGTTTGGGAATTTCGATAGTTTAGAAACAATGATATATTAACGTTTCAGTTGTTTGAGATTGCTCTGTTTAGTATGTTCTTGGATGATATAGTGATACCAGTGAACATAGGAATCTAGTGTGCAATAGAAGAAGTGAAGTTTAAAGAAACATGAAGTTTTGAGATTGCTCTGTTTAGTTTGTTCTTCGATGATTTAGTGAATTTCAATCTGGTGAAATACAAGTTCTTGATCTCTCTTTTCTGACTCAGAATTGTTTGACCTTGTAGACCTTTTACAAGTTGATCAGAAGCTGGGCATCAAAGAAGTTCATGACTGGATGGTATGTTGCTTATCGTAATGGTGGATTTAGTTTTACATTTCTTCCGTAAAACTAGTGTCTTTATTGCTTGTGTTCTTGTTCACAAGTTCTGCCGATATAGTCTGACTCTTAAATCACCTTGCAGTGTTATCTTGCTTCCAATGGCGATCACTTTCTATGTGACATGGTGGTTTATTCATTTCGTGGATGGATTCTTCTCCCCGATATATGCTCAACTCGGAATTGATATCTTTGGTTAGCTTCTTATCCTTCCTATATCTATGTTTAGTAGCTTTTAATCGGTTCACTCAAAATCATGAATGAATTCGGTTTCTACAAGTGGAAGACAATATAGCGTTTGGTGTTTAACGTTTAACGTAAATTTGCTTTCCAGGACTTGGTTTTATCACATCTATTACGTTTATCTTCTTGGTTGGAGTGTTCATGTCTTCATGGTTGGGTACGTCGGTTCTAAATTTGGGAGAGTGGTTTATCAAACGAATGCCATTTGTTCGCCACATCTACAATGCCTCTAAGCAAATCAGCACTGCCATTTCGCCAGGTACCATTGCTTTTTCTTATTCGTTTAGTCTCTTGTTTGGTCGTTTTTGGTGGAGTCTTGATTATATGACTTACCATTACATTCCAGATCAAAACACCCAGGCTTTCAAAGAAGTCGCCATTATAAGACATCCACGTATTGGTGAATACGCAATTGGATTCATCACATCAACTGTTGTTCTCCAGGTCTGTCACAAGAAAACCATAACCTTCTATTTAGAAATACAGGTAATATCAAAACCTAAACGTCTTAAGAATCCTTGCAGACTTATGCAGATGAAGAGGAACTTTGCTGTGTGTATGTTCCAACAAATCACCTTTACATTGGAGATGTATTCCTCGTTAGTACAAAGGATGTGATCAGACCAAATCTCTCAGTAAGAGAAGGCATAGGTAAGGAAGGAAGATCCCATTGATTTCATTTTGGAAATGTTTGGATATTTGAATCTTCTGATATCTTTGGGATGTGGTGTTTTATGTATCTGCAGAGATAGTTGTGTCGGGAGGAATGTCGATGCCACAGGTTCTGTCAACGCTTGATATGAGAATGGATCCAGAGAGAAGTAGAAATAGTAGAGTGGACAGAAACTGAATTAGTCTTTTGCAGAAACAAATGGATTCTCAAATCTTTCTTTTACTTGTCTTCTTCTTTTTTGAATTCAGTTAATTTCACATTTAAATGTTCAAGAATTAGACAACAATGGCGTTTTAGAAATGCCTACCATTTGTCTTAACACTGTTTGTGTCTTTGTCCTAAGCTGTATAATATATGATTTAGTCCCAACCATTTTTATTACCATCTCATGGAGTTTCATCAACTATTTGTATTTAGTCAGTCGTATTTGACTCTTTGTAATTCCTTGTTGAACCGTTCGTTGTGTTTCTAAATGTTATAATGGTTACGATTGTCTCTCGTTTATAGTAAGATTATCATTGTAATATGATGATGATAAGAAAAAGTTATGTTATTAGTAGACAAAAAAAAATGTTTGAATCTGAAAAAAGTTATGTTATTGTGAGCAAACCAATCGTTTCCATGGCATAAACTTCAATCCTGACCGTGTGGTGTGGGCTGTGGGGTATCCAAGACGGGCCAATGGGCCCAGAAATAAAACAGCATGTAGTTTAGATTTATGGATATGAACTACACGTTGTTTTCTTTGTACTGTCAGATATACCACGTGGCAAAATCTAGGTTAGGTCAAGGAGCCAAAAAACCCTAGCTCCCCAATGTAATATAAAAAGCGTCAGAGACTTTACCCAAAGAATAACATTTTCCTAAGTTATGATTTACGCCGATTAGCTTCTCTTCTTCTTGTATAGATGGGTTTCTTCTTCGTTTTTTAGTTTTGATTTTGGGTAATTTCATGGACAGTGACGATTGATATTAAGGTCTCGTTCGTCGTAAAAACGGCCGTAAAGGCCTATTTGCCGACCACTCTGTTATATCACCACCCATATTCTGAGTCCATCTTTTCAATTTTTTGTTTTCGATTCGTCGATATTGGCCTATGATTCAAAAAATAGTGACAAGCATATGTCTGAATCAATCCTTGTTGATATAATCTAATCTTCTCTATGAGGCCTATTTCGTTCAAATCTAAATCCAATTTCGTTTTTTGTTTTCGTTGTTAGTTCTCCGTTTGAATCTGTTTTAGTTGATTTCGCTTTTCAAAGTAATGGCCTGTGATTTAAATATTTTTGACAAGCATATGTCTGAATTAATCCTTGTTGATAAATCTAATCTTTTTAATGAGGCCTATTTCTGTAAACTATAATTCAAATTAGTGTTAATTTTGTTTTGTTTTCAAATGTTTATTGTTTAGTTGATTGGAATTTTTGTAAATATGGAAGGGTCAAGTGATGATTGATAACGCATAGTTCAAATGATAAAATCTCCATGATTAATATCTTCAGCACAGTCTTTCGCTCCTATCTGATGACCCTTCCTCTCTTTTTTCATCTAAAATCATTTTAAATATAAATTTTCCATGTCAAATCTTGAAATTTTTGTAGTGTAATAAAATATGTATCTTGACATTGAACTGAAATTAAATTAACGTTCTCCATTGGAAAGAAACATACTTCTCTATTATAGAAAAACTTATTGGCTGAAATCGAATAAGCTTAAGAAACTTCGAAACGTGGCTTACGGATAATACCATGGAGACTTGATTAGTGGCTTAATTGATTCCAATTCTAGGCTGATTGAATCAATTTAAGGCCCAAATGAAGATGCAAAAAACAATTTTAATTTTCTATATGATCTGAATCCGAATACTAAACTAAGTTGGCCCAACTTGGTTAGACGTGCGAATTTGTGTAAGAGTAACATAATCATTTATTGTAGTCAGAGCAACTTAGCTAGTGCGTAGTCAATGATGGGTAATCAAATATTTATCCGCTTAAACAAATTCCGTATTAATCCGCTTAGTTGAATGGGCCTATGGTCGTATTCAAAACCAAACGGGCCAACCAAAATGTAGAAATTTAGAAATAATTAAAATTTTTAGTTAAATATTTTTAGGGTTGCGTATAATATTTTCTTTTCTGTCCAATCAAGGAAAAAATCACCGACAAATCAATCTATTTCATGTCTAAAATCTAACTATATTAGGCGATCATCATATAAAATGGTTATTAACCATTAAAATATATTTTCCTTTACAAGTTCTCACATTTATATGTATTTTTTATTTTATTGAATATTGTGAGACGAATAATAATTTATAATTTTTTTTTATAATTGACTAAACTATTTTTATTTATATATTAAATAATACTTTTTAAAAATAAAAATAATTTCTTAATATGCGTGTTTTAAGTCAAAACGTCTTATATTTTGAAACGAATGAAGTATTAGTTATGGTTATATCAAATTACTAATCGTAACTGTTAATTAACCGTAACAGTATAAAAATCATTGGTTAACCGCATGACATAAGTTTAAAATTTTAATCGTAATCGTTTAGAAAATAGAACAATATATATATATATATAATCAATAATAATAATAAATACTAGTTGGTATATAATCATTTAGTTATTTCAACAGAGATTAAAGATAATTTTTATAAAAATTCATAATCATCAAAAAATAAAGTTTTATTTAACTATAGTAACTGTAACCATGTATAACCATAACATGTTTAACTGTACCCGTTATAGCCATTGTAACCGTTAATCGTGTTAACAGTATATTAAATGGTTAATGTTAAAGTTAAATAAAAATTATAACTGTAACCGGTGGTTAATTAACCAGAACCCTAATAACCATAACAGTAGTGATAGAAACCACCGAAAAGACAAAACATAAGTCTTAAGGTTTCATGCTTTTACTTATAAGTTAATTACTTATAAACATGCCTAATATGTCTCGAAACCATTGTCCTATAAAATAGTTTCTCTCTAAATCCTCCTTATACACATAACATTAACCTAAGATTACTCCAGATGGAGAATCCACTCCTACCAAAAGTAGATCAATCATATAATCAGTTAATCAAACAAATCAGAAACGTCGATATATCATCGTTGTCTGGGTTTCTACATTCGTTGCCAGATGCCATGGCTATAAGTTGCTTGGCCCGTGTATCAAGATTGGACCATGCAGCCTTATCTCTCGTCTCCAAGGGCTGTAGGTCTCTTGTGGTTTCGTCTGAGCTCTACTAGACACGATCGTTCATGGGTTATGTCGAGAAGTTTGGCTACGTATGCTTACACATGGCTCATGACTTAACCCCACGTTGGTTCATCCTCCGCCCAACTCTAGACGCTACCATGGGGAAGGCTGTGAATCGAGCTCATATGATTCCCTCGTCACCCTCTCAGCCTTCAGAAGGATCCACAGTCGTAGCGTTAGATTGGGGTATCTATGTCATCGATGGATGGGTTAACCGCAGGCGCACGTCTAGTATCTTGCTCTTGGATTGTCGTCTCACAAGTGGCACCAAGTGACACCCATGAGAGTGGATCGTGTTTCACCAACTGTTTATGTGGTGGACGGGAAGATATACGTGTTGGGAGGCTGAAAGGACAAGAGTTATAATAATTGGGGAGAGGTTTTGACCGAAAGACCCAAACTTGGGCTGCACTCCAAATTTCAAAGCCAATAGTGAAGGATGATCCGGATACACGCCCTATAATGAGTTTGATCCACGACAATGTGGTGATAGAGGATAATAAGTTTGACTTGGTAGACTCATGGAATAAAAGCTTATACTACTTGCCTAGCCAAATTAAATGGAAAAGAGAGAATCAAGATTCAAAGCCTACAAAAAAAAAAAGAAAAAAAAAAGATTCAGAACCTACAAATAAGAGACTTTGGTGGGTAGTAAATAAATGGGGAAGTCAGTATCAAGATTCAGAGCCTACGGATATTAGGGATTGGTGTGTAATTGATAAGTTGTTATACTGTTGTGGTAACAACGGGGGAATATATTGGTGTGAGCAAGAAGAGTTGGATCAGTGTGAAGAAGTGGGGATACATTGGAAGGAGGTGATTGGTTTGGATGTTCTGAAGGAGCGTCTACGTGATTCTCGAGTGGTTCACTTTGGTGGGATTGGGAAGATGGATAAAGTGTGGGAGTCATATAAGATAATGTACAATATCAAAAAAGACCTTAAAGAGGTACTTTCCGTGCCCGAATTGAACAACTTTGGTCAGAAAGTTATGGTCTATTGGAACGTGCTCGTGGATGGTTGTATTGACAAGAGCTTGAAGGTTCGGTGTGCCCAGATTTACTTGGAAAGGAATTTGGAAGGCGAGATTTGGGGCATGATTGATCGGTCTTGGTTTTTCTTCGAAGTCGATACTCTCACAGTCGATCCTCTCTTGTGTCGCTCTAAGTCTAAGGTCTTGCATTCTATCTTTGTTGATGTTTGAAAACCTATATTTTCTTGTGCTTTTATAATTAGTGTCTCTTTTATATATGATTAATGATTAATAAAATCACATTGCTAAAAATAAGCTATTCAGGTTCCTCTAATTGATTTTAGATATAGCTAGTACTAAGATTTACTTACAATTTTAATGTATGGCAATTGTATAAAATAGACCTTTTCAAAAATTTAATTTCAAACAAGGTCACCGGGAAAGAATATTTTCAATTATAGGGACCCTGTTTGAAAACAAATTTTTTAAAAGATTTATTTTCGAGTATTTTCTCTTTAATGTATGACATTACATACATAAAATCTTATTTTGTTAATAAAAATATTAGCACATGTACTTACCATTTTAATGTATGACATTCCATACAGAAAAATTAGAACAAGAAAAACGTGTTAGATTATAATTGAGTTTTGTATTGTATATAATGTATATATTGTACATATATTAATCTGCACTTAAATAACCGTTAGTTGGTTACGGTTTCATTTGTGTCCTTTCGAAGATGCTCCTCTTCGTTTGTGACTTTTCCCTTGTATATATACATTGTCCAACATATCAATAAAAGCATGTCATTTTCCTGAACAACAATCATGTAATAAAGAAATCATCAAAGAGAGTAACGTGAGAAACAATCAAAACAGAATACTCTGTTTTGTTGTCCGATCCAAACAGAACAGACTTTAATAGGTTAAAGTCTTATATCGTATCAGAGCTAAAGAGACAACAACGCATTAAGTAATTCTGATCTTCAATGGAGAAGCTTATGGGGTTTGGAATATCAAAATGACGACAATCCTAAAGACGAGAAAACTTTGGGATGTGATTGAGAATGGAGTAACGACGGTTGTTTCTACAAGCAAAAGCACATCGGAAATGGCTAAGGAGCGAGAAGATCTAATCATGAAGGATATGATGGCACTACAAATACTTCAAACGGCAGTTTCAGATGTCATCTTTCCGAGAATTGCTCCCGCATCAAGTGCAAAGGATGCGTGGAATGCATTAGAGACAGAATTTCAAGGGAGTTCTCAAGTGAAAATGATAAATCTTCAATCTCTACGAAGAGAGTACGAGAATCTGATGATGGATGAGAGTGAAAACATAAATAGTTTCACAAAGAAGTTGATTGGGATAACAAATCAACTTAGAATACACGGTGAAGAGAAGTTAGACTATCATTTAGTCCAAAAGATCTTGATTTCTCTCCCAGAGAGGTTTGATAGCATTGTGGCTGTGCTAGAGCAAACAAAAGATCTATCGGTGTTGTCAGTCACGTATTTGATTGGCATATTGAAAGCACATGAGAAACGTGTGGAGACAAGAGGTGAATACTCATCGGAAGATGTCTTCTATGCACGATAAAAAAGAAGTAAGTTTGTTTCAAAAGGAGGAAACAAACAAAGTGAAAAACGTCAAGAGAAAGCCGAGAGATGGTGTGATGTTTGTAAAATGGACAATCACAATGAGAGTGATTGCTGGAAAAATAAAAACATATGTGTTCTTCCACAAAAGGTTGCAACAAATGCAAAAAAATGCTTCGTATGCAATAAATCGGGACATATAGCAAGGTACTGCAAATTCAAGAATGCCGAGGGAGCGAACTTGAGTTTAGAAGAAACAAATGATGACAAAGAAGAGGAGAGTCACATGTTGTTCAGTGTAGTAGAAGAAGATACATTGTCAAAAGAGGATGATGAGGCGTGGTTAGTTGATAGTGGTTGAACAAATCACATGACAAAGGAGTCAAAGTATTTCACAACACTTGATCGAATCAAGAGGATCTCCATCAAGGTTGGAAATGGCCAGAGTGTGATGGCATCAGAAAAAGGGAATATTCAAGTCTTAACAAATTGAGGAATACACATCATCAAGGATGTACTTCTGGTTCCGGGTTTGGCAAGAAATTTGCTAAGTGTTTCACAAATGATATCAAATGGATATCGTGTGATCTTTGAAGAAAATAAATGTTTTGTTGAAGATCCTCAAAGAAAAAGAATCTTAAATATTAAGATGAAGGATAAGAGTTTTCCAATCAAGTTGAATAACTCGAAAAAAAAGTTTTGGTTGCACTTGAAGACAAAGAAGACAAATCAAAGCGTTGGCATAGAAGTTTGGGACACGTAAACTATGACAATATGGAAGCCATCCAAAAGTCAGAGGTGGTGAAGAATCTTCCACAGTATACAGTCTCAAAGGAAGTTTGTGGTTCATGTGAAAGAGGAAAACAAACAAGGAGAAGTTTTCCAAAGAAATCGCAAAGCAAGACAAACAAGGTTTTGGAGTTAATTCACTCGGATGTTTGTGGTCCTATGCAAACATCTTCAATGAATGGGAATAAGTACTTTATCTTGTTTATTGATGATCATTCAAGAATGGTGTGGGTTTATTTCATCAAAAACAAGAGTGAAGTTCTCACCAAGTATAGAATCTTCAAAGCATTGGTAGAGAAGCAATCAGGGAATTGTGTCAAGCAACTAAGGACCGATGGAGGTGGCGAATTTGTGTCTAAATAATTCATCAAATTGTGCAAGAGGCTGGAATCCATAAGCAAACAATAACACTGTATTCTCCACAACAGAACAGTGTTGCGGAGAGAAAGAATAAGACGATCATTGAGATGGCTCATGCAATGCTTGTGGATCAAGCGTTACCAAATACATTTTGGGCTGAAGCGGTTGCAACATCAGTGTATATTTAGAACATACTACCATCTAATTCTTTGGAAGAAGGTGTTACTCCATTAGAAATATGGAGTGGAAGAAAACCAAGAGTAGAACACTTACAAGTACTCGGATGCTTGTGCTATATACAAGTACCAGTTGAGAAAAGGAGGAAACTCGATGACAAGTCTAAATGTGGGGTGTTCATTGGTTACAGCAGTGAGTCTAAAGGTATAGAATACTCTTATTAGAAGAAGAAAAAATAGAAGTATCACATGATGTGATATTTGATGAGGAAAAAGAGTTGGGATTGGGAGAAGAAAGAAGTAAAAAAGAATTTTATCTCACCAATAGAAGCTGAGTCCTCAAGAAGTCAGCAAGATCAAGGAGTGGATGTTAACATAGACACTCAAGTTGAAGATGGAGAAGGAGGAGATCAAAGTGAAGAAGAATCTCCACTAGGACCAAGAGGATTCAGATCAATCAACGAATTGATGCAAAACTTTGATGAAGAAAATGGGATGGCTCTAACACATGAGATGTGTTTGATCATGACTGAAGAACCGCAGTTGTTTGATGAAGCCGTGAGAGAAAAGGCATGGAGAGAAGCCATGGAGGAGGAGATCCAAATGATAGAGAAGAATGGTACTTGGCAAATTGTCAAGAAACCTAAGAACAAGAATATCATAAGCGTTAAGTGGATTTATCGCTTAAAGACGAATGCGAATGGAGAGCCTATCAAACATAAGGCTAGGCTAGTGGCCAGAGGGTTCACTCAAGAGTATAGAGTGGATTACCTTGAAACTTTTGCTCCCATTTCAAGGCATGATACGATTAGAACCTTATTAGCGGTTGCAGCTCAAAAGAAATGGAAACTCTTCCAAATGGATGTGAAGTCGGCATTTCTAAATGGAGAATTACAAGAAGATATTTATGTTGAGCAACCACCAGGTTTCATTCGAGAAGGTGAAGAAAGAAAGGTTCTAAGACTACACAAGGCGCTCTATGGCTTGAAACAAGCGCCTAGAGCATGGTATGGGCGAATTGATGGATACTTTGTGAAGAATGGGTTTAAAAGAAGTATCAATGATGCTGCATTATATGTGATGAAGACATTAGAAGATATCATGGTAGTGAGTTTATACGTAGACGACATTATCATCACCGGAAGTAATTTGAACTTAATCAACAAGTTCAAAGATGATATGATGAGAGAATTTGAAATGACAGATCTCGGGGAGCTTAGTTACTTTCTTGGAATGGAGATAATCCAAGATAAAGATGGAGTGTTTCTCTCTCAAAAGAAATATGCAAAGAGGCTTTTAGAGAAGTTTGGGATGAAAGAATGTAAGAGTTTGTCAACACCTCTTACAACTCATAGTAAAAGCGAAAAAGGAGATAATGAAAAGCTCAAAGATGTGACAAAGTATAGAAGCATAGTTGGAGGTCTTCTATACTTATGTGTTCACTCTAGGATCTGCAGTTTTTTGTTGGAACTCAAGCAAGCAAAAGACTGTAGCACAATCCACGGCCAAAGCAGAATATATTGCGGTATGTGCAGCAACAAATCAAGCCATTTGGTTGCAGAGATTGGTAAATGAAGTTGGGTTCAAGATTGAAAAAGGTGTGAAGATATATTGCGACAACAAGTCTGCCATAACCATTGGCAAGAACCCGGTTCAACATAATAGAACAAAGCACATCGATATTAAGTATCATTTTGTGCGAGAGGCTGAGCAAAAGGGACTTATAAAGCTGGAGCATTGTCCCGGAGAATCACAAGTTGCTGACATTCAAACAAAGCCCCTAACTACTTCAAGGTTTGAAGACTTAAGAATAAAGTTAGGTGTTACTACGAAACTCAATTAAGGAGGAGTGTTAGATTATAATTGAGTTTTGTATTGTATATAATGTATATATTGTACATATGTTAATCTGCACTTAAGTAACCGTTAGTTGGTTACGGTTTCACTTGTGTCCTTTAGAAGATGCTCCTTTTCGTTTGTGACTTTTCCCTTGTATATATACGTTGTCAACATATCAATAAAAGCATGTCATTTTCCTGAACAACAATCATGTAATAAAGAAATCATCAAAGAGAGTAACATGAGAAACAATCAAAACAGAATACTTTGTTTTGTTGTCCGATTCAAACAGAACAGACTTTAATAGGTTAAAGTGTTATAATACAAAGAGTAATTGGTACAATGGTTATTAGGAAAAATATGGTCAACCGAAAATATGTTGTCCCAATCTATAATTCTCTCTTTTTTCAAAATCAAAAACCAAATGTCAACCTTTTTGCTGTTTTGTTTTAGAGTTCAAAATATTTTCTCCATATTAGCGTTTCGCTGTCTACCTATCAACTATATTATAACTCCTTGACCCAAAAACATATATTAGTATAGAGGGGTGAGCATTCTGGTTTATGGTTCGGTTCCAGTTTGATTTTTGGTTTTTCGGTTTTACGGTTCTATAGAAAATAAAACCATTTAGAAACCAATTGAAACACGGTTTGGTTCGATTTTTTTGTTTGTTTTTGGTTTTAACGGTTTTAATTCGGTTTGGGTTGGTTTGGTTTCGATTTTATAGATTATTTCATGATTTTATAACAAAAACTAATTAAAAACTCAAAATCTAAACATTAAATTTTTAATTGTATTTGTATTTGTTAAAAATCAAAACTCAAAATCAAACAATTGGAAAGTTAAAGCTCAAAATCGATTCTATTAGAAAACTTAAAAGAGAATAGAAATCGAACTTAGTGATGTGGCTTGCAAAAGTAATTTGATGAAATTCTAGTAAAAATTAAATAAATGATCCAAAACTTTAAATTATATATAAGATGCTTATATATCTAGAGTTTTTGTATATTTCTTTTATTAATTTTTTTGTGCAACTGTTTTAAGGTACTATTGTTAAAAAAATTTAAACTCATGATACAATTATCTATTTGAGCATATATAATAAGTAAATTTTAAATTTTTAAAAAACCTCAATTTTACTATGTTAAATCGAACCGAAACCGAGCTCAAGTACATATTTACGGTTTGGTTTTTTTAGTTTCAGTTATTTTGCCCATCCACTATATATATATATATTATGGCCCTAATATATAACACCAAATGTCATTGATTCTCACTTTTAATTTTCAAAACAAAAATCGTGTGTCCAAATTCCGATAGAAGAAGTAATCAAACCTCAACTTTAGGTACTTGGCTCCGGAATATGCTGCTACCGGACACTTATCAGAAAAGTCATTTGGTGTTGTACTTTTGGATCTAATAACTGGACATCGCCCTGTTGATGCAAACAATGTCTATGGAGGTGGCAGCTTTGTTGATTGGGTAGTTAAATATTACATGATTTTTTACTCATTGATTGTTGAATGAAGCATATATAAGATATATATAGGGATGTTAAAAAAGGCTGAAATTTCAGGGTTAGCCCTGACCCTTTTAATTTATGGAGGTCATTAGTCCTAATTTTCTATTGTTGATATTTTATAGCTCATTTAGGGCTGGTTTAAAACAACTAGGGTTTAATAGGTTGACCCAGATTTTTTTTTCACCTTTATTTCATAAAATCTAGAAATTACATTTTTTCGCCTAAACCGCAAATCTTGGAATTATGTTTTTCTATCAAAACCGCAAAATCTCGAAATTACCTTTTTCGCCAAAACCGTAAAATCTTGGAATTACATTTTTTCCACCAAATCATAAAATATCGGAATTCGTTTTTTCTGCCAAATCGTAAAATTTTGGAATTACGTTTTCTCACCAAAACCCCAAAATCTTGGAATTATGGTTTTCTGTAAAATCTCGGAATTACTTTTTCCCACCAAACCCATGAAAGCTCGGAATTACGTTTTTTCGCCAAAACCGCAAAATCTCAGAATTTTAGTTTTTCTGCTAAAACCGCAAAATCTTGGAATTACGTTTCCCCGCCAAAACCGCAAAATCTTGAAATTACGGTTTTTCTGCCAAAACCATAAAATTTCGAAATTATGTTTTTCTCACCAAAACTGTAAAATCTCGAAATTACATTTTTCCCACGAAAACTGTAAAATTTTGAAGTTACAGTTTTCCCGTGAAAACCGTAAAATCTTAGAATTCCGTTTTTTTTGCCAAAACCACAAAATATCAGAATTATGTTTTTCCACCAAAACCGTAAATCACACTTTTAGTTCTGAGAAAATATGACTTTCAACCAAAACCGTGAATCACGCTTTTAACGGGAAAATCATGAAATTTTGTTTTTTCTGTAAAAATCACAAAATCATCGAAATTCAATTTTCATTTGAAAACCCTTAGCATGTTGTAATTAATAAACATGAAGTAAATGAATTTGTTTGGTTTGAACAGGGCTTATATAGGGGTTTTTATAGGGTTTAGGGATTTATATATTAATTAGGACTCATATAGGGTTAAGACTTAAACAGAGCCGGGTTTCAAAAGGTTTAAGCAGAGCTGGGCTTTAAAACCCATTTTAACATCCCTAGGTATATATGTGTGAGTGATTGGAACAGGCACAACCTTTGCTTCTCCGAGCACTTGAGAAAGAAGACTTTGAGGGTCTGGCTGATACAAAGCTAAATAATAAGTATGATAAAGAAGAGATGACTCGCATGGTTGCTTGTGCTGCGGCTTGTGTTCGCTATATAGCTAGCCGCAGACCTCTCATGGACCAGGTTAACTTTAATCAAACTTTTTTTCTTTCAAGGGTGGGCATTTGGTTTTATATTTTGAAATGTATATTGAACCCGAACCAAAAGATTTTCAGCTCAGTTCAATCTTTGGTTCTGTTTGTTTTTGAATACAAAAATTATCAAAAGTATAAATACATAAGTGCAACTTTAATAAAAGATTGGACAAAATGTATTTTTAGCTGCACATCCTTTTTACTTTGCCAAATAAAGGTCATTTAAAATGTTAATATTGCTACTCGAACTCGAGTGACTGATTGGTGTAAAAATACGAGCATGTTACATGTGAGCTGGAAGGAAACTTATCGCCACCGGATCAGAGCAATGCGAACAACTCATATGGAGGAAGCACGACTTATGAGACGAGTCTATACAATGCGAACAGTCTTAACAATGGTTCAACAAAGGAAAACTGTTTGATCAAACCTTTTCTGATATATCAAAAGAGAAACAGACTTGCTCCTTCTATATAAGGAGACTTGAATATAACGTGAAACAACTAAAACAGTCAGAAGCTAAAGAGTCAAGCATAACTCTCTCCACTCTGCAATTATTAAATGAAAAACTTAAACTGAAAAACCCACTAACTCTTATTAATGCTCTGATCAGATCCTAACATTCCTTCCTCCAAACTGAATGTGGCTAGTGCATTGCAGTTTGCTCTTTAACTCCAAGTAGTCCTCTCAGCTTCTGAAATGTATCCAGCTTTAATGGTTTTGTCATGATGTCAGCAATCTGATCTTGAGTTCTGCAATAGACCAAGCTAACTTTTTCTTCCTTTACCAGATCACGCAGAAAATGGAACCTGACCTTGATATGTTTAGTTCTCCCATGTAAAACCGGATTCCTTGACAGTTTAATAGAAGAGCTGTTGTCACAAAGAATACTCACACACTCTTCTTCTGCTTGATTGAGATTACTCAAGATCTTCTTCATCCATATGCACTGAGTAGCACAAAAAGAAGCAGCAACATACTCTGCTTCAGTTGTAGAAAGAGTTACAATTGACTGTTTCTTTGAACTCCACGCCACAGCTGCATTGCTCAAAATGAATACATATCCGGAAGTGCTTCTTGAACTGTCTATGTCACCAGCAAAGTTACTATATGTATCGGCTTTTAAAATTCCTTCCCCGTCTCATGTATACATCACTCCCATCTGCAGAGTTCCTTTGACATACCTTAGTACTCTTTTAACAGCCAAGAGATGAGCTTCCTTTGGTTGAATCATGAAATGACTTAGATAATAGAAAACAAACATAATGTCTGGCCTTGTAGCTGTGAGATAATTAAGCTTCCGATTAGCTGCTTGTACAAAGTTGGATCTGCATCTTCCTTCCATAGTCTTTGACAGTTTAGTTCCAGGAACAATGGTATTATTAACTGGGTTACAATCTTCCATTCCAAAACGTGATAAAACCTCAGCAGCATATTTTTTTTGACAAAGAATATCCTATTCTCAGACTGCTCCACTTCCACACCTAAGAAATAAGAAGTAACATATTTTTCAAACTCTTTTTCATTGAAGTTTTGAACTCTTCACATAACTTCAAATCATTTTCCGTGAAAATAAGATCATCCACGTACAAACTTACGATGAGATCTCCTCCTCCAGATTCATTCTTGATGAATAATGTATGCTCAAGCTCACACTTTTGAAAACCCTCATTTGAAAAATATTCTACAATCTTGTTGTACCAAGCTCTTGGAGCTTGTTTAAGCCCATAGAGTGCTTTCTTAAGCTTGTATACTTTATGCTCCTCACCTTCCCTTTTATAGCCCTCTGGCTGCTCCACAAACACAGTTTCTTTCAAAGCTACATGAAGAAATGCACTTTTAACATCAAGTTGAAACACACTCCATTTTCTTTTGGCTGCTTCTGCTAACAGCATTCGAATAGTGTCCCATTGTGCCACAGACGCAAATACTTCATCATAGTCCACTCCATATGTTTATGAGTATCCTTTTGCTACAAGCCTAGCTTTGAACTTATTAACCTCTCTTTTTTCATTTATCTTAGTCTTGTACACCCATTTAACTCCAATCTTTTTCATTCCCTCCAGTAACTCAACTAGTTCCCACATTTCATTCTTTTCAATTGATTCGATCTCAGCTTCCATTGCTTCCCTCCATTTCTTTTCTTCAAATGCCTCCCAAAAAGTAAGAGGATCGTCTTAAGAAACGAATAGAGCCATGAACTGCAATTCATCTTCTTCATCAGTGGACCCGTCACCTATTACATAATCTTGTAGATATGCTGGCGGAACTTTTTTCCTTACTCCCTGTCGAGTTTGTTGAACTGTTGAGCTATTATTCAGCTCTTCTTCTCATGCTTCAGTTTCAGAAATTTCTTCTGCTCTTGGCGTGTTGTTATCAACAGTTTCAACTCTCTCCATGTTTTTTGCATTTGGTACTTCCTTCGGAATCACCAACACATCACTCGATTCTTCTTCTGAGCTTCTTTCCCAGTTCCACTCTTGTTCTTCATAAAAAATCACATCCCTACTAATAATGACTTTGTTTGCTGCAGGATCAAACATTTTATATGCTTTGGAGCCTTCACTTACACCAAAAAATATGCATTTTTGACCTTTATCATCAAGCTTCACTCGTTTTTGATTTAGAATATGAGCATATCCAATGCACCCGAACACCTTAAAATTCTCAACCTTAGGTTTAACTCCAGTCCAACATTCTTGTGGAGAATTTCACAGCCGAAGTGAGGCATCTATTAAGAATGTGAGTTGTCCAACTCGCAGCTTCACCCCCAAAATCTTGTAGGCATGCTCTTCTCAATAAGTAAGCACCTTACCATATTCATAATGGTTCTGTTCTTTCTCTCTGCAACTCCATTTTGTTGGGGTGTGAATGCGGCAGTAGTTGTCTTTTAATCTCATTAGATGCACAAAAATCATTAAACTCCTTAGAGTTAAACTCTCCTCCGCGATCACTTCGTAGACAGCCTATTTTCATCCTTGTGTCATTCTCAATCAACAACTTGAAACTTCTGAAGAAAGAGAATGCTTCACTCTTCATAGACAGAAAATAAATCTAAGTTTTTCTGCTGAAATCGTCTATGAAGCTTAAGATATACCTCTTTTCTCCGATTGTGTCAGGCTGAATAGGTCCACATAGATCTGTGTGTATGAGCTGTAACTTCTCAGTTGCTCTCCAAGTCGCTTGTTTCCGAAATGTGTCTCTCGTTGCTTCCCTTTTGCACATACTTAATTGACTTTTTCGATTGAGGAAGTCCCACCATCATTTGTTTCTTCGCTAGGATCTGCAAACCCTGTTGATTTGGATGACCAAATCTTTGATGCCACAGATTTTTTTCAACATGAGATACTTGCAAACATGACACTGTTGGTGAATCAGTTAGGAGAACAAACATTCGATTGGCTGTCATTGTTGTTTGTATGATCAATCCTAAATCTTCATGGAACACCTTGCAACTTCCATCTTTTATGAGAATCTTCAAGTTCCTCTCTTGTAATTGACCAAGACTTGGTAGATTTGTTGTTAAATCTGGAACATAATATACATTTGATATTATGTGACTTCTCCCTTTTAAGATCAGTTGCACGCTTCCTTGACCTTGTACTCTCATCCTTGAATTATTTCCTAGTTTTACAGTGTGCATTAACTTCTCATCCAAGTTTGTGAACCAGCTTCGATCTCCTGTCATATGGTTTGAGCACCCTGAATCCAAAAACCACACATGGTCTCGCTTTACTCCTTCTTCTACAAAAGCCATTAGTAAAAGTTCTTCTTTCTCATTTAGCTCAGCATAGTTTGCAGTACTGTTCCAAGTATGATATTCAGATTGATAATGTCCTAACTTGTGACATTTAAAGCATTCAATGGTAGCTCTGTTGTTCCTTCCTCGGCCTCTTCCTCCTCTGTAATTTCTTTTGAAACTTCCTCTTCCTCTGCCTTCATATGAAACTTTTAGAACTTGCTCCTCTTCTACAAGCTCTCCTTTCATACGGTTTTCATGGACCAACAAACTGCTCTGAAGTTCATCTAATGTGAGTGTATCCAAGTTGTTTGAGTCTTCAATACAGCATACAACATAATTGAATCTCATGTTCAGCAATCTTAAAATCTTCTCCGATATGGCATTCTCCGGAAGGTTATCTCCATAGGCTCTCATCTTCTTTGTAATCGCAACAGTTCTTACGAAGTAACCGTTCACAGTTTCGCCTTCTCTCATATGTAGTGTCTCATACTCCTTGCATAAATCCTGTAACTGTGCTCTCTTTACTTTGGTGGATCCCTGGAATTTCTGCTTCATGCTCTCCCAGATTTTTTTGCTTGTTTCAGTGTTGAGAATCGTATCAAGAGATTCTCTATCGATGGATTGATAGAGAAATTTTTTGAGCTTCAGATCCTTCAACGTCTGCTCCTCAATCTCCTTTTTCTGCGCTTCAGTAGGGGTGACTCCTTCAACCCTACTAATCCCATTCTCTATGAGATCCCAATACTCTTTAGATCGAATGAAATTCTCCATCAACCGCGCCCAATTATCATAGTGACCATCGAACCGTGGTATAGAAGGAACAACGAACCCTTTCAAACTGCTACTGTCTCCCATCTGAATCTCTCATTCTTTTCACTCCTCTCTTAACTCACTCTAGCCTCCTTAGTGAAGAAGGCTCTGATACCAATTCTTAACAATGGTTCAACAAAGGAAAACTGTTTGATCAAAACTTTTCTGATATATCAAAAGAGAAACAGACTTGCTCCTTATATAGAAGAAGACTTGAATACAACGTGAAACAACTAAAACAGTCGAAAGCTAAAGAGACCAAAAGCTAAAGAGTCAAGCATAACTCTCTCCACTCTGCAACTTATTAAATGAAAACTTAAATTGAAAAACCCACTAACTCTTATTAATGTTTTGATCAGATCCTAACAAACAGCAACTACAGTAACCCCGACCAGTGACTATGGAATGTACCCATCCGGATCAGACCACATGGGAAAATGAAGATGAGCAAGATTAAAAGAACCGGTGAATGTTACAGTAGACCATCTCTCGCTAAACTAGAGAGGGGAGAAATTGCGGTTTTTTTAAAGATTTTCTTAACTGTAAGTGTTATGGAGATGTCTTAATAACTCTTAATTAAGTATATATATGATTGATAAATAAAATCACACTACTAATAAGCTGTTTCAAGTTCTTCCAATACATTTTAGGTAGTATGATTCTTTTGCTATATATATCAGTCACTTGTTTCTTGATTACCAATTTTTACATTGAGATGAAATAGTTGCTTCTCAATGTGAAAACCATTATATAGATAATAATAGATTCAAATGAAAATCTTTGTATAATAATAGCTATGGTCAAGCAGAAATTTCATGGTAAGAAACAAATACCAAATGGTAATTCGAATTGATCACCACTTCCCAAATTTTACTCTCATTTTTTTACAGAATTAATTACCACAAATTATAATAATCTATGGTATAACGTATATCGACGAGCATCAGCTGTCAATTGTCATTACCCTTTAATTAGCTTTAATTTACACAATGAGAAGCACCATAACTAGCTTTAATTAAAAGCTAAAGTCTAAAAACATCATACTTAAACTTTATCCAATTAAAAAAACAAAAGAGATTCAAATTCATCGGTTACAATGTCAAATTTACAAAACTCGAGAACATAGTATGTAACTGACACCCAAAACTAGTGACAAGTGGTCACCGAACCAATGGGCCTTAGTCTAAACCAACGTAACGCTTGTAGCTATTCCCCTAATTTGTTCCTATGTCATGCATACACAAAGACAATATTTATGAGCACGAGAATAGTCTCATGCATAGATATAGATTAACTTTAAAAAAAAAAATGAAGATGTATCCAAAATCTGACTCAGACATGACAAGTCTCGATCTATCATCACCGAAACGTCCTACTTACTATGTTCAAAGCCCATCACGTGACTCCGACAAGTCTTCCTCGGTGGCACTAACGACTCATCAAACCACTCCGACTGAGTCACCGTCGTACCAATCGTTTGCTAGCCGTGTATCTAATGGCGGTGGTGGAGGATTCCGGTGGAAAGGACGGAAGAAATATCACGGTGGAAGATGGTGGCCGGCTGATAAAGAGGAAGGTGTTGATGAACGGTATGAGGATCTTTATGAGGACAATAGAGGAATCTCTATTGTTACTTGTAGGCTTATTTTGGGAGTTGTTGCAATACTTTCTATCTTTTTTCTTCTATGTTCTGTTCTCTTTGGGGCTTCTCAATCCTTTCCTCCAATTGTCCACGTCAAGGTAATTTTAATCTTTACTGACATATAGCAAAAAATCATTTAACTTGTTTTTTTTTTCAAGAATCATTTACCTTGCTTTTGTGTTTACATGCAAAAAAATATTGCAAAAAGAATCAACATTTAATGGGGTTTTTCTTTGCCATGTGTTTGCCTACAGTTAACAAGGTAATTTTAATCTTTACTTACATATAGCAAAAATCATTTAATTTGTTTTTTTTTCTTCTTGATTTTCAAGAATCAGTTAACTTGCTTCTGTGTACGGAAAAATATTTCAAAAAGAATCAAAATTCTATGTTTTCTTTTCTTTTCATAAATTGGTGTTTGCCTTTACAGCTAACAAGGCAATTTTATTTAAACTGCTACAAATTGTGGTTTCCTTTGATAACACGGAGAAATAATCGATTATGTTTGTTTTTTTTTTTTTTTTTTTGTTAATGGATCCTTGATGTTTTGTTTGTGTTTGTATTTGAGTTTGCGTTTACATGATCTAAAAAAGTTTTTTTTGGTCTTGTTTTTCTTCTTCCAAATAAAAATACAATTTTTATGATATACTCCATAAACGTAAACACATAAATAGGCGTTTGAATTAATCGGACCTTGGTTAATTTAAGTGTTTAATTTTGAGATGTGTGTGTTTCAATAGGGTGTGAAGGTGCATAATTTTTACTACTACGAAGGTTCAGACAATACTGGAGTTCCGACAAAGATCTTCAACTTTAATAGTTCAGTAGAGATCACAACTCACAATCCTTCTACATTCTTCGGCATCCACGTCAGCCCCTCTACCTTAAACCTCATCTACTCTCGTCAATTTACACTTGCTATTGCTCAGCTAAAGAGTTATTACCAACCAAAACAAAGCAACCACACTTCTAGGATCATCCTTGTTGGCTCCAAGGTTCAACTGTATGGAGCCGGAGCCGACTTAGTTGCTTCAGATCACAACGGTGGAGTTCCGGTGAAGTTAGAGTTCGAGATCCGAACACGAGCCAATATTGTTGGAAGCTTGGTCAAGTCTAGATATCGGAGATATATCTCTTGCTTCTTCTTCATATCCTCCTACAACACCACATTTGTAAAATTCACTAAGAAGACTTGTACTTACTAGACGTTTCTTTATTTTGTTTGTTATCCATTACAAATAGTTAAGTGGCCATTTTATGAAATTGTCTCATACTACTAATATAATAACTCGCTTTTATGTGTTTTTTTTTTCTAGCTGATGTAAAAGTAATATATATATTTTTAAGTATAATCATATATTCCCGGTTCTATTTAGCTATTTATAATTTCTGGATCGGGTGCAAATGGGTTTGGATGATACATATGTAACCTGGTCATACATGGATTTTTTCCATACGGGTCAGTTGATTTCCACACGGAAACTATTATATACAATCAGATTCACGCAGAACAAATGTCTCGTTCTATATTCACCCAAAATAAAAATAAAGATGTTTAATACACACACTTTAAAAGTTCGAATTCTATTTACACCCAGATCAAATCTTCGAAATCTCTAAACACACAGACATCAGTTTTAGTCGGTTTTACTCCGGTTTTAATCGGTTTACCTTTTACCAAAAAAATTTTAACCAGCTTAACAGAAATTTAACCAGATTTAAATCCGATTGTAACAAATCAAACCCTAAAATCAACAATCCCCAAATAATAATAAAAGTTTCAAATCGAAAAAATTCTCAAATCAAAGAACCCTGGAAATTGAAATCCAAATTCAAAGAAATATGTTTCTACCGAATCTACATACACATCGAAACTTTTCTCAATGATCAACAACATCATGTATGAAGAAGGTTCCTGAGTCTGTAAGCCAAGATAATAATAATTTCACTATTATAATTAAAGAGAAAAAGCTAGTAAAGAACAAAAATGAGGTTAAGATTTGATGGAACAGAGAATCTCTCTGATCTTCGTTTACAACACCACCGTAACTTCTTCTTCTCCCCCTCCTCGTTATTGCAATCTTCTTCTTCTTCATGTTGGCAAAGCTTCAACTATAGATAATCGTTTCAAAGGTTGAGACTCATTTGAATCTCCTCCTACATTTCAAACAAATTAAAGCAATTCAAAATCACATATCGTTTCAAAATGTCCAATTATTTCTAAAAGAAAGAGAGAGAGATTCATACATCAGAGCAATTCAGATTTAAATCCCGTCGCGTCCGTTTCCCCACCAGATCTCCTTTGCCGGTGTTAACCGAAGACGATGAACTCAACATCAAAGGTTGCTCAGCTACGGCCGTCGCATCCCATGGCACTGCCTGATTCTTTGCGTCTTCTTCTTCCTCATCCTCATCGATTTCTTCCTCGTTATAAGATTCAGCTCCATCTTCTTCTGATTTCTACTGGCGACGAAGTTGGTCTTATAAGCTAGACAAGAGTACTCGCAAATGGAAGAAAGAAGAAGAAGAAGAAGAACAACAACAACAACAATCGATATTTTTTACAAAAATGAGAATCGATATTGGTGAATTCTTGTTTGATTTTGATGTAATCGGGCTGTTATTGCTTTAAATTCGGTTTATTGTGTAGTTAGTGGTTAACAATTGTTTGGGAAACGGTAAACCAATTAAAACCGGAGTAAAACCAACTAAAACCGATGTCTATGTGTTTAGAAATTTCGAAGTTTTGATTCGGGTGTAAATAGAATTTCAAACTTTCAAACTGTGTGTATTAAGCAATAGAACTTTTATTTTGGGTGGATATAGAATGAGGCATTAGTTCTGTATGGATTTGATCGTATATGATAGTTCCCATGTGGAAATAGATCGTCGGCCCAAAAAATTACTTGAAATAACTTAAAAATTATTCAAAATAACCTAAAATTATCCGAAGTAACCTAACCGACAACGATATGTGGTAGGGGGTTAAGTCTAAGTCTAAATTTTTGGGTTGTATCAACTATCAAGTACTTGTTGGAGGTGGATTCCACCCCGGTTTAGGCCTGGCTCTTAGCAGGTTTAGAATATGATATATTAAGGCCTGTTAGGCATAATTAGCCCATAAAGGGTTAGGAGAATATTCGAAGGATAATCTCGAGCTCGGATGAAGCCTTGAAAATCGTTGAGAGTTAGTGGGGAGATCGAGGAAAGGAGTTCAGAGATAAAGGGAACGATTTCGGAAAGCGGAAATGGAAGCATAGGAGTTCGCTATAAAAGGAACAAGAGGAAGAAAGGCAAAGGCAGATAAAACCAAAAGATTAAGACTAAGACTAAATTCTCGAGCTCATCAAGCTCTTCTCCTGTAATTCCGATTCTAGCTCGAAAAATCAATAAAATCTCCTTCGTTTCACGTCTCCTTTTCTCAGTTAAAACTTCGACCTAAAGAGATTCTCACAATCCATTTTCTAACTAAAAACCCTTAGTGTTAAAAACACTAAGAGTGAGATTCAGCTCTCACAGTACTCATTCAAGTTTTGGATATTATCTGAACCAAACAAAAATCCGAAAGACCAAGCATCTCAAATCCGATGGAGGTATTTTTGCAGAATCATATCCGATTTAAATCTTGTTTCTCGGATCGAGTTCGGGTTTTTGATACGGATTCTTTGTCCTGGCCTACTTGTGAATATACAAGTTAAATTTCTTTGTAGGATCTAAGAAATAAAGACTTCTCTATATGTTAGCAATAAGCCAATAAAAAACAAACCGTTAAAAACGGTTTATTATGTTCTGTCGCAACTTTTTGTTTTTTTAATGAAAAAGAAAGCTTCAAAGTGGTTGTTGTATAATCCACACTCTACGCCTCTTCTTCAGTTATCTTCTTACGACATAATAAGTTTCACCCATTTTTAATGCTTACATAAAATCTCAAATCACAGAATAATTGATAAAAACAAAATGATGGATGCAACATCAGAATCCGAAAGAACAAGCTTAGACCTTTCAATTTCATCACCTAAACAAGCTTACTACGTAGAAAGCCCTTCAAGCGGCGTATCTCAACTAGACGATGGTGATAAATCCTCATCCTCTGCTTCACTAATTCAGGCTCACACCCCAAACTATACTATCCTAACCGAGTCACGTCTCTCTTCTTCGAGTCGCACTTCCAATGGAACAAGCGGTGTGGGATTTCGGTGGAAAGGTTCCTCCCGGAGAAAAGATATGTATTGGCTAGAGAAGCATTACACGATTAACGAAGACGAAGTTTACGATGAGAACAGAGGATTATCAGTTGGACAATGCAGAACAGTTATGGTAATATTAGGGATTGTTGTTGTGTTCTCTGTTTTGTGCTCTGTTTTGTGGGGAGCTTCTCATCCTTTCTCTCCTATTGTATCTGTTAAGAGCTTTAATCTCCATAGCTTTTATTATGGACAAGGAATAGACAGAACAGGTGTTGCTACTAAGATTTTAAGCTTTAATAGCTCAGTGAAAGTGATAATAGATAGTCCTGCTCCTTACTTTGGTATCCATGTCTCTTCTTCTACTTTCAAACTCACTTTCTCTGCTTTCACTCTCGCCACTGGTCAGGTATACTCTGTTTCAGATATCTCACTCATTGCTTCTACTTCATCATTATTGTAATCTGATATTCACATTTTGGTTTGTGAAGCTTAAGAGTTATTACCAACGAAGAAAGAGCAAACACATAGCCATTGTAACGCTCGTTGGTGTTGAGGTTCCTTTGTATGGAGCAGGACCGCGCTTAGCTGCTTCCGATAAGAAAGGTAAAGTTCCGGTGAAGTTGGAGTTTGAGATTAGATCACAAGGGAATCTTTTGGGGAAGCTTGTCAAGTCGAAGCACATGAATCATGTCTCATGCTCTTTCTTTATCTCCTCTAAGACCTCTAAACCGATAAAATTCACTCATAAGACATGTAAACTTGTTACCAAGTGAACACTTTTTCTTCATTTCTCCACTGCAAATTAGAAAATTCTTGTTTTTTTAATGAATTCAAATGTGTGATTCTCTCATTCATAGATAGATACATTCCAATGAAGAGATGTTGCATCAAAACGTTCCAATATGTTCTATTGCTTATCCACAGCACAACCACCTTCTAGCACTGTTCCGCTTACTCTATTTGGTGGCCAATACCGAAAAACTGAAAGTCCGATAATATTCTTCAAAGGCAAAGGACCCCTGAAGACAACAAACGGAAGTTCTCCACAATAAGAAACAATCCAAGAAGAAGCTAAATCCCATCATAGATATCTAAAAAAAAAGGCGTCTCAGTGTCTCACCACACATGCGAATCATAACTGTTATTCCTGTTGTCACCCATCACAAAGACCGAATTTTCCGGTACTCTCTACATTGTTGAAGTAACCAAAATCAGAAAACAGAAAAATACCCGAACGTTCAGGCTTAATCATTTGATTGTAGGCAAGGATAATGGTACTTACAATTGGTGTCATTTCATAACCAGGAGCCTCTAAGATAAACTTTTCATTTCGAACAACACCGTTAACCATAAGTTTCCCATCATGAACCTACACAATTCCCTCAAATCAAAGCAACCATTACAAGTCTCTTCACTAGTAACACATGCTAAGAAGTCAGAATATGATCATACATACCTCTACAAGATCACCTTCTTTCGCAACAATCCGTTTAATGAATACATCTGCATCAGTATACCCAACTTCTTGAAGAACGGGTGGACTTTTGAAGATTACAATATCATTGGCACAAGGCTTCCTAAAATAATAACTCACCTATATCAAAACAATCACCATAAGAATCTCATAAAGATGTAACCTTTGAGATTATAATCAAAACACACAAAAACCAACAATGTGAGAAACCTTAAAACCATTCTATAGCTTTCCTAATCCCTTTAACTCATGATTCCAAAAAATTGATCTTTCATTAAGAAAGCTAAATCCTTAAATTGAATATAGAAAAAAAAAAAGAAAAGTACCTTCTCTGCAACTAATCTGTCTCCGACATCAAAAGTAGGATACATAGACAAGGAAGGAATGTATCTTGGTTCTGCAATAAAATATCTAAACGCCAAAGATACAGCTATAGCTAAAAACACAGTCTTTGCATCGTCCGATGTGAAATCCAACCATTCTGGGAATAACCTGTTTTTTTCCTCTACCTCAACTTTATCATCATCACCACCATCTCCGCCGTCACCTCCTCCGCCGTCTCCGGAGTTTAACGGCGGCGCAGGCGTCTTTGTTTCACTTGAATCCTTAAGTCCATAACAACTCAGATTTCGCCGGTGGGGTTTACGGTTTAAATTTGTAGCTCGAGAATGGAAATTCGAACGAACAAATTGGGATTTTTGGGTGAATTGGAGATAATTCGGGTTAGGGTTTCTGAAAAATCTAGAATTGGAATCAGATTTGAGAAAAGATAGTGGCGGAGTAGAGAGGTGAAGAGATATCATCATCATCAACTAGCTAAAGTTTCAATTTTTATTTTTTTCTGTGAGGTTATTTCATCTGAAAAAAGGCGACGAAATTAAAAGAAAAGATACTTCGGGAAAATTAAAACTTCAACAGATTCTGTTTTTTTTTTCGGACATCACTTCTATTTTCTACTAGACAGTAGACACTTGATTGGGATGTTAAACCGGGTTAATCCGTCCTATTTAGGTACTTTACAATAGATGAAAAGGTTTTACAAATTCTCAACTATAAGAGCACTAAAGTTCTCAAAAGATATAAAATAATAAAAAATTATGAAAATATTATGAGTTTGTTAAGTGAAAATTTCATGCATAAATCTCTTCATATTATTTTATCAATAGTGAAATACTATTTGATTAAAAAATTTATACATGATAAAATGTACATATTAAAAAGAAAAAAATGTACGTATGATAATTGTAGTTATTTTTCTTCAAAAATAAAATTTACTACAACTCTAATGGTGATTCTAAAAATCATTTAGAATGTCACAAAATCAATGTAAATAACTTTATTTTTAAAACAACAGCAAATTAGGTAAATGGTATTTACTATTTAAAATAGAATCAGTGATGAATTTAAGTAAATGAAAATTGTTAAAGCTGATTTACCCTGAATTGGTTTAGGCCTCACCGAAGTCAGCCAATATATATAAATCAGAATGATTATTTGCAAACTTAAATCCGAATAGTTTTTATTTTAATTCTATCAATTGCGCGTGTTTTGGGCATCATCTTAAGAGTTATTAATTTTAATAATAGGTTTTCAACCTACGCTACAAGTGGGTATTTTAGTATATTTTTTATAAAAATTATATGATCTATAATACTTATCAAAAAATTATTTTTCTATATAGGAGATGATAATAATATATATCTATTATTTAAAAATAAATTGTAGTAACTTTAATTCTAAATTTTCAAAATATAATTAAGTGT
This sequence comes from Cardamine occulta, assembly GCA_028015245.1. Classification (NCBI taxonomy): domain Eukaryota; kingdom Viridiplantae; phylum Streptophyta; class Magnoliopsida; order Brassicales; family Brassicaceae; genus Cardamine; species Cardamine occulta. Next base: position 3,460,663 of record CM051371.1, read on the forward strand.
AACATTTAATAAAAATTAAATAATTTGGAAAACTATTGTAATGTAAATCTAGCAACTAATTGATTATAAATAGTCAATTATACTATTTGATATATTTTTATGTTTTTTTAGTTTTTTGTTAATTTATTATATAATTTTAATGTAAAAGTTTAAAAAAATAACTCATTTTTATAATATTATGGGACTGATTGGCACAATACTTTCATGAATTTATTTATCCAGCTTTAAAATTTTTGTTTTCACCAATTAAACTATTGAGATTTTTTCTTATTTAAAAAGTTTTGAAAGTTCAATTGTCTCTTTATCTCTTTTATACGTTGTTTTTTTTCTAAAGTCACAAAATTTTGAATTTTAGAGAACTTAACAATATTTAAGAAAACAAATCATTTTATTTAATAATTTTCTCCTCTAAAAAGTTTTAAAATATTTAAAAAACAATCTTATATTATCTTCAAATATTTTTAATAGATTAATACTTATTTCATTTTTCGATCTTTTGAGATCCATTTGTTTTTGAAAACTGCCAAATTTGTTTAAAATTGTTGTAAATATCTTAAATCACCGTTTATATAGTTTTTTACCAATCAAACTTATAATCACTGTAAAAGTTCCTACAGTCTTTACAGTAACAATTTTCATATTTTGATTATGTTTTTTTTTCAAAGAATTTGATTGTATTGAAATGTGTACATTGTTGGACTTAGGCATGCACATTACAAATTGGATACTCTAACCTTTTTGTATCCGATCTGAATTATCCAAAAAGAAATTTTTTCTAACATGTAAAAGTTGGATCAAGTAATTATCCAAGGTATAATTAATTATGTTAATGACATTTCCTTATGATATCACTTATTCCTCTAACAGTTTTCTATTTTTCATTTTTCCAAATTGAATTATAATCTAGTCTGTATTCCAATAAAAAAAAGTTTAAATTGTTCTTGTTTCTATATATTATTTTTATTCTTTTATAAGTATTTAATTAATAAAATTTAATAAAACTTTAAAAGTTTAATCAATGAGATAGCTAATTATGATTGGATGTTAAAATTCTAGGTGGATAGATGTTAATAAACTTATAAAATAGAATATTTTTTAAAATAAGTTGAGACTAATATAAATTATTTTATGTATTCCAATTAAAATTATTCGTACTTCACTTGTTTACATATAATTTTCTTGCTTCCATCTTTTTCTGTGTATGAATATTGAAAATTAATAAAAATAAAAAATTATTAATTAATGAGATAATTAATTGTGGTAGGATGTTTAAAATCATATATGGATAAGTAGTCAAGTAGATGTGACTCATGTGTGAGTAAACTTATAAAATGGAAATTGTACACGTTTAGTGAGACTAATAAATAATGATCAATTGTTTTGTATGTATTCCAAAAACAAAATTTTATGTTTCTCTTATTGTCACATATATATAAATATATATAAATATTTGTTTTCCCTTTTATGAGTATTTTAATATAGAAACTTAATAAAATTAAAAATATATAATTAGTAAATAATGATCGATTATTTTTATGTATTCCAAAACCAAAATTTTATGTTTCTCTTATTTCCATATATATATATATATATATATATATATATATATATTTCCTTTTTAAGTATTTTAATATAGAAATTTAATAAAATTAAAATATGCCAATTAGTAAATAATGATCAATTCGTTTTATGTATTCCAAAACCAAAAATTTTACGTTTCTTTTATTTCCATATATGTTTGGTTTTTCCTTTTTATAAGTATTTTAATATAGAAACTTAATAACTTTAAAAATATGTTAATTAGTGAGATGATTAATCTCAATTTTTATATAGTATAGATATTCGGATAAAAGTCAAAACCTAAAGTTTTCTTGTCTGTATCATCATGAGTATGAGCATGACGCATAATCTTCAGCAACAAGCAAGGCGTATTCTCGCTTGCCGTACCAGGACTCAATTCTTCTGCTCCTACACAAACAAAACCCTATCATCTCCTGTGACTAACCTAACTCTACATTGTCGTATAGAAGCAGCTTTACCTGGTGAAATCCCAACGTTGCTTGAGCAATGGCGACAACAACAACAACAACATGGGAAACAATTAAACCCTTCGTTAGTGAGAAGTATCCTCGAGAAGCTCCACGATTCTCATCGTTTTCGTGAAGCCCTAGAGATATCTAACTGGATGATAGAACAAAATATCTGCAAGCTCATCTCTCAAGATTTCATAACTCGGTTTCATCTGATTGAGAAGGTTTTTGGATTTAAAGAAGCAGAGAAGTTCTTCGGGAGCATCCCTGAGAATCAAAGAAGTGAATCTATCTACAACTCTCTTCTTAAAAGTTACGCGAAACGATCTGGAAAACATGATCTTGATAAAGCTGAATCTATTTTCAAGAAGATGCGGGAGCTAGGGTTGCTCTTGAGACTTTCACCGTACAGCTCGATGACTTCACTCTACAGACGTAACCCTCACGAAAACCGAGATAAAGTCGATGAGATTCTGAAAGAGATGAAGGAGAGCAACATCGAGCTTGATAATATCACAGTGAACAACGTTTTGAGAGTATACGCTGATGTATCTGATGTGGAGACAATGGAGAAGTTTCTGGCTGATTGGGAAGGGACTACGAGGCGCGACGGGCTCACGTTACTTGACATGGCTAGGGCTTATCTGAGAACTGGTTCAAAGGAAAAAGCAAGAAAGTTTCTTCGTAGAACAGAAGAGTTAATAAGTCCAAAGTCTTATGAGGAACTCATTAGGCTATATGGTGAAGTAGGAGAGAGAGAAGATGTTTATCGTATATGGAACTTAAGCTTGTACAACAAGTCAAGAAATAAGGACAATGAAGGGTTTCTAGTTTCTATTGGATCTCTCTTGAAGCTTGATGATATCAAAGGAGCTGAGGAGATTTACTACAAACATTGGGAGTGTTCGGGTCTTGAGTTCGATATCCGAATCCCAACTATGTTAATGTCTAGTTATCGCGAAAAGGGAATGGTGGAGAAAGCAGATAAACTACGAATAAGATTATGGGGAATGCAAGATTGGTTAGACCAATCACTCCATTGTTGGAAGAATTGGGAGAAAAAGGAAATGAAGTGAAGCCTTCAGACTTGAGAGATTTAATCAAGACTCTTTGTGATTCAAATCAATTCTCTAAAGCACTTGAGGCATCAACATGGATGGGTGAAAAAAAACTCTTCAATTTGTTCCCACAAGATTATGCAACTAGGCTTTATGTGATTAAGAATGTATTGGGTTTGGAAGAAGCAGAGAAGTTTTTCGAAAGAAGCATCCCCAAGAACATGAAGGATTACCATGTCTACGCTACACTCTTAAGTTGTTACACGAGATCTAACAAAACCCTAGATAAAGCCGAGGCCATTTTTGAGAAGATGAGCGAGCTTGGTTTCCTCTCAACTCCTTTCCCGCTAAACTCGATGATATGTCTCTATAGTCGTCTAGGGAAACGAAATAAGGTAGACAATCTTCTAATGAAGGTGAAGGAGATGAACATAGAGCTCGATAATCTCGCTATGGACAACGTTTTGAGGGTATACGCGGATCAAAACGATATAAATACAATGGAGAAGTTTAAAAGAGAGTGTGAAGATGATAAAAATCTACGTCTTGAAATGGGGACAGTGGAAGCAGTGGCAAAGGCTTACGAAAGAGCCGGTCTAATACTAGAAGCTATAGAGATAACAAGCAGTACAAATGAAGTTCAACGTCTATGGAATGAGTACAAGGAGAAGGCAAAGGCAGAGGTTAAAATAGATGAGGAGAATCCATGGAAGACTATAGGAGGGATAAGTAATGAAGACAATCGAAGAGTGATTAGCTCTTTGTTGAAACTAAACGATGTAAAAGGAGCAGAGGAGATATATGGAGAGTGGGAACCACAAGGACCCTTGTTCGATTCCCGAATACCATGTTTGTTAATCTCTCATTATTGCGAGCATGGTGATGAAATGAAAGGTAAGGGAAGTCGTGAACTCGAGTATAAAGAAGCGGAAGCTGATGAAGTTTAAGATGGTCAAGGAAGATTTGTCTTTATTTGGAACCAAGTGTTTAGGGTATTCAATTCTTGCGGCCATGCTATGGTGGGCTGTATTGGATCCCGTCGCTTTTCTTGTTTTCCATAAAAATATTTACGGTTAGTTTTTTTCTTATAAAGGATATTTATGGTTAGTTATCAGTGTTATAATTTAATGATTACTTTTTATAATGTGTTAATTTTTAAATATGCACGATCATTTCAAATATACGAATTATTTATGTTTGTTTACTTAAGTTAGCTAGAGTTTTAGTAAATAAATTAAAAACGATTCCTGTTGCATGAATATGTAAATTTTAATGCCTTGTATTTTTTTTGTTTTTTTAACAAACTTACATTAATCAGTGCATGGCATTAAAAATATAACAATAATAATGATGTAAGACATATTAAACTTGCAAAAGTGTTTACGTGGTAGTAAAAAGAGGATCCTGCAGCACTACACATGACATTTTATGGACAAACTATTATGTGTATAATTCATTTTCGGTGGTAAGGTTCTATACCGAATGAAATTTAAACCAGATATACCAAATTATTAACACTAACAAGTCTAACTTAAGTAAACAAACATTATAAACTTTTCGGTGGTGATTTATTATTTGCTTTATGAAGAAAGGACAGAGCCGTTGGAGATTTGATGAGAATTAATGGTACTCCTGAATAGCAAATTGATGAGTATTAAGGAAAAAAAAAAAGCTAATCTCATGGTCTAAGTAGAATCATGAGAGGAACTAAAAGATAATTAGGAAAACCAAATAATGTGGGCTTTTGGTGGTAATTAGGTGATCAGACTGCATCATGAAGCCGTATAAGCTTTTAATTAGGCATCAAATTGGTCAGATGGAACCAATAAGTAATTGAATCTTTCAAGGATTTGCAAGAAATGATCATATAACAAATGGAAGAAAAGACAGAAATTTTTCCCATACAACAGAACTGGCCCGGGCCTAAGCTGAAGAAGCAACTGCTCTAGACAGCAAATTTTATAAAAATATTGAGGGCATCAACTTTTAATATTGTGTACTTAGTGCAGTGATATAGAATCATATATTTAAGTCTTTTTCGTCACATGTTTGAGTCCCTTTAAAGAATAATTTGTTTCTTTTTGTTGGATTAATTAACATTAAATTATTTAATGAATAAATACACTCTCTGCATGGCTTCTCCTTCCTAACGTGACCGTTCAGATTTCATCACTACCGAAACACCACCATGTCATTGGACATCAATTGTTTTTGTCAATTGTTGATAGTTTAAACAATTGAGGGATTAATATTTCGTTTGTAATTTTGTTTTATCATTCAATTATTATTTTTATGAAAAAACTGGATTTACCTTCTTCTGATTCGGTTTAAATGTTTGAAAAAATATTATGTATGAGACATCATTTTTTTTTCCCAAAAAAACCTTTATATATATATATATATTACTTTCTTGCTTCTCCCCCCTTACAACGACACCTTTGAGAGTTTTTAGCTAATAAGATTACAACCCGAACAAGATATAATATAAAAGCATACTTTAAATGAGACAGATAATGGAAGCGATGATCAACGTGCTACTTGAAAAGCTCTAGACCTGAATGTACCGAAACCAATTTGAAAGAAACGATTCATCTTGCAGCAACCGAGAACCAAGTGGTGAGTTCGAATGAGAGTCTAGATATGCTACCTTGCTTCGTAGAATCTGTCTTATCTGTCGAACTATAATTTCTTTCCTTCCAGATTTCATAGACAGAAGCATGAAGTAGCTTGCAAATGATTGATAGTTTTCTTACCCGAACAAAAGTCTGAACCCATGAGACAATATCAGAGAATGCTGGAGGAGGCTGAATAGGTAGGTTATCAAGAAAAAAAACGCCAAATCTCTTGAGAATACATACATTCAAAGAACAAATGTGCTCTCGATTCTGGGTGGCAACCACAAAGTAGACAACAAACTTGAACTTGGAGCCCCCAACTTCTTAAACGGTCCCTTGTAGGTAAACGATCCCTTACCACAACCCAAAACAAAAAGGCATGCCAAAACAAATGGACCAAACTTTTCTTTCGAGTTCCGCCGGTGAATATATCAATTGACGAGACCAGTCACTTGTCCTTGAAAAACAAAACTTTGATCAAGTCGGTTCATGTCCACTAAATTGAACTTAAAAGTCCAATAACCGATTCAACGTGTGACGAGAGTAAACACATGAGTTAGATTAAATATATACAATAATAATTGGGAAAATTAGCTAGTTGGGATTTATTTTCCTTGAAACTCTAAAACCTTTTGATATTTATCTACTGAACTAATCTTAAATACCGAAACCTGCAGCAAAATCATCTTGGGTGAATGTAGTTAATAATACGCCAGCGCTGTCTCAGCATACGGTCGAAGTAGCTCTTATCGAAGGCTCTGAAATAGTTAAAATTCCAGATGAAGTGATTCAAAATACTGTTCCACTGTGGGAAGATTTCCTTGAGGGTAAATTTCTCGATTCAGCTCCTCATGTCGCGAAGATCCATGTCATCGTGAATAAAATCTGGCCGCTAGGTAACAAAAACATTCGAATCGATGTGTTTGCAGTTAATGAAAACATTGTCAAGTTTCGTATCAAAGATGCAGAAACTCGAGTGAGGATTCTAAGAAGGGGTATGTGGAATATCGCTGTATCCCTATGGCGTTATCAAAATGGTCTCCGATAGTGGAAGAAGAAGAATTGGAAATTAAAGTAATGCCAATGTGGGTTCTTTTGGAATGTTCGAGACTTAAAAAAATCAACAGAACATTCTGTTATAAAGAATTGGGTTCGAAGTAAAGATTTTCAGTTTGGATGTGTGTTGGAGACTAAAGTAAAGGAAGGAAAAGCTAGTAGAATTGGAGCCAAGATATTTGGTGACTGGTCGATGTTAACGAATTATGAGTTTAGTCGGCTGGGAAGGATTTGGGTAGTCTGGAAACCAAGTGTGAGACTGACACCTTTTTTTAAGAGTGGTCAATTGATCACTTGTTTGGTGAAGCTACG
>CM051371.1:3467833-3492833 GCA_028015245.1 Cardamine occulta
AAACCGGGCAGAAGAATTTTTCTGTTCTTTTATCTCTGCTTCTAATTTTGTTGAAGAGCATAAAGAGCTGTGGAGGGATTTGCGGGATCACCATGTTTTTCCAATCATTAGAAACAGACCATGGATTTGTTTGGGGGATTTTAACGAGCTTGGATGGAGGGGAACATTCAGCTTTCGAAAATTCTCCTATAACTCCGTCGGGTATGAGAGATTTTCAGGAACTGACTCGTATATGCTCTCTTGAGACCATCTCCATTAGACATATTGAGGAGAGTGTCTTAACATATAATTAAAAAAAACATATCAATATTATAACATAATTTTCTAGGAGAATGTGAGACACTATGTCTAAATATCTTCATGAAGACACTTTTATTGAGTTTGTTCTTGGATTTGGAGACACCCATAATATAATATTAGTATTTTATAATTAAATTTATGTTAAGATACTCACAAAGTTTATACAATGTGGATGCTCTGAGGATATGACTTTTCATGGGCCTATGTATACTTGGTGTAATAATAGAGAAGAAGGGCTGATTTCAAAGAAGCTAGACAGAGTGCTTAAGAATGATCAATGGGATCACAATTTTCCTTTAAGTTTAACAATGCTCTGTTGGAATTAGAAGAGTTCCAGCTACTGGTGGGAAAGTTTTGGAGTGAGACTCAACCCATTTTTCTGTCTACATCTTCTCCTTTTTGTTTCTCAAAGAAACTTAAAGGATCTGAAACCACTAATTCGAAGTTTAGCAAAGGAAAAGTTGAGGAATTTGTCAAAGAAAGCGATGGAATCCTATCAGATACTGTGAGACAAACAAGAGAATAATTTGAAAGACCCCTCACCAGATAATATGGAGGAAGAAAATGAAGCATATAGAAGGTGGGATCATGTCTCGGGGCTTGAAGAGATTTTTTTAAAACAGCGTTCCAAGCTGCATTGGGTACGCATAGGAGATCAAAATAATAAGACCTTTCACAAAGCTGCTGCTGCAAGACAGGCCCAAAATTTTATTCGAAATATCAAATGTCGAGATGGCAGAGTGGTATCTAATGGAGAAGAGATTAAAGAAGAGGCTAAATCTTTTTTCAGGGATTTTCTCCAACATATTCCAGAGGACTATGACGGAATTTTCATTGATCATCTTGAAGAATTATTACCTAATAGATGCTCGGATGAAGAGCAAAACAAGTTGATTAAGAGCGTATCGGAGGAGGAAATTCGTGATGTCTTGAATTTTCCAGATAAATTTATTCATTGGATTTCGTTATGTGTCACAACTGCCTCCTTCTCAGTTCAAGTAAATGGGGAGCTCGCAGGATTCTTCAGGAGTATGAGAGGGCTAAGACAAGGTTGCTCTTTGTCCCCATATTTATTTGTTATTGCCATGAATATGCTATCAAAGTTATTGGATAAAGCAGCGAGTGCTAGTCAGACTGGTTATCACCCGAAATGCAAGAATATTGGTCTTACACATCTAAGCTTCGCAGATGATATCATAGTATTCACTGACGGCAAGGTTTGGTCTGTTGAGGGGATAGTAAAAGTGTTTGAAGAGTTTGCCAAGATTTCGGGGTTGAGAATAAGTCTGGAAAAATCCACCATTTATATTGCGGATGTTTCAGCAAATATTCGAGATGAGATTAATACGAGGTTCTCCTTTTCTTCGGGTCAGTTACCGGTAAGTTATTTAGGACTCCCTTTATTAAATCGAAGGATGACAGCTTCTTATTTTCTTCCTCTTATTGAAAAAATCTGAAACCGTATCAGTTCTTGGTCTGTTTGACTTTTATCGATTGCGGAAAGGGTACAGCTTATGAATTCTGTGTTAATGAGCATCTCAAACTTCTGGTTATCTGCATTTCGGCTTCCTAAAGCTTATATTCTCGAAATTGAAAATTTATGCTCCTCTTTTCTTTGGTCTGGTCCAGCATTGAATCCAAATAAAACAAAGGTGGCATGGGATATTGTGTGTAAACCAAAGCAAGAAGGAGGCATGGGGCTGCGTCCTTTATCAATGATCAATATGGTTTGTTGTCTCAAGCTTATTTGGAGGGTTGTCTCTTCTCAATCTTCATTGTGGGTTAAGTGGGTCCAAACTTATTTGATTCGAAAGGATACTTTCTGGTCTATATGACAGAACACTAATATGGGTTCTTGGATGTGGAGAAAAATACTAAAATCTCGAGCTCTGGCTCGAAGTCTACATAATTAAGGTTGATGTTTGGGGAAAAAACTTCTTTCTGGTTTGATACGTGGTCGGACATGGGTTTTTTATATGATAAACTTGGTTCGCGAGGTGTTGTTGATATGGGAATCACATTGAATGCCTCTGTTGCTTCAGCTTGGTTAATCAGAAGACGTCGCCGACACAGAATCGAGAGTTTAAGACAAATTGAAACAGAGCTTGAATCACAGAGGCTTCGATCAGATCCTGGAGCATTTGATGTCTCGCTTTGGCGTAGCAAAGATGATAAATTCAAATCAACATTCAGCTCAAAAAACACGTGGTTTCTGATACGTGAACCAGGTCCATCTGTTACTTGGCACACCAGTACTTGGTTCACACATTCAACTCCGAAATTTGCAATTTTTGTGTGGCTAGTGATTCACAACCGTTTAACAACCGGGGATATATCGTATGTCTCATTGGAATGTGGGAGCAAATACATCATGTATTTTTTGTGGAGATCCAATGGAAACACGTCAGCACTTGTTTTTCTCTTGTGCTTATTCAACAGAAGTCTGGAAGTCATTAGCTCAAGGCCTTGAAAGCTCAGTTCACAACAGATTGGAACCAGTTGCTCCTTCTCATTTCAGATAGAAGACGCGATAGAGGTACACTGTTTCTAACTCGTTATGCTTTTCAATCCACTGTCTACTTCCTATGGAGAGAGAGAAATGCCCGTCGTCATGGTGAAATACCGATTACACCAACAGTCCTCATCAAACACATCGATAAACAGATCCGAAACAGATGTTCTACGTTATGTGATCCCGAACTAGTTGGATCTCTCCAGCTCTGGTTCTCTTCAAGAAGCTCTTGAGTTTTCATCTTTTTTTTGTGTGTTCCATTCTAATTCACTGAAAACTACGATTGGGTGAAAATAAAATAAAAACATGCACAAGCATTTTTAATTGGAAACAAAAAAAATGGAAGGTATGCTTCACTTTCTTTTGGCTAAAATCATTTTGCTGGCTTTAGCATCTTCGTTTGTCTATTGTTACGCCCCATCTCCTCTTCAAGACTACTGTGTTGAAGTCGACGATAATAATGGAGGTAATATCTATGTATTGCACATATGTGACTTCTGTGATATCGTTTAATTTTAAACTTGATATATATATTATAGTGAATTAAAAACATACTAGTCATTGCTATACTTATATAATTATTAGTAATTATTGAAAACCAGATATATGCGTTCTCGACTTCTAGTATAATTTCACTAATAAACGGTTAAATGATTTGAATTTGATGGTTTAACTAAATTATTTGAATTATATGATATAGAGTTCGATCGGTTGTTTAAAGCAAATATTGGTTATTAATTTTAAAAAAAACTGTTTAGTATATATATATATGTGTATATATGTTCTTACATTTTAAATAAAGTCTGAAAAGGCAAAAGAAAATAGATTTTGTAATCATATATACCATGTAATTCGAACATTTTTATATAGCATCTTCTTGCTAATTTGTGGAAGTTGCAAACTTCCATGATTGCATCTATGGCATGAACGCGGGCGAGAGTAGTTAAGTGCCATGTAATAACACACAAAAAATATAGTTTTGTACATATAATAAGTCATTTAATATTAGTGTAACAGTTACTGTATAACTTCCAATTTTCAAACCTAGCAACCTTTAATTGATTTGTCTTTCATTTATTTATTTTGACTGTAGTTTTCGCCAGTGGAAAATTCTGTAAAGTTCCAAAGTTAGTAACAGCCAATGATTTCTTTACTTCTGGCCTGAACATCCCGGGAAACACAAGCAACCGCCTGGGCTCCTCGATCAGCCCTCCCCGGTCTCAACACACTCGGTATCGGCATCGTCCGCATTGACTTGGCCCCAGGCGGTCAAGTCCCACCTCGCATACAGACCCGCGCCTCCGAGATCCTCTTAGTCATCAAGGGCAAGATCTTAGTAGGTTTTGCCTCGTCAAACGAATACAACAACACACTCTTCTCCAAGGTTATTTATCCTGGAGATGTATTTTGTTTTCCCAAAGGTTTGATACAGTTTTTTGCAAACGTCGGGAAGACAAATGCAGTTGCGATTGGGGCAGTTGGGAGCCAAAGCCCTGGTTTAACCACTGTAGGTGACGCGATTTTTGGGTCAAAGGTTTTGGCTAAAGCTTTTGCGTTGGACGTAACACATAGTGAAATACCTTCAAAGAGTGTTTTCTTCAGGAGATGATATAGTTAATGAATAGGAATAATGATAATGGATCATAAAATATGTAATAAAGTGAAGAAAATACAGATTAACAAACAAAATGTGTGTGAAATAAATATCTAAGTGTTATGTAATGTAATGTCACCATTTAAAAATTTTGTAAAAAATTAATAAAGCTGATGAATAATACACCAAAATCTTGTATTTTAAAATTTAAGAGAAAATGATATGGGACTATAAAGAGGTAGTAGCCAGTATACGACTTTAAATCAAAATCATGAAATGTGAACGATTAAACATGTCATTTTCGTGTCACAGTTCACCACGTTTTCTCTCAATCTCATTCTTTATACGACCTGTGGTATTAGTATATGATTAATATTATTGAATGGTGTGGTCACTTTGGGCAACCATTAATGAGATATATATTGATCTATTTGAAATTTTGAACTATAAGATCACACAATTAATAAGGTGATGGAGACCAAATTAAATGGTGGATTAATTAAGTAGTATGAGAACTTTTATCTGAGAGGAACACGACGATTGTTGTTATCCTCTTATTCTTCCCTCTTCGCTCACCGTAAAAGAAGCTTAAGTACTGCCATCATCGCGACTTTTAGTATGGGCTCAATCCGTCAGATTTTTCCCCAATACGGGTTCCAACCCACGAGTCTAGTGTTGTTCTTCGTGATGCATAACAATAAACCGTCGCAGTGAAAGACTTGAGATACATCATCCACTTCATCGTCTAGGCTAATAAGCTTACGTGCCTTCACGCTTTATACATAAATGATTCAACGTCGTTGTTGTTGTGGAGATTGGCGCTCATCAAATAAACCCTAAACTCCATCATCATCACCACCATAAACTCCCTTTCCCTAGTTGTTACTAACTTTTACTTGACCAGCAAAGTAGCAAGGTGATTCCATTCTTTGCAAAGCTCTTACTTTGGATAAATGGTTCCACTTTTTGCAAGGAGATCGGACTCTTGTCTGAGATATATCAACGGAATTTTACAGAGGTTACATCTTTAAGAGATCTTATTGATGGGTATATTAAAATAAGAAATTAAAATTATATATTTTAAATTATATTTGTATATATTTAACTAAAAATGATATGTGTGTCGAGATAATTCATCACCACCGACAAAGCTTGGGGTGGTTAGGACTTAGGAGATCGAAGAATCATTAATTTCTTGTTGAACCCTTAGACTAGTTCTGATGCCAGTTGAAGTACATTTTCAACCTATATAACCTCTTTTTGATGAAAGATTCTGAGTTAGAGAGGTCATTATTGTTGAATGATCTTGAAGATTAGTTTGCATTCAATTATTTTATGATTCTGCCTGAGATGAAAAACTTAAGGTAACAAGGATATGTTTCTTCTCAGATAAAATAGCCGATTACTTTGTTCAGTGAAAGCCATGCCTTTAAATAGGCTACAATTTCTTAAACTAAATGAAAATATGTACAGAAATGGAAATATAAGAAAAGGAAAATCAACAATACTGGAAAATAGGAAAAAAAACACCATAAGTAAAATGTAAAAACTACAATTTTTTTTAACCGACTCCACCAGAGCTATCTCCACTTAATTTGCGTGGACCCTCACGTGTATCTGTAGGTGATCCACGTTTTCTTTTACGGACATAAGTGTATTTTATAGGAGGTCGTCTATCATTAAGTTGCACTAAACTTGGAACATAACAGCACACCCGAGGGTAACATATTCCCTTCACTGCACATTCTCCGAGATCAACTTTTTAAAGGATCCATCCTCTCCAAAGATGTAAGCTTTGTTGTTGGGAGTGCGGCTTAGCCCTACTTGGCCTTTATCAAAAACCGCTGCCACTTCTTTCTTCTCGTCAATGAAAAACCTCGCATGTGTAAACGGATAACAAAACTGAGTTAAATATTTGCTGTTAAGAACACTTTTTTGTTCCAGGACACCGCGTTGGGCTCAATCTTATTGGTAACCCAGATCTCCATACTTAATGTAATCCGGGGTTGACGTAGAAGTACAAGCTGTTCTTCTCTAACACTAGATAGACTCAAACTATCTGGACTGGCAACATATCACTCAAAGGGCAAAGGCAAAGGTGGACCAAATGTCCCACTTGTGAAATCAAAACAGACTAAGAAACTTGTTCTTGGATCTACTTGTTTAAATTTGTATCAAACCAGTACGTATTTCCCTTGAGAGACACGCCGTCGCCATGGTAAGTGAAAATTGATACCCCCCAATCTCGAGGAGTGATATCAAGAACCCTCCATGAATCAGAGTTAAATTCGTAGATTTTGTACTCAGTGTAACACATATAATCAATAAACCTCAAGATTTTGTTGGATTTGCTGCTCTTGTCATATCCGAGAGCATAAGAATACCTATACACTATGTCGAAAGTATGTGTGGGCTGGGTCTGCCGGATTTGGCCGGTATAGGGGTTCCAAACAGTGAGTCTATTGTGGTCTTTCGTGATGCATAACAATAAACCATCGCAATGAAAGACTTTATATACATCATCCACTTCATCGTCTAGGCTAATAAGCTTAGCTTGAGGCTTTATACATGATTTTTTTTTTTTGAATGTGCTTTCTTTATACATGATTTAACGTCGTTGTTGTTGTCAAGATTGACGCTCATCAAATAAACCCTAAACTCCATAATCAGCACCACCATAAAATCTCTTTCGCTTGCTGCTAACTTTGCTTTATTACCAATGTGCTTCTTTGCAAAGCTCCGATCTTTGTATATATTGTTCCAGTTTTTACAAGTAGATCGGACTCTTCTCAGAGATGTCAACGGAAGTTTAGAGAACACCTCCTCCGTCAAATCCTTAGGAAGATCGGAGATCTTTGTCTTCATTGTTCCAAGTCTCTTCGAGGATCGAAATAACATAGTAACTAAGTTATGTTAACCTTCAAAAACTCTTTTCAGATTTCTTTGAGTTCCGCCTATGAATGTATTTATATATATATATATGTATATATATATATATAACAACCGAAACCCTTAACGAACAGATTTGATGATGACGACAGAACAAAAACTTTAAAACAAAACAACTTTCCTTTTCCTCTGTGATTTGAAAATTTGAAAAAAAGTCGCAAACTTGAATAATGGACAGAAGAAATCAAAAATATTGTGTTTAATTTATTTTGATTTTGTTAATGTTGGTGGGTATATTTTGACGGTTTTAAAATCCTTTTCTGTAAAAAAAAACAACAGTGAGGCTTTTTTTATAATATTTTGAGGTCGGTTAAAGGTTGTCTAGAAAAAAGAAAAAAAAAGTTTTAAATATTCATGGGCCGAAGCCCAATAAATAAGCCTATATGATATTCTCAACGCAACATCATTTTTAGTGTTGACTCGGAAAAAAAAGATGAAGAAAGGAATAAAGAGGAGACGTTTAGGAAGAGCTTAAGAGCGCTGTGTCAAGCCACTTCTTCCACCAATCACAAATCGCCTCTTCCCACGGTGGCTCTCCGTCACAGGTCCCAATCTCTCTCTCTCACTCGCGGCGACGGCGACGACAGGTCCATATGTTGAAGCTTTGGAGATGGTATCAGCGATGCCTTACGGTTCATCCTGTGAAAACTCAGGTCATTAGTTCTGGATTTCTTTGGGGATTTGGCGATGTCACCGCTCAATACATCACTCATTCCACCGCTAAACCTCGTCTTCTTCGTCTCACCGTTAGTTATTTTCCCGATCTCCCTCTCTCTCTCTCTCTCTCTCTCTCGCTCTCACCTTCGATTGAAGTTTCAATTTCTGGTTTCTATTTGGTTCGGATTTGCTGAAATTAGTTTATGTTCTTGAACTCTCCGCTTTTAATTTCACATCTAATGGTATCTATCTCTGTGATTTCATGATATTTCTGCATTAAAATTGATTCATGTGTTGTGACATTTTCGTGAATGTGTGAATGCTTGACAAATGTATTGATTTATGCAGCTCTTCCTTAGAATTGGATGCTAATTCTGGAGTTTTCTTTGGTGTTTGGCAAAATTTGAAGAGTTCTTCTCCATTAACAGTTCTAATGTTTGATTGTTAGCGTACGAGTATCGAGTCTTAGGTCTTCTTTTATGGTATAGAGATATTGAAACATTAGGTTGTGTTGCTTTTGAGTTAAAATTTCTCGGATCTGCCAAAGAATTTAGGTTATTCGTATATCAAGCAATAGGACTTGGATTCTTTTCTTTGTTAACTATAAGTAACATCACTCTATAGCTGTGTGAAATTTCTTGTAGTATAACATGTGCATTTACTTGTTTACTGAGATTTCATGAATGTATATTGTCTGACACTTTTGCATACCCTAATGGCTTTGTCCAACAATCAAAGACGTTTTGGTGGTTAGATCACTACTGTGGGCACTACCGCTTCAGTTTTTTTTTTTTGCAAGCTCCAACAGTTCAGAAAGAGGGCTTCTATGGTGATAGAAATCCTTAAAAGATAATCATGGAAGCAACGTGTTTTGTTACTCTTTACGCTGTTGCTGTATTACTTGCATTATAACTCGCCCTTTTTTATCTATTGGTAACTCATAGTCATGCATTTTCTGGATTAGCCTTTTGCTTAAATCATGAGAGTTTTGACATCTTTTACTGCGAATCACATTTAGAATTCAAGAAACCAGTCAGTCACCACTAACATATCTCAGAGTCATTTGGTACTCTGCTATATTATTCAGCTAGCATCTTATATTTTCATTTGCCTTTAGAGGTCATGATAGGCTGACAAATGAAGAAATATATTTAAGTTCTACTAATATATTGTTTCTGAGTTAGAGCTATATATATTGAAACTCTATTGATCTACCTCAGCTCGGTTACTAAAAAAATGTTCAATATAACAGGACACAAATAAAGATGTTGTTGACAGAGATGCAGAATTCAAGGTTAACTGGAAGCGAGTAGCTATCACGAGCATGTTTGGGTTTGGTTTTGTTGGACCTGTTGGCCACTTCTGGTTTGTTTCCTTATTATATCAGATACTGAGAGATAATGGTTTATGGATAGATTGATAAAACCTGATGATATTATTGTATTTGCGGTTTCACAGGTACGAAGGCCTGGATAAATTCATGAAACTGAAGCTTCGATATGCACCAAAGACAACTCGCTTTGTAGCAGCCAAAGTTGCAATGGATGGTCTTATATTTGGCCCTGTTGATCTACTGGTGTTCTTCACATACATGGGATTCGCCACTGGCAAGAACACATCTGAAGTGAAAGAAGGAATCAAGAGGGATTTTCTTCCGGCTTTAGCTCTTGAAGGCGGAGCATGGCCACTTCTTCAGATTGCAAACTTCAGATACGTCCCCGTGCAATACCAGTTGCTTTACGTCAACATCTTTTGCTTAGTAGACAGCGCTTTTCTCTCATGGGTCGAACAACAGAAAGATGCAGCTTGGAAGCAATGGTTTACTTCATTTCAACCGCTGAAAGAACGAGGTGGCCAAGGCAGAGTATGATTGTTTTTTCTATCATAAACTTTGAGTGAAAACAAAAAAGAGTGTAATTGGCGATTTTCAACAAAAGAAAGTTGCAGGATACGGACTCTTGATCATATATTATTTCGGTTTTTTTAAGAATTTCGTATAAGTGAATAAATACGTCTGTTTAGAATTGAATGAATGCAACAGGGATAGAAGCTAAAGAAATGAGCTATGACCGCCTCCGAGTGGTACTCTTGGAAGAAACACTGCAGATGCTTCAATGCATGAACAATAACTGAATCCAATAGCCTAAAACACACACAAGAGAATCAATTTATGGTTTTGTAAGTTGTTAAATTTGAAAACACGAATGAGAATGATTTCACATACGGGAACGCTGAGTAGTATTCCGCAGTGATTGACCAAGACAGGTAAGCTGCTTCTTGCAGGGGATGGGATCAACTTCAAGAACCTGAGAGCTTTTATTGAGGATGAAGTAGAACGATTTGTGTTTGAGCTTCTTGAAAGCTCGGCAAGATATAGCCAGTCAGATTCAACCATGTGCTGAACCTCCATTGACGTAGCTGTACTCACTGGACAGTTTCCGCAGCCTGCTTCATCACATTGGTGATCACTCAAGTTCCATCTGATGAGAAACCGGTTCATGAAGTAGAGATTTTGTCCTGGCCATAGATGTACTTTCTCAGAGGAAGATGCAATGTTGGTTCCATGCTCTGATTCATCTACTGATTTCTCTTCTGTTTTAGTTATGAACCGATTGGTTTCATCCTTCTGTAGTAGTCCAATGGTTGTATAAGTCAATTCGCTGAGAAGATTGAGCTCTCTAGATTTACTCAAAACGGATTCAGATGCAACATTCAAAAAAATGACTTCACACAAGCTGCTACGGACCGCATGGTCCGAAAGAGACTTTGCATCTGATATGATTTGGTCGAGGTCATCGGGTGTCGGTTTTTTCCGAGCTTCATCGAAGCAAATGTTCAAGAGCTCTGTCTTTGACGGTAAAGGACAGTCAACAGAACAAGATACTATAATTTTGGTACCCTTGGAACCAGGAGCTGGACTAAGGTAGCAACCAGCACCTGTTAGAGATGTCTGAGTACACAAAATGAAGCAAACGTTACGTAAAGCTTTACAGATCGAAATCTAGAGAAGTAGAACAACATGAAAAGATATTTACCCTGCAAGGAATTGTGCGGAGGTAGCTCAAAAGCAACTTTGAAGTGTTGCCTCTGATTGGTCTCTGCCTTTGAGAGATAAACTGAAGATTCAAGAGATCAAAGAAGAGTCAAGAAAATACTCAAATGCGATGAATTTACGAAAGAACAAAAGCTCAAGATGTAAAACACCTGCAGGACCGCAGCTAGATACTTTGAGAGGCAAATGTCTTTCACTCCTGAAGGATTTAGTCTCTCTAGATCAAGAATAGCATACCCTTTCTGCCAATTCCAACATCAAAACGGAGATGATGACTTTTCACTCTTAACCGAGTTAGAAACAGTTGATACATATGAGCTTAAACTGCAAAATGTTCTTACATCTGTCACTGTTACAGTCTGATTTATCAAGTCTGTACAAACTTTATCAACAAACGAACGTGTTCTCCTGCATTCAGAAATGACTGCTTGCAGCTCTGACTTCAATGAACCTGACAACAAGAAAAAACAAGAACTTATATTAGTCTCACACATCACCAACAAGCTTTTATTTGAGAGACTTGCCTGATTTTAGATTTTCTATTGATGCTCGAATCCTATTCCGAACAAACAACTGACTCCGATTAGTTGGATCTTCAACCCAATCTTGTTTACCACATTGACATATCTGCTAAGTAAATAAGATAAAGAGTTAATGCAAACAACAACCATAAAACTATAAACGATTCTCGAGTTTTCTAGTTTTGAGTTAACCTTGTACATGTCTTCTTTCCATAAATCCAACAACGGCCTCACTAAGAGAATAGATCGGTTCTTCATATGTTTTGTATCTAACTGCAGATTTTGGGAGAAAATCTCAGAAGCAAAAGCTGTACCAGCAAGTCCAAGTACACCGCTACTACGAGATAACCTGAGAATGAATAACTCAGCCTGCATCCATCAAACTTTAGACAACATTCATGAAAATCTCAATATCAAACCTTTACTTCTCTAACTTCTCAAAAAAGCCTTTTTACCTGGTCATCTGCATGATGAGCTATAAGCAAGACCTCAATCTGATGTTGAAAACAAACATTCGAAATCATTTGATACCTATAAAGAGACAAAATCACATAAACACCAAGCTTAAATGTAATGATGATTCATTTGTTTACATGTGATGATGATTCAAACCAATGTAAATATAAAAATGTAAACCTCATTTCACGAGCTGCTTCTTGTAAATGACCTTGCTTTGGTTTACCATCAACCCAATCACAATGTGCAATCTCACATCTAATACCTATAAAACTTCCTCAATTTACTAAAAAACCTAAACTTTAATACTCAAAAAATGTTCATACTTTTGAATTGAAATGTATACCCATTTGAGAAACTCTAGAGCAGACAAGTTCAGCTTCATCTTTGCTCTCTTGTCTTAATCCATGATCCACAACTATAGCAACAAGTCCATCAATAAAACCATCTTTGTTGTTAACACAACTTAACCCTTGAGTTTTCCAATTTGCAGTTAGAACACAAAGTGCCATACTATCAGGTCCACCTGAAACTCCTAAAGCTGAAAGAAGACACAAAAGCAAAATTCTCAGAAAAAAAAAACACTGAAAAAATTGAAGGGAACTATGAAATTTAGCTAATTTACCAATTGGGTGGTGAGGTTTGAGTCCTGCCATGGACATTCTTCTATTGAAAAGCTCTTTGTACTTCGTTTCATCTACAGTCTCGGGAACAGAGGTGTGATTACAGAACAATCGTGAGAATTTTGGGTGGCGGGATTGAAGTGGATGGGAAGAAGTGAAAAGGGTTTTAGGAGAGGAGGAAAGTGAAACCCTAGCGATGGAGGTTAAGAGTAAAGTTGAAGACTTTCTTCCACTGGAGCATAGGGCTAGACCTCGCGCCATTTACGAACTCGCGAGGTGTGGAGATTCGAAGCAAATTTTAATCACTTTCAAATTTGTTTGTATTTTCACTACTGCAAAACAGTGATTAGTTAGAAAATTATAATTTTGTTTTCTAATTTGGCAAATAGTTGGAAAATTATGAGTAAATCATCTTTTTTTTAAGCATTATTGCTGAAACGTCGGTTTTTTCTTTTCCGAATCCGGTTTCTTGGATATAGAAAAGAAAATCCATTTTAGCCATATAACACTTAACACATAACATATGATAAATGATAATTCAGCGTAGTAATTCAAGTATAGAGTAACTACTAACTAGCAAGTCAATTTCCTCAAATCTTCACAAGTAGTATAATCCTTTTAGCAAAAAAAAATAAAAACATATAACATATGATTCGGTTTTTAGATTGAACATCTCTAATTTCCATGATATGGATAGATGTATAAAAGACATTTGATTAGATTTTTTTAAAAAAGAAGAATTTAACCGAACTAGACAAAAACATAACAAACAAGTTCTTCACGATAAATGTATAGAACCTCTATAAATTAATACTCGATAAATTAATAAATACTATAAATTAATAAAATTTATTAGTTTTAAGTCGGACCAGTATAAAAATGAACAAAATTCGATAATATAAAAAGATAATATTTTTTTTACAATCTCTATATAAATATATGGTCACATTAATAACATAAATTAATAATCATGTAAATTTGCATATATATATATATAAAGATTATATAATTTCGTTTTTACGAATTTCTGTTAGAACTCATAAATAACTTTTCTTATATAATAAAATATTATGTTGTATTTTAAACTATCTTATTGTTATAACGTAAATAAATTTGTCATAAAATAAAGCAAACTTTTTTATAAGTTTTTAAATTATAAATGTGCATAATTTTATTTCAATAGTAGTATAGGCTGTTTAAATACTACAATTGAGATTACTAATCAAAAATTTAAATTTATGTTAATTGTTTATATAAGTGAATTTATCTATAATCTTTGTTATTCATTATCAAAATAATTTAATTTTCTTTTAAATTTTAAACTTTCAAATCCAAAACTACTAAAATTTATAACATCTAATACATTAAATTTATTTAGATCAATTTTTTTAATTTATTTATTTTTAATTGTTAACAAAAATCTCTATAAATTAATAAATATTATTTTATACTATAAATTAATATTTATAGTATATGATATTTTATACTATAAATTAATCTCTATAAATTGTATTGTTAAACGACTCGGTTCCATCTCGACCTCCTGGTTGTAAATTCCTTAATTACAAACTTATCATCACTTCCTTTTGAGTTATAAAAGCTTAGTCCTCCTGAGTGTTTTCGCCAGTCTCGTGTCTAGGAAGTAAGTCCCGTGAAGTGTAGGGCAATTGAACCTAGAATTAAGTCTGGATTGTAGGGAGTCTGAGTCTTTTAAAAACCCATTAGAATTTCATGATGAGTTCGTATTTTAGGAATTCGCTAGATAGATCTGAATCATCTTCATCTAGGAATAGATCTTCAAAAGAATCTAAAAAAGTTATAAATAGTCATGAAACTATCATAGATGACTTTCAAGGTTCAATTGACAATTGGGAAATCCCAAGAGTGCATAGAGATCAAATTTATCAAATCTCACGAATGAATTTTTTAAAAACAATTTTTTCAATTAAAACAGAAGAACGTGACATACAATTAACTAAACCTTTTGAAACAATTCATTTGTTTTCACAAAACGCTTTACAAAGACATAGAGAAAAGAATTTCAAATATATACATATTGGCTTAGTCCAAGTCGGTATAAAACCACTTTCAAAAGAAGGTCTCAATACTTCAATTTTAGCTATCTTGAGGGATACTAGGTTCAAATTATTTGAGGACTCTTTGCTCAGTTCTATAGAGTCAAGCCTTTGTGCTGGTCCAATATCATTTGATTGTTATCCAAATTTCACCGTTTCTTTAAATGATAAAAATATTCTAAAATCTCTGGTTTTACAAGTTAAAACACATAACTATGAAATGATCGAAGGATCGATTCCGATTGCTTTGGTTTTTAGATTACAGTATAAAGCCATGACAAGTGCTTTTTCTTCAAAAGTAAAAATATCGAGTAAAAAGGGTGAAACCCTCTTACTCCAAACCGATCTTTCAAAATCAAACTCTGTTATTCCGAGATCAATTCAATGGAAAGATGTAAACCTTCCAGATGAATGGATCCTTGAAGGAGTAACCCATCCAAAACCTCAGAATCCTGTAGAACCAATAGAGCCAAATACACGTTTAAAAAGTATTGAACAATCTGATGACGGAAAAGTAAAGCTTTCTTTCATTAGAGATAATAATAAAAAAACTGAAGATGATTTAGCATATGAATCCTCTTCAAATATGGATACAATAGACTTAGGAAGAGTCTCCCAAATAGGTCGTGGTTATCCGATTCAAGAATCTAGATACCAACCACGTTTCTCAACTTCTGATATTCCAAATTCAATCTTGAGAAATGTTGATTTTCGAACACAGATTCCAAAACCTGTTTATACGTCAAGAAATAGTCTTGAACAAAATGAATTTGTCACGAAATCTGAACCAACTAGCCCAATATTTTCAGCTTTCACTGATATGGCTAATGAACTAAATACTTTAGAAAAATTTTTTTAGATAAATAAAAAATTCTTACGAGAAGAATTCTATTCAAAAAATAACTTACAAAAAAGAAATTGGTTTTTTAAAGAATTCTCAAAAATCAGAAAGGAAATACAAGAAGAATATTATGAATACCTTAATAAAAACAGAGTTCAAATTTTATTTTTTAATTGGTTTGAAGATTATACAAAAGAAAATAAAATTTATTATCCTTTTTCAAAAACCGCAAATCCTATTACCAACCGAAACAAGGGTTGTGAGTGGGAAACACTTACTAATGGTAAAATAATTCGTTCAAATCATCCCCCTCAACAAGGAATAAAGCTTGAATTATTGGATAAACCAATCGAAGCAATCCCTTTTAAAATCCCTTAGGAAGATGATAAAACGAATGTCAAAAATATCATCCTTCAAAACAATTTTTCAAATACTAATCTTGGCACAATAAGTAAACAACTTGATAGGATTGAAAAAACAATTCTAAAACAAACAGATCACCCAAATGAAACTCCATCTAATAAAAAACTAAAACTTCCAATTTTCAAACCGTTTCAAATTTCAGATAATAGTGTTAAAACTTGCCAAAACACAAATATTGAATTCTTACGAGCTCTTCAAAGCTAACTAAGCAACATAGAAATAGGGGAAAATAGTAAACATCAAGCTTACGATGTCCCTGATACCCCAACTTCTAAAGCCCAAAGAAATCCTAGAAATCTCGAAACACAAAGTTCAAATATTCAAATAAATACTCTATGTCATGAATCAGATTCTGATAAAACCACAAAACAATTTTCAAACAATAGAATAAACCGTCTTGATTGGAGGAACAATCATGAAAACCAAATAATAACGGCACCAGACCTAGGACAAATTCAGCCAATCGAACAATCTAGGTTTAACTCTTCTTCAGTCTATGACTGGAATCTAGATGGAATATCTGAATATAACATTTTAAATTTTCTCCAAAAAATGACAATGGCTGCAAATGCCTATAGAACACAAATAGGTAATGAAGATAAAACTGTAGCCGAACTCCTTATAGCTGGCTTTTCAGGACAGCTTAAAGGATGGTGGGATAACTATCTTAATAACCAGCAACGAGGAGAAATTCTTGATGCTATAAAAATAGATGAAGAAGGAATGCCAATTATAGATAATTTTGGAAACACACAACAAAATGCGGTAGCAACCCTAGTCTTGGCTATAACCCTTCATTTCATAGGAGATCCTTCAGTTCTCAGAGATAAAAACGCTGAACTCCTCTCAAATCTTAAATGTAAAAAATTAAGTGATTTCCAATGGTATAAAAACACATTCCTCACTAGAGTCCTACTCCGGCAAGATTCAAATCAACCCTTCTGGAAAGAAAAATTTCTTGCTGGACTACCAACACTCTTAGGAGAAAAGGTCAGAACAAAAATTAGAAAATCTAGTGGTATCCAAATAATAGATTATGACGATTTCACTTATGGTAAATTAGTTAGTCTTGTCCAACAAGAAGGTCTTAAGATCTGTCAAGATTTAAAACTCCAAAAACATCTCAAATGGGAACTTAAAAGAACAAAAATAGAGTTAGGGTCTTTTTGCAAACAATTTGAAATAGATCCTACCAATAAAAAGCCATGTGCAGGAAATTGTAAACCAGCATACTATTCCAAAAAATCAAAATCTACAGAAAACTTTAAAAATTATAGGCCACGAGAAAATTCCTGGAATAAACCTCGAAGAGAGAACCCCTGGAATAAATCCCGAAAAAAATTTAAACCACAAGAATCCCAAAGCAAACCTTTTTATAAAAATCTAACATGTTATAAATGCAATAAGAAAGGACATACTTCGAAATACTGTCGCTTAAATAAGAAAATCCAAGAACTCGATCTTGGAGAAGAAATCACTGACAAAATATCAAATCTTTTCCTAGAATACTCTACATCATCTAGTGATTACGATTCTGATCCCTCTTCTGAAGAGGCCTTGCAAGTTGATGAACTAAATGGTTTATCATCCAGCTTGGACTCAGATAATAAGAAAATTCAAGTCCTCACAAAAGATCAAGAATTCCAATTAGAAATCTTGAATTCAATCTCAGACCCCCAACTAAAACAAAAACTTCTGGAAACAATTATTTCATCAATAGATGGAAGTCAAAAAACAGAAAATCCTACAAAACCCAAGTATCCGTCAAATACAAACTCATCATATAACCTGACAAATATCCTCAACCAAGAAAGAAAAAACACTTCCAAAACGACTCTCCAATCACTTCAAATTGAAATCAAAGATGTAAAAAATGAGCTCAAACATCTAAAAGAAAAACAAAAAACCGATTCCGAGTATTTTCATTCAATATTAGCTTCTAAACATGATGACTCCAGTTCGGAGGAACATGAAAACAATTACCCAGAAAACATAGAAGATGAGATAGTAGAACAAATACAATCTCTAAACACTATGCCAAATGATTTCCTCTTTGTACTAAGAGAAATCACCTCCCAAAAATATAAAATAAAAATTACACTTGTTTTCTCAGAAAACTATAAACTAGATACAATTGCACTTTTTGATACGGGTGCAGACCTAAATTGCATAAAAACAGGTCTTGTACCAAGATGTTTCCACCATAAAACAAATAAAAAACTCTCAGCAGCAAACAACTCAAAACTTAGTATAACGTCAAAAACAGAAGCTTCAGTATTAGAAGATAATGTTCTTTTCAAAACTGCTTTTGTCCTCACAGATGATATATACCAAAATATCATTCTCGGAACGCCATTTATAAGCTTAATAACACCTTACAAAGTTAACAAAGATTCAATCTCCTTCAAAACTCAAGATAAAAAATTATCCTTCGAATTCATGGAAACTCCAAAAAAGAGAAGCCTAAACTTAATAAAAGCTTGCTCAATACAAGAAAATTCTATAAATTCTCTAATAAATAGCAAAAAATTCCACTTAGAAAACTTGCAAACAGAATTTCTTGTTGAAAAGACAAAGGAATCACTAGAAATTTCAATTACAAAAGAAAGAATTTCAAAACTAAATAAATTTTTTGAAGAACAACTATGCTCCGACTTACAGCCTTCTGGGATAGAAAACAACACATAGTTGATCTACCCTATGAAGAAAAATTTGATGAAAAAGAAATTCCTACAAAAGCTCGCCCAATACAAATGAACTCTGATTTAGAAAGCCATTGTAAAAAAGAAATTTCAGAACTTTTAAACAAAAATTTAATTTCAAAATCAAGATCTCCATGGTCTTGTGCAGCTTTCTATGTGAATAAAAATTCTGAAATAGAAAGAGGAACTCCAAGACTTGTGATAAATTATAAACCTTTAAACACGGCATTAAAATGGATTAGATATCCAATACCAAATAAAAAAGACCTCCTTCAAAAACTTCATTCCGCACACATATTTTCAAAATTCGATCTAAAATCAGGATTTTGGCAAATCCAAATATCTGAAAATGATCGTTATAAAACAGCATTTACTGTTCCTTTTGGACAATACCAGTGGAACGTAATGCCTTTCGGTTTAAAAAATGCACCTTCGGAATTTCAAAGAATAATGAATGATATATTTTAAGATTATTCTAAATTTTGTATCGTATATATTGATGATATACTTATATTTTCAAACTCGATTGACGAACATTTCAAACATCTAAAAACATTTTACTATGTTGCACGCAAAAATGGACTTGTTCTTTCCAAAACAAAGATGTCTTTATTCCAAACTAGAATAAGATTTTTTGGTCATTACGTTTCAAAAGGCATGATAAAACCAATAGAAAGATCGTTAGAATTTGCAAATAAATTTCCTGATAAAATCTTAGATAAAACCCAGTTACAAAGATTCCTAGGAAGCCTCAATTATGTTCTAGATTTTTGTCCAAATATCAATAGATTAGCTAGACCCCTTCATGATCGTCTGAAGAAAAACCCAACCCCTTGGACAGAAGAGCATACCGCTGTAGTCCAACGAATTAAAAAACAAGTCTTAGAAATTCCATGCCTGCATATAACAGATCCAAATTTGGGAAAAATTGTGGAAACAGACGCCTCTGATCTGGGATACGGGGGCATTCTAAAAAAAAAAGAAACAAATGGTCGTGAAAATATAATCCAATTTACTTCATCTCATTGGAATGAAACTCAAAAAAATTATTCGACCATTAAAAAGGAAATACTAAGTATAGTCTTATGTATACAAAATTTTCAAAGTGATCTTTTAAATCAAAATTTTATATTAAGAATTGATTGCAAAAGTGCTAAAGACGTTTTACAAAAAGATGTTAAAAATCTAGCATCAAAACAAATTTTTGCACGATGGCAGGCTTTACTAAGTATTTTTGATTTCGATATAGAATATATTAAAGGAGATACAAATTTTGTTCCAGATTTCCTGACTCGAGAATTTCTCCAAAACAGGTATGATGCCACCAAAGACGGTTGACAGGGGAAAAAACCCTGCTTCAGGCCCAAACCAAGATAAATCACCAACTCCAAACATTTCCAAACCAAAGACAGAACCCGAAACACAACCCTGGATCACAATTACAAAAAAGAAACCAGAAAAAGAACAAAAAACTCTTCAAACCCCTGAAGAAATCTTGGAACAAATACGGTCCTTACAACAAGCTTTCGAAAAGAGTTTTTCAAAACAAGAGAAAGGTAGTTCTTCGAAACCACCCTCTTCTCTTGCAATTTCTGAAATACGTGAAGCCACCTTAAGAATGATTTCAAAACCTTTAAACAATTCACAAATTGTTTTAAAGGAATTTTCACAAAATCTCTCTTGTTACAATGTCCCATTCAATTACTGGGATTATTGCTAAGCTTGGTACAATGCTTTCCTGATTCAATCCCCTAAACACAAACACACGTGGTTGATCTTTTTCGACACCACATGTAACCTATCCAAATCTCCTCTTTGGTTTAATCAATGGTGGAACAACTTTGGTTCGGTCATAAACATTTTCAAACCCCAGATAAATAAATCCTTCCAAATCTTTAAAACCAGTTTCATACCATCTGAAGATGAAAAAAGATTTTCCGCCTTGGCCCTCTTTCATTCCAAATTCCATTTACCTTGGGTTTTCTCATGGACTTTTGAATTTTCGGATGATATAATACCCATTATCAGACGAAGATTTAAAATAAAATGGTGGGATAAATACAGGATCCCCTCGAATTTATATCCTTCAAATATCCCTGAATGGATTCGATCACAAAATTCCAAAACTCTTAATCCATCAACTCCACAAAAATTAATCCAAACACCAGAAATGACTCTCTTCCTAGCCCAAAAATCAAAAATGCTGTCTATGTTAGCAGCTGCAAAGTCAGAAGAAGAAATCAAATCAATCTTGATGCAATTTGTGTAGTAGACCCACTTATCTCAAATTGATCATAATCGGTTCAATGTTGAGCATATGTCTCTCATTCATCCTTAACAATCATATTATGCAATATGATATATGATCTCATGATGATAGCTAAATCGGCTATGTCCCAAAGGCGAGCTAGTTCACCAATAATTTTAAATCGAGCCTGCAACACTCCAAATGCACGTTCGATATCTTTCCGACATCCCTCCCGACGTTGTGCAAATCACTTTGAGGAAGCCTAATCGATTTAACGAAAGTAGGGTAAGAAAGATATATACCATCAGCTAGATAGTATGCCATATTATACGGACGTTGGTTCACGAAGAAGTTCACTCTTGGAGTATTTTCTTGTTTAACATCATCGAACACTGGTGAACGGTCTAGAACGTTTATATCGTTCAATGTGCCCGGACATCCAAAAAAAGCATGCCAGATCCATAAATCATGAGATGCAACTGCTTCAAGAATAACAGTGGTGGTTCCCTTATCTCCCCGAGTAAATTAACCTTCCCGTGCTGTAGGACAATTTTTCCATTCCTAGTGCATGCTATCAATACTCCCAGTCACCCTTGCATCTCACTAACACGTAGAATTCTCTGCAGGTCATCTTGAGTTGGGGCTCTAAGATACTCTTGCTCATATAGTTGTATGATTCCATTACAGAATCTTCGCATGCACTCTAAATTTGTAGTACCTCCAATTTTGATGTATTCATCCACCGCATCAGCTGCCATACCATGCTAACATTTGCATGGCCATAGTACATTTTGCTAATGGAGATATACCTTCTTTTTTGGCTGCATCAAACCATTGGGTGAAGTAGTTATCATTGCTTGATAGGTTCTTAACGATCCGAAGAAAAACATGTTTTCGCAACCGGAATCGCCGACGAAACATTGCATCGTCATATGTTGGATGATTGGCAAAGTAGTAGTCAATCAGTCTTTGATTTGCCACTGCATGATCTCTCTTGAAGTATTTTTTCTTGCTACAAGGTGGATAGTCTTTCTCTATTTTGTTTCGATGCTCCCTGAACTGGTTGACAATATACCTCTCTTCGATGTCAGACTACCTTTTGTAAGCTTCGATATCAAAAAGATATTCTGATGGATCCATTGAGATTTTTGAGTAAATTGATATTTGTGGTATTGGTGCATTAATGGAAGGATGAGTCCCCATTTATAAGCTAGTGGAACCAACAAATTGAATGGTTGGTAGCATGGACTCAAATTGAGTGGTTGAAACCAAAAGTCACGGATAAGGATAAGATTCTCTTATTAAAAGCCGAAACTGACGGATTACATTGACAAAAAAGTCATGGACATTTGACAACATTATTATGGCATAACATTATTAAAGGAGAAAGTGACAAATAAACATTATTAAAGGAGAAAGTGACAAACAAACATTATTAAAGGAGAAAAGGACAAACAAACATTATTAAAGGAAAAAGAGACAAACATACATTATTAAAGGAAAAAAAGACAAACATACATTATTAAAGGAGAAAATGACAAACACACATTATTAAAGAAAAAAGTGACAAACACAAATTATTAAAGCATGAAGTGACAGAATACAGATAGCCACTTGACAATAATTAATTTCCAAATAGATCGTGCCTCAACTTCTCCAACAGCTCTTTACTATTGTCGTCGAGATGATCTTTTCAGTTAGCTTGATAAACATCTTCATCTTCTTAGCTTGAGTCTTTTCCTTAATCAATTGGTTTGCCTCTTTTTGCATCATGGCTATTTGTTCCAATCGATCCAACTCTTGCACTTTAAATTGTTTGAATTCATTCCACTCCTCGTTAACCACTTGCAAGGCTGCACTTTTACCTTTCTTTTTAGCTTTTTTCTTAGCAGCATCGCTCTCCATTGGACGAGCACTAAATCCTATAGAGTTGGACTCACTAGCATCACTCTCGTGGGTTCTCTTAGATCCGCTGCTTCTAGAGCTAGTATTTCCTCCAACCTGACTACCATAACGTGGTTGATCACGGACAGCGAGCCATTCTTTCATTAAATTGAAATTTCTATTACCAGCACTTGAATATAGTTCATGCGCATTTAACAATACATCATCCTCTGACTATCCGCTTCTTTGCATACGCTTAGCATTATCGTATGCACCAACCCATTTGGCTAATATTTTGTTCATGTAGTTGTAGTGATTTCTGCACGAGTTTCCATCACGTGGAGGATCAAATGAGCAATGTTCATTACAATACTCATAAATCTTACCCCAATATGAATCACCTTTCTGGTTTCTGCCAACAACGCTGTCTGTTCCATATTTAATCCATCCGCTTAAGAGCACCAAATTTTGCTCAGTGGTCCATTTTGGGCTTCTCCGACGAGAAGGAGTTGAATCTTCTACATCTGGAGTGACTTCATGAACATCGCTCATACCACCAAGAGCCATTTGTGTAGAAAATTTGGGAAATTCATTACCCGTTGGAGTAGAAGAATATGGAGGTGGTTGAGATGAATACGACATCATCGATCCGTAATATGGAGAATGGTTTGGAACATCAGATGACATGAAGAAATTTGGTGGATACCCATAATTTGGTATATGTTGGGGTTGGTTGGAAGGCTGATTTTGAAGCGGATAATTGTTGGAATTTGGGTAGTTAAAAGAGTAATTAGAAGAATTTTGAGTGTTAAAAGAGTTATTATTGGGATCCATTTAACTAAAACGATTTTTAAAACCAAAACGGAAGTTTATTGTAGAATAATATAAAAGTTTAGTAAAAAAATATGACTTTTTTTCTGTGTCCAAATGAAATGAAATAAGTGTCTATTTATAAAGTATGAAAATGATGAATTTTGGTATAAAATTATTTATATATATATGTAGAATTATTTTGAGATAATTGATGTTGAATGATTAGGGGAAAAAATAAATGTAGAATCTCAACGACCAATAAATATGCGCCACGTGTAAAAACAATCTTTAAGAAAAAAAACAGGACCACTCATATATTGACAAGTGTTTCGCTTTTTGACTATCAACATAGTTGATAAATTTCAACGGAGTACGCACCACATCCTTCCTGAGTCACTAAACACAGACCATTGCAAACCAAAAAAAATATCATTGTACTTGGTTCAAATCTCTTTTTCAAGTGAAAAGTTATATCTAAGCAAAAAATATTGTCAATTATTCTCACAAGGTAAACCAAACAAAAATTTATCTATAACCAAATAAAAAACCACATATTCCTATTGAATAAACCCAACCAAAACCAGTCAGAAACCAAAGATAGTGCAACCGAAATAAGCAAGATAACTTGAAACTGTAAAAATTTAAATTTTTTATTATAAATTAATATACAAAATACATATTGAATTTAAATTGTAAAAATTTAAATACAACTGTAAAAATTTAAATTTAAATTAAGTTATTGTAAGCCAAAATGTTTTTGTAAATTGAATTTCATGTTAGTTTTGTTTATTACATAATGATGATGGGGGTTCAAACTTTGGGTTGCTTGCTAAAACTAAATGTTTGAGATGTGCATTCTCTTTCTCCAAATAAGCTGAAGGTATTGGATCATCATGGATGTATTTATAAAATTAAACTGAATATGTGTGTTGGAATGTTACAATCAAGGGCGGAGGGAGACTGACAACAAAGGATTCAATTGACCCTATGAATTTATATATATATAAAATGTATTTTGTTGTACTTTAAGAAAAAAATGATAAAAATACTTACAAATGTGGCAAGTGAAAAATGTGTATGTAAACAAAAAATATTGCCACTTATTAAGATAGATCATGCAAACCAAACCAAATTTTCTCTAACACCATATTAAAATATCTCTCCCTACCAAACAACCCAAATAACTTGAAACACATTGATAAATCGTGTTTTAGTATAAACTAATATACAAAATGCATATAATATAAAATTGTTGTAAGCATAGATGTTGTGATAAGCAATAGATGCTGTCAATTGACCTTATCTAAGTTTATCTAAAAAAATCCTATTTCTTTGTATTTTAGGCAAAAG
>CM051371.1:3492933-3567933 GCA_028015245.1 Cardamine occulta
AATTGATACAAATACTTACAAATTTGCTTTTTGACCCTCAATAAAAAGGTTAAAACTACATTTTGACCCTCCTGAAATGACTGGTTACAATCTCACACATTTTACTCATTTTCATATGTACTTGGTTTTAGTTTCTAGGAGTTTGCACAATTTGCTTATTTTTCACAACAATCATCACTTCAAAATTAGTATGATCATTTGGTAAGTGAAAATTGTTTGCATCTAAACAACAAATATTACCACTTATTCTAACAGGTCAGGCAAACCAAACAAAAATTTCTCTAAAACTAAATTGAAATATCTATCCTTACCGAATAACTTGAATTTTTTTAGAAAGTTGTGTTTTTTTAGTATAAACTAATATACAAAATGTATATAATATGCAGTTGTTGTAAGCATAAATGTTGTCATAAATATTCGAGAAGATAATGAGTGGAGGAGGTAAGAAATGGTTGCTTCTATATATAATAATATTTGAGGATACAGTATATTGAATTTTAGGATGGATTGGATCTTAAATAATAATAATTATTTTATGTTCATTTATGATATTAATGAATCCCCATTTCTCTCCTCGCGCGTAGATTGACTTTTTTTAGATTTAAAGAAATTCAAAAATTTAAACATAAACGTTTTTGGAACTATAAATCACATAATTTTTTTTCTATTTTGGGCAATAGACCTTCTATTATATTTCTCAGGTATGCATTCTTTTGACTGAAACAAATAACTGGCTTTTGATTTCTTTGGTCAACCTTCAAACTTATTTCAAGATTTCTCTTTCTTCTCTTTTCAAAAATGTCTTCATCAAGTCTGAGCTCTGGATTTAAACTCGAAATAAGTTTGTGGTGTAGGTAGTGGAAAAGAAATGTCAAATGCTGAGAAGGTTTGTTTCAAAGGCATTGCAATTGCACCAATGACGATTTTCAGCACCAAATGTACAACAAAAGTCACTAGTGACCTCAAGAGTGAGAAGCAGAACGAGCAGGCTCGCCCCAAAACATTTTTCAGCTTTTTTTAAGATAAAATGACCCCACATTTATTATTTTTAAAATAGATAGAGGCAAAAAAAAATCATATTTACCAATCTATTTTCGTTTTTTCTTATCAAAAATTAAAGAAAAATCACATACACCATACACCATCAATGGTGAAACTTTGGCTTCTAAAACAATTTGGCAAGTGAAAAAAATTGCATTTAAACAGAAAATATTACCACTTATTTTGACAGGTTAGGCAAACCAAACAAAAAAATTCTCTAAAACCAAATTAAAATATCTCTTCGAATAATCCAAAACAACCAAAATAACTTGAAACATTTTAGAAAATCGTGTTTTTTAGTATAAACTAATATACAAAATACATATAATATGAAGTTGTTGTAAGCATAAATGTTGTTATAAATATTTGAGAAGAAGATGAGTGCATGAGGTAAGAAATGGTTGCTTCTTTATATAATAGTATTTGAGTATGTATTGAATTTTAGATTGGATTGGATCTCAAATAATAATAATATTATTTTATGTTCATAGATGATATTAATGGTGCCCCATTTCTCTCACGCGTAGACAGAGATGTTTTGGAATTTTAAAATCACATCTTTTTTTTCTATTTTGGGAAATATGATTCCCTGCTGTTATATTCGATAACAAAATCTCATTAATGAGTAACATATTTTTATTTACTAAATGACGGGTCATATACAAAACATAAGTGAGAAATATACTCCAATGATGTGGTAGCTAGGGATCTCATAACCAAATTATTGTGGCTATATATCTCATTGATAGATTGGCTTTTAGAAGAGGATATGAGAAGTTAAGATTTTATACTTTGAGTAAGCATACATGTTTTCGTATATTGAATCTCATGTTAGTTTTGTTTATCTCAGGATGATTATTGGGTTCAAATTGTTTGTTGCTGCAAACTAAAAGTTGGAGATATGCAATATATCTCTCCAAACAAAATGAAGATATTGGATCATCATGGATGTATTTATACAATGAAACTGAATATATGAGTTGGAAAGTTATAATCTCACACATTTTTTGTTCTTTTTCATATATACCTTGTTTGAGTTTCTAGGTAAATATCCAATCTGATTTGAATACACCGCTGAGGTTATACATTTTATTTGCAAGGCAATTGGACAGGTCCACGATGGTACGATGTGTATTTGCTATTTTATTCTTATGCGTTCTTTCGGCAGCAACAAATAACCAACCTTTGATTTTGCTGGTCCGGGAAATCCAAAACTGATGCTCTCTTTCATGACTTAAGCACAGTGAAGATGATAAACATCTAAATGAACTTGTACATGGACTCACACCCAAGTTGTTCTGTGTTTGTAATGCTTACATCACTGTGGATGCATAGTATGTTCAAAACTTTGGATCTTCGGGGTATTTGGTTTACAAGTATTCACATTTTTCTTACTTAACATCTTCCACAACTATGTTCCATTTTGATGTGTGTGAAAGTTGACTCAAGAAATCAGAGGCGATGTTAATCAGAAGATACTTTTTTTTATCAGCAAGCAAACAAAGAGGTAAAGATTGTTCATTCTTGCCTATCTCTAGTTGTGTTAACTCATATGTGGAATTCATGAAAAACAAGTTCACACATTTTCAGGTTGCCATAATATATAATCATCAGCTTACTCTTTCAAAATCAGATGGTGCACAAATCAAAAATTTGGCTGGGACATTATAAGAACTCAAGGTAAAAAATCTCATATAGGCTTTTAATGACTTTTGGAAAAAGAGTTCTATGTATTTCTTCCGGATTCAGTTACCTTATGTTTCTTATTTTAATTATACGGAGATTCTTAAAGAACTCAAAACCAACTCTTTTGCCCCCTTATAAACTAAAAAAAAGTTTCTTGTTCTTGATTTTCAACAAGTCTATTTCGGCAAAATTCGTGTGGGCAATAGATGGATGCAAAACCAGACTTCAGGTTCTCAATTCTGATGCCCTAGGAGAGCAAATGAGCTGAATAAAATTAGAGCAGAGATAAAATCGGCCTTTTGAATCATTTTGTGTAGTTATGTAAAGTTTTGGTTTTTACCATGCTTCAATATTATTGTGTTTCTGCTACTTTTGTCGAATTGTATGACTCTCACTTTTGTCTCTAATGACATTTATTAAAACGAAGTTATTGTTGTCTAAACAAAGTGTTGACAGTTTAAACACTTTGGAGCTGCTAAATGACAAAGATAATTCACTTGAGCTAGACACTATCCTTAATTTTCAAAAATCAAGATTATAATACTAACAATCCGTCTCCACGCAGCAACTCGAGTTCTCATTGATACCGAGTTTGAGATTCTTCGTAGAGAAATACTTGGTCTTCCTTGTTCTTAGCATTCTGCATATCTCAAAGAAGAGCTCAAGGCACTTGTTCTTACGGATGACCTTAAGGATGTTGTTCTGCTGAAATGTTTCTCTCTTCGGATGTTGAGAGGGAGATCTTCCGAGTCAAGAACATTTCCAACAGAATCTTTTTGAATTACATATTCAATCTCAAAAGAGTTAAAATTAGAAAAGATTTCGTTGAAATTATCATGGAAAGCTAATCATAAGTTTTTCTTACCATCGGAACAATATAGGCTCTTTTTAAATTTCATTCTAGAAAAAAATTGAAACTTTACAAGTAAGAAAACGATCAAGTGTTAAAAAAACAAGATACATTTTGAGGAAAAAATAACAACACATTCAAAACACACAAATTCTTTTTGTTAGTTAACTAGTAAATCGAAGAAGAGAAGATCTAACAAACACAGAGCTTCAAGGAATGGCTGAGAAGCAGAGACATGAATAATGAATGTTCCTACAATTACTATATATATCTAACCAATTACTTATATGCTTTCTATGTTAAAGAACCTAAGGAAAAACTTTATAAATCTTGATGTTGAAATAGACCTTAGGAAATATATAATATATATATTTGGTGTTGGAAAGGTTTAAAAGAAAAGATAACACTCTAGTATCAAACCCAAGACCATGTGGAGGAATAGCTAAAACATTGTATGGGTGTCTGCCTAGAGCAATTCCATTTTTGAGCAGACAGCTTGACAAATATGTCTTCATCAACATCAATGATACTGACAGTGTTAGGACGACACAGGCAAAGAGAGAAGTGATACACAATGTTTTAACCCAAATAAATCTGCAAGTGCACAGACAATCGCAGTAGTATAAATGGGATCGAATCCACAGAGACCAAGATTACACTATGACTTAAGAAATTAAGTGGTGGTGTGTCTTCTCATTTTAAGAAAGGCAGCTTGACCTATTTAATCTTACGAAAAATTAGGTCAACTCGGACTCCTTATTTTTCTCTGGTGGCGGAGCATGTGCTCCCAAAACTGGAGCCTGGCTCGTGTGTAAATTATGCTCTTTTGCTGCGAATCCACTCCTTTTTGCTCTAAAAGCTTCAACAGCTCTAGTTTATCCAATCCATGCTCCAAGACTCCCTTCTGACCTGATAAGATTCAAAAACGACTCTAAAGACACTAAAAAAAGACTAGAAAACATTAGTAAATATGGGCAAAAATCATCATATATCAATTCTCCCAGACTTAGACCTTTGTTTGTCCTCAAACAAATGAGAATCAAAGAAGGTAAAATAGGGGTAGCGCAAGGATTAGGTGAACCTCAGGAAACCGTGACATCAACCATAATCTGCAGACCACACACTTCATAATATGAGAAACAAGTTCTTACTAAAAACTCACCCAACATCTTCAACCTGCCATGTTCCATAATTGAGTCTCAAACCCATAAAAGTTCATCATCCGGACAATAACTCTCTACATAAATTAAGTGGTGGTGTGGCTTCTCATTTTCAGGCATTAGGTAAAGGAATCAAATCTTGATAATAGGGAGGCTAATTTAAATGGTAGAGCTCAGAGTGTTTAGGGTTACCTGAATTTTTTGGTGGGTGCTAGACATAGCACAAAATGATAGGAGAAATGGACTAGTGATGTCCACAACCTCTAACCACTCCCTTCTCCTTGTTAAACTTAACTCTTCTTCTTTAAACTCCACTCTTCTCCTTCTTCCTCTCTTCCTTGGGTCTAACCGCGTATTCAGGGATATATTTTTTTGGATTTACTGAATTCACCTCTCTTCAGTCATTCATTCAGCATTTTTTTTTTGGAATAAAGAGGGCTCTACATACGTATGTATCCCCTGAACACAAATATTTTGAATAAAAAGTGATCATATCCGAGTGCACATCTCATTGGAAACGCCCCTTCTATTTTCCGGAAAATTTCCGGAGCATGTGCTCCGGTTGATGATTTTATTCTTCCGTCTTCTACTTACTAGTCTTCAGCAGAGTGAGTTAGAGGTTGCGTCTGTCCTTTTTTCCGACCCTTTTGCGCCTGTCTGCACATATAAGACAAAAGACACGAGAATACAAAGGGTCTAGAAAGAAGGTGAGGTGCTTGGAAGGTACTAGCTAAAAATGAGCTAGCTATTCAGGATCAGAAAGAGTGGTAAAAAAAGTAAAAAATCCTGAATATTGGTTTCGTTCTCCTAGTCTAATGCCTTAGATGAGAAGAATTAAAGTTCAGATTAAGTCCAAATAGAGTAGAGTTATTGCTTTCCGAATAAACCTTACTGAGATGATATCGTTCTGGAGAGTAAGGAATCCGAGTGTGGGATGGTTCTGGCTTTTCCTTGTACTCATGGTTCTGCGTCACTAGAAAGATAGTCAAAAATTCACAATAGAAAATTTCCTATTAGTGATATTTTTCGCCCATACAACTAAATGACTCGAACAAACAAACTCAATAAAAGAAAAATGCAGCAGCTGCTTCTAATACTGACTCGATAAAACAAAAGAAATGAAGCAGCTGCACCTGATTCGGACTTAAACAAAGACACTAAATAAAAACATGAAAATTAAGACTCAAAAAAAAAGAAAATAATTAGTAGTAGACCACTCCCCCGGACTTAAATCACACCGTCTCTGGTGTGAAAAAGAACTAAGGAATTAGTCTAAAAACAAAAAGAAAATAACAATGGTGAAAAGAAAATGTAAAAAAAAGTCACCGCATTGAAACGGTGTCCGGGTCATCGCTGTTGGTTCTCCTCTTCCTTTGGTGCCGAGGCTGGCTGCTGTCAGAAGTGCTGGGCGAAGGGTGATGCTGAGCATCTGCGGCTGCAGTGCTGTGGTAGCATCCTCGGGCCAATGTCTGCATGATCCGCTGCATGAGGCCATTATTCTTCCGCTGAGAGGCTATCATCCATCGCCTGTACTCACTAGTACCAGGGTCATCAGAGATGGGCGGAAGATCAAACTCATCTTGCATGGCGGTGTCGTAGTAGGGCAACGCGAGGGGTGGGGCTGACATCTCCTCTTTGTCACCGTGGTGCTGTGGAGCTCTGGAGGATGCCGTGTGGGTGTGTTGCCAAGGAGATCCGGATGCGGCCGGAAGGCGAGGCTGTCCACTGTGAGAAGCTGGGTGAGTGCCTTGTTGGAAAGCGCACAGAACTGGGGCTCTCCATGGGTGTTGAGGAACCGGTATGTATTCGGGTCACGGAGGATCTTGGAGGATACCAAGTGATTGGTATCCATCTTCCCCATCTTCGTGACGCAAGTGGCGGTGGAGATATCCACTCCAAGGTGGTGCAACAAGGTGGTGAGGAGGCTCCCGATACAATTAGTATGTGGTGATGAACCGCCGGTGAAAATATCCTTGATGGTGCAGATGACTTCTGTGAACCGGATGCCAAGGTTGGCTTGGTACGCGTTGACTCTCTCTGGATGTCCATCACCTACCAAAGTACTACAACCCAAGAACAACATCAAAAGCTCGTCGAGGTGTACCTTGTTCCCGACGTCTCGGTTGAAGAATATGTTATTGAAGATGCCCAATGCTTGGAGGGTGTTACTACACATGAACCGCGTCGGCTCGATCTTCACCCTGAGCAGTTGGTTGTAGTAGAAGGAGGCTTTTTGGTCCCATTGGGTGGAAGAATGCGGTGGTAAGCTATCATCGAGCAAGGAGAAGCTTTTGTTCTCCGTGCGAGGCCACGGATGCGTGATGGGGCGAGCGGCCAGAGTGGCGGAGGAACCGACTTGAGTTGCTGATCATTGACCACAAACTCTTCTCCTCTAGTGTTCAACAACACTACGGCTCCGTGCGGCCTAACCTCTTTGATAGTAAATGGACCGGACCACCTTGACTTCAGTTTTTCTAGAAACAATTTTAGGCAAGAGTTGAACAATAATACATGATCGTTAGGGGAGAAATTCCTGGGGGTGATCCGCTTATCGTGGTATACCTTGGCTCTCTCCTTGTAGATCTGCGAGTTATCATAAGTCATGTGCCTAATTTCTTCTAACTCGTGTAGCTGCATGGTCCACCTTTCAAGTGCAGGCTTGAGGTCAAAGTTGAGCATCTTCACTGCCCAGGCCGCCTTGTATTCTAACTCAACCGGAAGGTGACATGCCTTCCCATACACCAAGTAAAACGGCATTGTTTCCAAAGGCGTCTTGTACGCGGTCCGGTATGCCCAAAGTGCATCATCTAGCTTTGTAGCCCAATCCTTCCTTGTCATGCTCACGGTCTTCTGC
The DNA here is from genome assembly GCA_028015245.1 of Cardamine occulta. Taxonomy (NCBI): domain Eukaryota; kingdom Viridiplantae; phylum Streptophyta; class Magnoliopsida; order Brassicales; family Brassicaceae; genus Cardamine; species Cardamine occulta. The sequence goes on from CM051371.1 coordinate 3,500,525, forward strand.
AGAATACTCTTGATTTCTCTGTTAGATATTTCAACCTGACAGTTGGTTTGAGGATGGTAAAGAATCGAGACCTTGTGCTTCACGCCATTCTTCCTTAGGAGATTCGCAAAAACTTTGTTGATGAAAGGAGAACCTCCATCGCTAATCACTATCCTCGGAACACCAAACCTGAGAAAAATGATGGACTTAAACATTTTGACCACCACCTTAGCATCCTTTGTAGGGCTTACCAAGCTTCACCCCACTTGGACACGTAATCGACGGCAACCAAAATATACTCATTCTCGAAAGAGGATGAGAATGGTCCTATGAAGTCTATTCCCCACACATCAAAAACTTCAACTTCCAGAATGAAATTGTGAGGCATCTCATTCCGTTTGCTGATGTTCCCTTATCTCTGGCAAGCGTCACATCTAGAGATAAAGCGCTGAGCATCACGGAACATGGTTGGCCACCAAAACCCGGATTGGAGCACCTTGGAAAAAGTCTTGAAAGTAGCAAAGTGGCCAGCATATGATGAACTATGGTAATGATAAAGGATCCCTGGTATCTCTTCTTCGGACATACATCTCCTGAATATCCCATATGAGCAATGCTTATACAAGAAGGGTTCATCCCAAAAGTACCTCTTGATGTTCTGAAGAAATTTTCTCCTTTTGTTTCCCACGAAGTCTTCTGGTTCCTTCTCAGCAGCCAAGAAGTTGGCTATCTCTCCAAACCAGGGAAAACTGGATTGGTATCCCTTTTCCACCGAACTGAAAAATCATTCCGGAGCAGATGCTCTGACTGGGTGCTCCGCTGGGTGCTCGGTGTCTTTTCTAATACTGATCGCATAAACTTGCTCATCGGGAAGACTATCATCCATGGGTGTTTCCTCTTCGATGTTCATCCTAGATAAATGATCTGCAACAACATTTTCGGCTTCCTTCTTGTCCTTCATCTCCAAATCGAATTCTTGCAACAATAAGATCTATCTCAGAAGTCTAGACTTGGCGTCCTTCTTTGTTAGCAAGTATTTAAGGGCCACATGGTCAGTGTGCACAATCACCTTTGATCCCATAACATATGATCAAAACTTCTCAAAGGCGAATACAATTGCTAGCAGCTCCTTCTTGGTTGTGGCATACTTGCACTGAGCCTCATCTATAGTCCGACTCACGTAGTAAACAACATGAACCTTGTGTCTTTTTTCTGGTCCAAAACTGCCCCTACAGCAAAGTCGGTAGCATCGGTCATAATCTCAAAAGGAAGGTCCTAGTCTGTGGCTGAACAATAGGAGCGCTTCTCAAAGCTCCCTTTATTGTGTGGAAAGCCTCCAAGCAATCATTGTAAAACTCAAACTTCACCTCCTTACACAGAAATCTTGTAAGAGGCCTAGCGATCTTAGAGAAGTCCTTGATGAACCGGCGGTAGAACCCAGCATGCCCTAGGAAACATCGGATCCCCTTTACCGAGGTAGGCGGCTGCAAGCTCATCATCACCTTGATCTTTGCCTTGTCCACTTCAATTCCTTTTTCGGATATCTTGTGTCCTAGCACTATCCCGTCTCGCACCATGAAATGACTCCCAATTGAGAACAAGGTGTTTCTCCTCACACCTCTGCAAGACCCTGCACAAATTCGACAAACACATAGAAAAAGAACTTCCATACACAGAAAAATCATCCATAAAAACCTCCATAATGTCCTCAATGAGGTCGGTGGACAGACAATCGCAGTAGTATAAATGGGATCGAATCCACAGAGACCAAAGTTACACTATGACTTTATGAGATTTGCAAATAAATTTAAGACAAAAGTATATGGTTGGTTTTGTAACAGAATTGCAAGTAAATAAAACGGTGTAAACTTAATAAAGAAAAGCACTAGATTAAGGTATTTCGCCGGTGATTCAGAGGTGAGAACTTTAGCAACTATTCAGGATATAATTTAGCACAGGTCCAGAACTCAAACATAAAAATAAGACTGATCCACTCTCGTGGTGCCGACAACTTTATCTAGCAACCTAAATACCTAAACTCTCGTTTGGACCTAGAGATGCAGACAAGCATTAACGAATGGGTTCAATATGTTCACACTAAGCCATAACATCAACTCTCGTGGCTACGGACTGATTGCTCACCAATGTCTTTTCTAGTAACCTAGAGCACTCTCGTGAATAAGTTTAACCTAAAATCATAGACTAAGTGATCAGTTTAATCTAAGCATTAAATTCAACTAGAGGCGAAGACAATATATATTTATGTATCCTATTTGTGCTCAGTTTATCATCTCATGAATACCTTTGAAAACTCTAATCTAGTTAATGGACTACTCAGACATAGAAAAAGAAAACACAACAATAAATTAAAAGGAATTCATGAATAGTATTGAAAGAGAAATAAGGTTTAGAATTCTTCTCAAACAAAGTGGTAGATGATCTCCAAGTCTTAGAATCGAAAACAAAAAAAGATGAAAACAAAGAGCTAGGCGATGGATAACAAGGAGGAGAAGGAGAAAATCTCTAAGTAGCTTTCAAGTCAGCTCCAAGGTAAGACGTGTGTTTTAAGAAAGCAGCTTGACCTATTTAATCTTGCCAAAAATTAGGTCAACTCGGGCTCCTTATTTTTCTCTGGCGGTGGAGCATGTGCTCCCAAAACCGGAGCCTGGCTCGCGTGTAAATTATGCTCTTTTGCTGCGAATCCACTTTTTTTTGCTCTAAAAGCTTCAACAGCTCCAATTCATCCAATCCATGCTCCAAGATTCCCTTCTGACCTGATAAGACTCAAACACGACTCTAAAGACACTAAAAAGAACTAGAAAACATTAGTAAATATGGGCCAAAATCATCATATATCAAGAAGCTAGAAGGGAGACCAAAGAGTTGAGATTTTGTAAGGAAAATGCAAAGATCTCCTATGTCTTGTGTGTAAACAGTGTTTCCTTCATCTTCTAGCTTGAACACCATTAAAGCTTATGTTTTGATTCTCGAAGTACCACAGCTAATTGCAGCAGTCTTCTTGTACAATTTAACCATGAAAATTTCATCCGTGGTTATTGACTCCACCAAGTGTTCGCTCATGTAGCATGAATCAAGAATCTCTCGTTTGGTCTTTGATATCTTGGGAAGGTTTTGAAACCGCAAGCTTTGAAACTTAGGGTTCTTGCTATCGTTGTGGAGATCCCATGATACAATAAGGTTGCCTCCAGATCCAGGAATGAGAAACATTCCATCTTTCATGGAAAACAAGATAGGGGATGAGAAGAAGCTAGGGTTATCGATTCTGATGTTGATCCACTCAGAGTTACTTCGAGCGGGTTTGCAAAAACTGAGTTAAGGTCCCAAGAACTTGACAGCCACAACACAGTCTTTGTATTCAGGGGAAGTTGAAGAAATGGCCACGTTGGTCACAATTTGGGTTTGGCAATGAGGCAGAGTTATAAGAGGAGGCAGAGAAATATGTTTTGGCTATGTATCCCATGTAACCGGGTTTAGATCAATGTCTCGGAGATGAATCACACCGTCCTTAAAAATAGTTTGCCATCCATTGGATGATCCTATGGACGATCCCATCGCTATGACTTCCTTCATCAAATTCATACCCACCTTTGATTCCAAAGGAGTGACGGAAAGACTACTCCTCATAAGCTTAGTTGCTCTAGAATACGGTCTACAAGGATCACTGCAGATGATGAGAGAAGGAGGGGTTGTGGAAAGGAAGATGATAAGCCATCAGATAGAAGAGGAGAGGATCTTACCACCACAGGTGTATGAGAGTAGATATTCGATGGCTGGCTTAGAAGCAGAGACATGAATAATGTTTTAAGAAAGAAGAAAGAAAACCCTAACTATATAATTGGTTATGTTCACATTTTTTCCTTTAATACATGGGAAGAGACTACTTGCCCACCAAGTTTCCCATCTCCAAATTAATCATAACTCTCTCATTAACTGCAACTTCTATTTTTCATTTCTAACTTTAAAAGCTAAACAAGTCGAATATTCTCATCTCAAAACTAACATTTCCATCTCATGTTATACTAAACCCGAGGCAAAAAAAAAAAGTAGATTCTAGCTGGACATGACTATAATGACATCTCTCACTAGAAGCCCCTTTGATTTATCACTCAAGAAGTATAAACTTGTGGAAACTGATTCTCTCCTGGGGAAGGGAAACGAAACCAAGAGATAACTGCATTGAAGACTAAATACAAACAAAGTTTGTTAGTGTGGTTGAACATGATCACTATATATGTAAGCAAAACAAAAGTATTTTCTAGAATTACTTACCATTGAAACCAGGCTTGATCCTCTATAAAGGTATATGCTTCGGCAACATTTTGAAGATGACTCGTAAGATATCGTTTAGTAACAAGTTCTCATTAAGATTAGTCAGCTCAAATCTTATTTATTTTTATATCAAATGTGATTTCACGGACAAGATTGTGGTATTTCAAAGAGCATATGTATGTCAATCTCACAGAGAATATATAAAAAATCCATTCGAAACTACTAGTCTATATTTTTGAGGTCGAGTATTATAGTAAAGGGCCCCGACTCTAACAAGTCCAGTTTTGATCAGCAAGATTGACACTTGTGGTTTCGTTGACATCCAAGATTTTGACGTGGTTAGGACACACGTCGGGAAATGAGCTAGCAGGGACACAGCAAGATTCAGACTTCGTGAGCAAAATGCAGAGATCTCTGATGTCTTGAGTGTAAACAGCGATTCCCTTATCATCTAGCTTGAACAGCATTAAAGCTTATGTCTGCACTCTCGCAATACCGTTGGCTGTCTTCTTGTACAACTTAACCATGAAAGTTTCTCCGGTGGTTGTTGACTCCACTAAGTGTTCGCTCTTGTAGCACGAATCCAGAAGTGCTTTCTTGGCGTTAGTAAGATTGGGAATCTTTCGGAACTACAACTTATGAAACTTTTCTGTTGGGTCTCTAAACTTGGGAATGTTGGAAACTTAGAGGGGATATGTTTGTAGAGGTCCCATGATCCGATGAGGTGGCCTCCAGATCCGGGAATGCGAAACATGCCATCTTTCTTGGAATACATGACAGAGGAGGAGAAAAAGCAAAGGTTTTCGATTCTGATGTTGATCCACTCGGAGTTACTCTGAGCGGGTCTACAAAAATTGAACTGAGGTCCCAAGAACTTGACAGCCACAATACAATCCTCTTCCTCTGGAGAAGATGAGGACAATGCCACATTGGTGACTATTTGGGTTTGGCAATGAGACAGAGTAACAAGAGAAGGCAGCAAAATGTGTTTTGAATCTGTATTTGAGTTTAGATCAATGTCTCGGAGACTCATCAAACTGTCCTTCAAAGTAGTTAGCCATCCATTGGATGATCCAATCATTCTCATTTCGTTTGTCAACTCCAGAGGCAACTTCTTTTCAAGAGGAGTGATGTCACCAGCCCTCCTAATCACGAGTTTTCCGAGAACAGCTCCACAAGGATCAACGTACATGACGACACAAGGAGGAGTTTGCGGCAAGGAAGAAGATGATAAGCCATTAGAGTGAAGAGGAGAAGATCTTACAAAGATAGGTTTCCGAAAGCAGAGGTTCGAGGGATGGCTGAGAAGCAGATTCATGATTCTTAAAAAAGAAAAAAGAAAAACCTAATTGAGTCATTGGCGATGTTCACATCTTAAACCCTCCATTGATACAGAGGAAGTGACTTGCTCAACAAGTTTACCATCTTTTTTTTTTTTTTTTGAATAACAGAAGGTTCTGGGCCGAAACCCGTAATCCCCCAAGCACAAAATCACAGCATGTAATATTAGTTTTGTCCCAAGCATCACTCGAATCAGCGACCTCTAAACTTTGCCTAGGGTCTTTACCAGTTGAGTTAACGACACTTGGTCAAGTTTACCATCTTCAAAATTAATTATGGTCTTTATGTATATTTGTAAGCAAAATAAAGTATTTTCCGAGGCCTGATCCTCTTTGATGGTTCATTAACCTAAATTCGGCTACATTTGGAAGATTATTCAGACCACTTTTCATATCATTTTTCTCTATAAAAACAAAGAAAATCATCTAATACAGTATTGTTTTTGATTCCAAGCAGTCACCAAAAGCATACCACTTGGATCAAATCACAAAGCTGAACGGTGTGTCGCTATATCTTACAATATCTTTGCAATAACCCACAAACATACCATAGATATGTAACAAGGTATAGTTTAAAGTTTAAAACATAATTTAGTTGGGAGACTGTATGAGAGATGATTGTAAAGTTTCTCCAAGAGCATATGCATAGCAATCTCAGAGAGAATATATAAAAATAGATTTGATGTTTGAAAAGGTTTAAAAGGAAAAAGAGAGATTAGACTCAATCACAAAACTTAGTCTATGTCTCAACTCCAAAATCCCAACAAGTGATACGTGATCGAGTAAGTTTTTTGAATCTGCTTTTAGACTCACTACTTTATATTTTTCTATTGGCCTCTGTCAAAACACTAATATTATGCCACATATCATTGCACAAGGTTTTCAAGTGAAAAAAAAGAGCTTGAGATCATAAAAGTATATTTGATGTTTGAAGATTTTAAAAATGAAAGACAGACTCTAGACTCGAACTCAATTTCAAACTACTAGTGACTCCATTTTTATTGAGGTGGAATATAGTAAGGGGCCATGAATCCGTCACTATAAATTGTATTACTAATCGTGGTGTATTTCAAAGAGACATATGCTGATTCGTCGACATCTAAGACTTTGACAGTGTTAGAGTACATGCCGGGAAAGGAGCTAGCAGGGAGGCAAAAAGGTTCAGCCTTTGAAAGGAAAATGACAAGACCTCCGATATTGTCAGTGAAAACAGCGTTTCCTTTTTCGTCTAGCTCGAAAACCATTAAAATCTCTGTTTTCAATTTGGCAATACCTTTAATAAACCTGACGGTCTTCTTGTACATCTTAACCAAGAAAATTTCACCAGTGGCCTGATCCCATGATCTGATGAGGTGGCCTCCAGATCCGGGAATGCGAAACATGTCATCTTTCTTGGAATACATGACAGAGGAGGAGAAGAAGCAAGGGTTTTTGATTTTTACGTTGATCCACTCGGAGTTACTTCGAGCGGGTCTGCAAAAGCTGAGCTGAGGTCCCAAGAACATGACAGCCACAACACAGTCGTCATCCTCGAGAGAAGATGAGGACATGGCCACGTTGGTGACGATTTGGGTTTGGCAATGAGGGAAAGTAACAAGAGGAGGTAGAGAAATGCGTTTTGGCTCTATATCCGATGCAATCGGGTTTAGATCATCTTGGAGACGCACTATCCATTCGATGACCCGATCGTTACCATTGGATCAAACAACTCCATAGGCACCTTCTTTTCGAAATAAGTGGAGTAACGATCACTAACATTCTTAATGATGAGTCTTCCCACATCCCCTCCACAAGGATCAGCACCGATAATGTGACAAGGAGGAGTTTGTTGCAAGGAAGATGAGAAGCCATCAGAGTGAAGAGGAGAAGATCTAACAAACACAAGTTTCCGGAAGCAAAGCTTCGAGGGCTGTATGAGAAGTAGAGACGATGAATAAGGAATGGTTTTGGTGAATTGACGAATTAGTGGTCTTCTCAAATTAATAGATACAGAGTAATGACTTGCTCACCAAGTTTCCAATCTCCAAAATTAATTATGGTCTTTGTGTTGTATAACTTACATTTTACACTTCCTAATTTTAAAGCTATTTTCTAATTCCATTTTTACTATTTTGCTATGGCTTACATTCTCTATAATATATTTCATTCGATTTTCAAAGAAGATTTTAAAGAACAATTTGTTAGACCTTAACCGAACTAGGCAAAGACATAACAAACATGTTCTTCATGAGACATAACAAACATCCCAATACTAACATTCAACATTTCAGCTTTGAACCCTTGGAGAAAAAGAACAAAAAGAATGAAAGAATAATATTCAATCCAGAACCAACATCACAACTTCTAAAGAAAAACAATTTAAATGCATCATGTATCGTAGTAGTTTCAATTAGAGAGTAAGGCAATTTCCTCAAATCTTTACAGTTAATAAAAAAAATCCAAAAAACCTGAAATTTTCTCTACCCTCTTATGGTTTAAAGAGAGGGTCCACTGTAACCTTGACCGGTCTTTTTAACCTTTCCCATCTCCATTTCCCTTGTGACTTGACCTTCGCTGCTCGAACCAGATGGGTACAGTCCATAGTCACTAGTTGGATTACTGTATTCACCGGTCGTGCCATACTCTTGAGTTCCAAGTGCCATTTTCCTAAACTTCTTCATGTCCTCATTGTATTGGCTTGAGTCATAATCCGTGCTTCCTCCATATGAGCTGTAAACATTGCTGTGACCCGGTCTCATCCCTTCGTTTAGGTCCGAGAGCGATACATTTCCTTCTAATGCGCGCACAATCTGCTTATTTTCACAACAATCACTTCACCATTAGTATCAATCTTTTGGCAAGTGAAAAAATGTATCTAATATGCAGAAAATGTAGGGATAAAACCAAACTGAACCGAAATTTCTCACCCAAACCAAATCAAAACATATCTTTATACCGAATAAACCCTAAATGAACTACAATGCTCACCCCATAGAGAAAAAAGATGATTGGGGTAAAATTAAGTTACCTGGCTCATGCGAGGTCTACGACGAGCTGAATGGCGAACACAAGCTGCAGCACAAGCAACCATACGAGCCATCTCTTCTCTATCATACTCATTATTCATCTTTTTATCAGCCAAACCCTCAAAGTCACCTTCCTCAGATGCTCGGTTAAGTAAAGGTCGTGCCTGTTCCAATTATTCACAAATAGCATTTGCTTCATTCAACAGTTCCAATTATAAAAAATCATGTAAAGTTCAGATTATCATCAAGTCATAGTAAAGTACCCAATCCACTAAGCTGTCATCTACATAGACATTGTTTGCATCAACAGGGCGCCTCCCGGTTATTAGCTCCAAAAGTACAACGCCAAATGAGAAAACGTCGGACTTCTCTGTGAGCTTTCCGCTTGCAGCATATTCCGGAGCCAAATAACTAAAACCCCAAAACCAAATGGTAAGGATTCATTCACAGAGACTTTACAAACTACAAAAATGTACATATTCAAGATTATATTTACCCAAAGGTTCCCATAACACGTGTAGATACATGAGTGTTTGTATCCGAAGCAATCTTGGCAAGACCAAAATCAGCAACCTGAAAGATAGAAGAGAGCTTTCAGTAACAAAAACTAAAAAAAAAACACTTCACCAACATATCGAAGAAAGATGTTTTCATACCTTAGCTTCAAACTTGAAATCCATTAGTATATTAGCCGCCTTGATATCACGGTGAATGATTTTCGGATTGCCTGCAAACAAAAATGCGCCTCATAAACAAACATAGACTGTAAAAAACTAAAAATCTATACAGATTTTACAGAGTTTAGACATACAATCTTCATGAAGATATGAAAGTCCTTTAGCAGAGCCAAGAGCAATCTTCAATCTAGTACTCCATTCCATCGTAGGCCGTCCTTTCCCTATAACAAATTCAATCCATCACTAATTGAAAACGAAACAAAGCAATATAACAAAAAAGCACAAGAAAGAGTAAAGCTTTCTACTAACCATGGAGATGAAACTCAAGATTGTTGTTAGGAACAAACTCATAAACAAGTAATCTTTGAACACCGGCGATACAATAACCAACAAGAGAAACCAAATGCTTATGATGAACTCTACTAATAATCTCAACCTCAGCTTGAAACTCTCTTTCTCCCTGACCACTTCCAGCTTTCAACTGTTTCACAGCAACTTCTTTCCCACTAGGTAATATACCTTTATGCACATATCCAAACCCACCTTGTCCTAACAAATTAGCCTCAGAGAAGCCATTGGTAGCTCTTGATAGCTCCTCATAAGTGAAAGTGCTTTTGGAAAAGCCTAACACAAGTCCGGGAGATGGTGGAGGAAGAACCGGAAGATCTGAATAGTCAGAACCGCCGCTACTGTTCATGAATAGTGGTGGTGGTGGAGGCGGAGGTGGTTGTTGCGGTGGAGAAGGAGGCTTTGGTGGTAGTGACGTCACTTCGTTATGATCTGATGGTCGTGATGCGTTTTGTTGCTGCCAGTATTGTTGTTGTCCACCGTAAGGTCCTCCAGCTAAAGAAACAGAGGAAACATCAAATCTCTGTAAATTTCTAAATTTTTATCAAAGTTAGAAACTTTTCTATAGAATAATACATAATCAAGTATCAGATTTGTATAATTAGTATCTAAATTTCGATAATTTGAGTAATGAGGAACGATCATAGCTGAAAAAAGATTCGCTTTTTAACATTGATTTCTGATGAAAATTGAGATCTTTGAAATTAAACCTTTGGGACCAGGAGGAGGAGGTGGAGGAGGAACATAGTAAGCAGCTTCATCGTCTCGTCTTCTTCGTTTCTTCTTACAAAGAAGACAAATCAAAGTCAATACCACAAGTATAGCTACACCTCCAATGGCGATTCCAACCACAACTCCTGTTGATAATCCGCCGGACAAATCAGCCGGCGGCGAAGAAGAGTTCGATGGAGTATTTGATGGAGTATTAGATGGAGTTCGAGGAGGAGATCCTCCTCCTCCGCCTCCGCCGCTTGAGGGAACTGTTGGTGTTGGTGGTGGAGGGCTACGAGTGATGGATCCAGGTGAAGTTGGTGTGGAAGGAGATGGTGGAGAAGGAGTGTCAGGTGCGGCAGGAGAAGGTTGAGGAGGAGGAGGAGGAGTTGAAGAAGATGGTGGAGGAAGAGAAGGAGGAGGAGAGGTTGAATTGGTTGGTGAAGGCGGCGGAGGAGAAGGAGTTGTGGTTGGAGGAGGAGAAGAAGCTGCTGGAGGAGGAGAGGTGGTTGTGGAGTTGGTAGGAGGAGATGGTGGAGATGGTGATGGAGTAGTTCCCGGAGACGGCGCCGTGGACATTTTTGCTACGATCTAATGAATAAAAGGACGAATCTTGAAGAGAAGAGAAGAAATGATTATGGAGAAGAATGTTAAAAAAGCAAAAGAGAGAGAAGAGAGATGGGGAGTGATCTGGTGCCACCGAGAGTAGAGTATTTGTTTACATTTTAATAATCGGAATTTTTGGACAATAGAGCTGGTTTTTTTGGGTCCCACACGATTCTTCCGCGTCATTATTTCTTTTACGTTCTTTCTTTCTTTTATGTCTGCGTCATTTTAGTTTTTTTTTTTTTGGGGATGTTTTTTATGGACTACGATTTTAAAAAAATAGAAAGTGTAAATGATTTTGTTTTCTCCAAAACAATTTCAATTATGTTTTCCTTATTTATTTAATAAAATTATAACAGAGGGTCAATTTTGTTCTGTTAATGTATATATAGAATGTAAAGTAATAAATTGTTATAATGATATTACTGTCATTTTCAAACAAACACAACTGCAGCATTTAAGAATTAGTGTTTTATTAACAATTAATATCAAGTGTTTTCTTTCATGACATGCAAAGATTTAGTGATTGATTTTTTTCTAATTTATAAAATTTAAAAAAGTATCTGCATTAAGTATTTAATTGAAGCCTTTGTTAATGAAAATAGAATTATTTAAGTATTTTAGATTTATCCGCAGCATTGATTTTTTATTTTTTTTAGTTGTTGAGAAATATCAAAGTATTTTTGTCCTGATATAAAGTAAAGATTTAGTTTTTTATTCTTATAATTTGTGCGCTGAAATTTATTAGAATTTTTTCTGTTGACTGTAGTACTTTTTTATTGATCCATATTATTCTACCACATTTTTTTAGTGATATTATTAATATACTCTCATTACAAAATTAATGTTAAGAGAGAAAATGTTTTCTTCAAAAATCATTCAGTCACTAAAGGAGGTTTTTCTTTACATAATTATTTTTGTCTGTAACTATATGGTTCAAGATCGAGTACTTGAGGACAGAGTCATTTCTAAGGTTGAAAATATCATAGGCGGTGTTTCAAAAAAAGGCCTTACTTCATATAAAATTTTTTTTGATAAATAATTATCACTATCCAAAAAACAAAAAAAACACATGCAAAAGTAAAAAACTAAAATAAAAATTCTAAAACACAATTTTTCTTTCTTTTTTTTCCTACAAAATCATTAACTAAACTCTCAAAGTTAATATTTTTAACCAGCTCCCTTTCGATATATAAGATAGCCAAGTCACTCAATCTTTTTTGCGACATAGTCATAGTCGAGCGAATACATGACTTTATCAACTTCAGCTTTGAAAAACTTCTTTCAGCAGATGCAACTGAAACTGGAATCATCAACAATATTCGATAAGCGATCCATGCATTCGAATAACAACCTACAACTTTTTCCAAAAAACCTAACACTTCAATAGGCCTCTTAGTTTCTGTTGGTAAAACTTCTCTTAGAAGTCTTAGTTCACAAAATAGATCTTTAGCAACAATATCTGAATGTTTGCCATGGGTCAGAGAATTTTCAAGATTGGTATAAAATGCCATCAAACTTTTATCACTCGCCGACTGCAATTTCTTCAAATCAAACAAAAAACCAAAAATATGTTCATACCTCTGAAATTATTCAAATCTTGTCTCAAGCGAGCAGAGAGCTTGATCCATGATCTGGATGATGTAATCAACTCTAAAGCTTTTCTCTGGTGATAATACCACACTTCCTTCAACTTTCTCTGATTCTTCACCATAATTTTTGTTTCTTCTGATGATTCTCTTGGATTTGGGGAATATAGCCTCAACCTCCATGGAATCTGCAATTTTTTAGCTTCTAATTTTGCTTTCTCAAAACCTGAATCTCTATACTTTTGAAAATAAAAAATCAGCCCTTTCTATTGAGAGATAGCAACATCTATGTTCATATCTTCGGATTGCAAACTCTTACTGACAATGTTCACAACAGAAAGAAGATCATACCAAATAACCATGAAAACCAAGAACTCGAAACTTCCAATTCCACGAGTTTCAGCTTCACTTTGCTCTTTCGGATCATCACTATTCTCAGCAATGTAAACTAAAGCATTCATAATCTTAGGAGCTTGAAATCTTATTGCCTTAACACTTTCAAAATGACTTTTCTATCGAGTATGTGATACACCTTGAGTGTTAGACCATCCACTTTATCTTCAAATATTTTCCACCGCTTAACTGAAGATGTAAAAAAAAACATAAGTTCGCTGAACAATTCCAAAAAATGAGATTGCCTTTAAAGAAGTGTTTGTCATATCGCAACGTGCAAGATTAAGAGTATGACAACCACAAGGTGTGTAAAACGCCCTTGAATTCATCTCTAGTAACCTTTTCTATACTCTTTTATGTTTTTCCTTCATATTAGAGCCATTATCATAACCTTGCTCCCTGACATCATCAATCTTCAACTCAAAAGCAGCCAACACATCTTGAAGCTCACCAAAAAGTCCTTCTCCATATGTATCATCAACTTTCAAAAATGTTAAGAAAAATTTTTCGATCTTTGTTGAAGTGGCTGAAACATCTACACAACGAATGACTACTATCATTTGCTTGTGGTGGCTAATATCTGGAGTGCAGTCGAGAATGACAGAAAATACTTTGCATCTTGAATTTTCTTGATAACAAAGCTATCAACTCATTTTGAATTTTGTTGCTGAGATAGTGATATTGAGATTCACCTTCTTTATACCTCCTAAGATGTTCTATCATCACTGGATCAAAATCAGCAAGCATCTCAATAAAACTTAAAAATTTTCCATTACCGTGTTCTCCGATCTTTCCGTTGCTTCTACGAAATGCTAGATTTTGTTTAGCAAGAGTTTCTACAAAAGAAATTATCCTAATCAACACCTGCCTCTAGAGAGCACTTTCTTTATTCATTTCATCTTGAGCATATTTATTAATAGTCTGATTTTTCTGCAACCTTTCTAGTTCCACCCATTGATTCATACAAACAATATGTTCTCGACTAGATTCATGCTCTTTAAGCCTTTTCAAAATGTTTCTCTAATCATTAAATCCCACAAACCCCAGTTGAGTTTTGTCATTCTTGTTGAACAATTTACAGCAAAAGCAAAAAATTTTGTTTACTGCTTTTGAGTAAACTAGCCAACACCGATCTTGTTTTCTTCCATCAGTCGTTTCTATTGTATAATAACAATGCGAGAAATGCCTCTTAAGACCATCTTTTTCAAAGCAATAACCATCATGCAATCATTTTTTTTATGTTTCTCCAGTTTCCAAGATCATACATATCCAAAAATCCACAATTCTCTATGGGATCATCGCCCTTTTCACATTCAGTCTTATCCTTGAAGTTGTTTAAACAAGAACTCAAGGATTAAAAGAACACACCTTCTTTATTGATTTAGAAAATCTCACCAAAAAACTAAATCAAAAACTCTCTTGATCTTATTGAACAAACCTCAATGGACCTTTTTATTTATAGGAACAAGCTACCCCTTATTTCCTAAACTTAATAGGAATATTAAACCTTATCCTAACTAACCTACCTGTTAGTGGATAAATCCTATTATTATTTAGGAATTATCTAACATTATCCCCCTTAATTCCTAAACCTGAATTAAGGTCTTCAACACCAATTAGACTTCTCATTTTTTCAAACTTGATCCGAGCTAGGGGCTTAGTTAAAATATCCGCCTTTTGTTCTTCTCCCGAAACAAACTGGACATTGACTTGTTCATTCTCGACACACTCTTGAATGAAATGGTATTTCTTGTGAATATGTTTTCTTCTTCCATGAAAAACCGGATTCTTTGTCAAGGCTATTACCGATTGATTGTCAACAAGTAACTTAAGACTTTCTTGTTTCTAACCCGTTAATTCGTCTAGAAGATCTTGTAGCCATATGGCTTGCTTCGCAGCTTCGGTGGCTGCTATGAACTCAGCTTCACACGAGGATAAGGCAAATGTCAGCTCTTTCTGAGAGTACCACAAGATTGGTGAAGACCCAAAATAGAAGATGTGACCAGCGGTACTCTTACCATCATCAAGACTTATGTCATGACTGCTGTCACTAAATCCTACAAGTTTCTTGTCTCCTTCTCTCTTTCATTTGAGACCATAACCTCTTGTTCCTTGTAGGTATCTGAGAACATGCTTCATGGCTACCCCGTGGGATGTTCTCGGACTCTGCATGTACCTACTAAGAACTCCAACAGTATATGACAAGTCAGGACGCGTGTGCAACAAATATCTTAAGCAGCCTACTAGCTTTCGATAATATGTAGTGTCGATCTCTTCCTCTTCCTCTGCTTTGTTCAATTTTAAGCTTGAATCCATAGGGATAAGCGTTTTATTACATGTCTCCATAGCAGCTTCGTGAAGTATTTTCTTCGCATAGCTCTGTTGTGTGAGAGTTATACCATCAATACTTTGTGAAACTTCAATCCTGAGATAATAAGTAATCTTCCCTAAGTTGGACATCTCGAATTTACTAGCCATGGCTTGCTTAAATTCGTGTATAAATTTCAGTGAAGTTCCCATAACGAACAAGTCATCGACGTACACAGCCACGATTAGTTCTTGGTCGTGTTCTATTTTCCGGTAGACTGACTGTTCTTTAGAGCACTTTTCAAACTTCATACTCTTCAGAATTTGATCGAGTTTACTGTTCCAAGCTCTCGGAGCTTGCCTAAGTCCGTATAGGGCTTTGTGAAGCTTGTAAACCTTATGTTCATGACCTTTCTTCTCAAATCCATCTAGTTGAGATACGTAGACAAGTTCTTTCAATTCTCCGTGTAAGAACGCGGTTTTTACGTCAAGGTGATGAATTTCCCATCCACAAGTAGCGGCCAAGGCAAACAAGAATCTTATTGTTTCGATTCGAGCTACCGGCGCATATACTTCATCAAAGTCCACTCCATGTTTTTGAACATATCCCTTAGCCACAAGTCGAGCCTTATGTTTGTTGATACTCCCATCAGAATTTTTCTTGATCTTGAATACCCACTTCAAACCTATCGGCTTGGCATCGCTCGGTTTGTTAACTAACTCCCATGTTCTGTTTTTGTTTATTGATTCCAGCTCGGCACACATTGCCTCCATCCATTATTTGATGTCTTTAGCTTCTATATAAGAACTTGGTTCACCATCAATGCTTAACAGAAGTTCTTCGCCAATTAAATCAGCCATCAACAAATAATCTTCAAGTCTCTTGGGCATGCTTCTTTCACGGTATGAACGTCTCAAGACTAACTCGTTTTCAAGACCTGTTTCTCGTGGCATAGCTTCTTGCCTATTGGAATTAGATACTCCTTCAGTGCTTCTTTGTGAACTGACCGAAGGATTAATGTTTTCACCAACATCAACCGAGTCTTCCCTTTCTTCAATGGTAGTTTGCCCTGTTCCATCTTCTATAGTGTTTCCCCACACCACATTAAACATTCCAGGACTGCTGAAGGCTTCTCCTTGCGAGCTACTCCACTTCCAGCCATTAGATTCATCGAACACCACATCACGGCTCACATGAATTCTTTTGTTTGTTGGATCGTATAAGCGGTAAGCTTTGGAGCTAGGTTTTGTTCCAAGGTGTACCAAAAGATGGGTTCTACTATCAAGCTTCTTTAAGCTCACATTTTCCACTCTTGCATAAGCTAAGCATCCAAATATCCTTACATGTTCTAGATTTGGCTTATGATCTTTGAACAATTCATACGGTGTTTGTTCGTTTAGCGCCTTAGTGGTTACTCGGTTGATCAAATATGTAGAGTGTCGGATGCCTTCTCCCCACATGAAATTTGGCATATCCATGGTTTTGAGTATGCTTCTCGTCATCCCCAACAGAGTTCGATTACGCCTTTCAACCACACCGTTTTGTTGTGGCGTGTAAGGAGCCGTAAGTTGTCTTGTGATTCCATTGTTTTTACAAAATGTTTGGAATTCGATAGAAACAAACTCACCTCCCCTATTGGTTCGAAACATTTTGATCTATGTTCCACACTCACTTTCCACCATACTCTTGAATCTTTTGAATTTTTCAAAAGCGTCGTTCTTTTCTTTCATTAAGATGGACCACATGTATCTTGAGAAATCATCAATCAATACAAATATGTATCGATTTCTTGCTGTAGTTGCTGGGGTGATGGGACCACATAAGTCTCCATGAATCAACTATAACTTTTGACTTGATCTAAATTTTGTTGAATGTGGGAACGGTTGGCGAGTTTGCTTCCCAACAAGGCAGCTTTCACATATCCTTTTTTCCTCTCCGAAAATAGGTAAACCAAGAGCCAACTTCTTCTTAAACATTGTTTTCATAGATTCAAAGTTAACATGTCCAAGTCTAGCATGCCAACGCTATGTTTCATCATCCAACTTGGTGAGTAAACTCACGGGAACACCTATGACCAAGCGAATTTTGTACATACGATTTGGGGAACGAATTACCTTCATCAAAAGCTTTCCATCTTGGTCACGAACTGTGAGGTAGTTTTCCTTTAGTCTTACGTCACAACCATCTTCCGTTGCTTGTCCAAGACTTATAATATTGCTCTTGAGGTCCGGTATCCAATAAATGTCATGGATTATCCTTTGTTCACCCGATCTCGCTTGAAATATTATAAAGCTTTTTCCTTTGATGTCAACACACGAGTCGTCTTCAAATTTCACTTTTCCTCTTATACTCTCATTCAACTCAAAAAAAAATAAGATCTCTTTCCCGTCATGTGGTTGCTAGCCTTGTTGTCTAAGTACCATACACTTTGCTCGTCCTTTTCCTCTTCGAACTTGCTCGGTACAACTTTCTTCTCATGTAAGTAAATTGTTTCATGCATATACAGAGCGGCATCAGCCTCCTCTGTTTGTGCCAAGTTCGTCTCATGTGTTGTTTGAGTCTTCTTCGGACATTTATTTGCAAAGTGTCCCAACTTATCACAACGCCAACACTTGACCCTTGAATGATCCTTCTTTGTTTTTTCGCTGTTTAAGTTTTGATCTGGCCTATTGGTGTCATTGTAACACCCTCTTCCTCTGCCTCTACCACGATTCCCATGGCCTCATCCCCGTTGCCCATTAGAACCGCCTCTAGTTCCTGGCAAGTAAGAGGAGGTCAACAAGAGTTTATTTTGATTATCTCTCTCGCCATCCTCTCCTATACGTTCCTCATATGCTTTCAACCTTCCTACTATGTCTTTGAATCCTGTGTTGTTGAGATCCAACGCCTGTTCTAAAGATGCAACAAGTTGGATGTATTTGTTCCGCGGTAGTCCATTAAGAAACTTTTTCACCATCTTGCTTTCTTCAATGACTAGACCAAGCGATGTTGATTTTGCGGCTAGACTAGACATCCTCCCAGCAAAATCGTCGATATTTTCTGATTCTTTCATGCTTAGGCGTTCGAATTCTGAGGTAAGGGTTTGAAGCCTCGTCTCCTTTACTCGATCTACACCCAAATATCGATTTTTTATTGCCTCCCACATGCTTTTAGCCGTATCTAGATTTTCAATCTGCAGAATCAAACTTTCTGGTATGGATTGAAATAGAAGAGCTGTTGCAACATCGTTCTTGGTAGGATCCATTACACCAGGATCAATTGCCTCCCAAGCTTTGTTCACTCTCAACGCCACTTTCATTCTCATGGCCCATGCCGTGTAATTTACGGAAGTGAGCATAGGGTATTGTATTGACGAAATATTTGGCTCTTTCTCTCGCACCGGAATGATTGCAGTTTCCATGTCTCCTCTCCGATGTCTTGTATCACAAGTTTCAGAGAAAACAGAACCTCACACGATCCTTCTCACGATCACGAAGCTCTGATATCAAATGAAATTGTTTAAAAAAGAACTCAAGGATTAAAAGAACACACCTTCTTTATTGATTTAGAAAATCTCACCAAAAAACTAAATCAAAAACTCTCTTGATCTTATTGAACAAACCTCAATGGACCCTTTTATTTATAGGAACAAGCTACCCCTTATTTCCTAAACCTAATAGGAATATTAAACCTTATCCTAACTAACCTACTTGTTAGTGGATAAATCCTATTATTATTTAGGAATTATCTAACAATCCTCATCCTTTTTCTCATATTCCTTGCCTGAAAATTTGTTTCTTCTCTCTCCAAATTCTCATCCATTTCATCATCTTCAACAATATCATGTTGTTCATCATTATTTTCTACAGAAGCATCAAGAGTTTCAGATTTTTTGAAATACCTGAACAAGCCATTCTCTTGAGATTTAATGAGTGCATATATTTAGTCTTTCTTTTTTCGTTATCATTTCCACACGGTCCCTTCTTCATGTTTTTGGAGGCATTGTTCTGAAATTTTAAAAAATAATTGCAGGTTACATAATTTATAAAAGAAAACTTGTTAGTTTAGTTAATCAATTTCTCTAAAATTAAAAATTAACAAAACATAATATAAACTAAATTTACTTGTGATTAGTGATGGTAAACACTGAAGAAAAAGAAGAAAATAAGTGATTAGAGTTTAGAAATTTTAGAGTTTGAATAAAGTGGTTATGATAGAAACGTGAGAAGAAGAAGAGTTAGATGCCCTAATTTTTTTTTATCTTAGTTTCTAAATTTAATTTAAAATGTTTAAAATATTATTTTTCTTACACATTCGTCCTAAATTCATTAAGCAATTTACAAGAAAAAAAATTCATTAATGATTAGTATAGAAAAAAATAAAGAATAAAGATAAAAAGCGTAATACTACTAATATTTTATAAAATTTAAGGGTCACCCTATGCCAAAATTTCTAAAACTATTACATAGGCACGAGCCTGCTTGAGGAAGTGACTAAATTCAAAAGTTACTTTTTACTCTCTTTTTCAAAAAGAAATGTGATGTGTTGTTGCAGTATGCAGACAATCTATCTTGCCAAAATAGATGTGACTAATTTATTCATTTAATGAGAACATTGAATAATTTGATTTTCTAGGACCAGAAACAAGAAAGTTTAGATCCTCTATCATCTTATTCCTTTTTGGCCATCGATTCCCTACGGTCTCAACATGGGTACATTACATAAAATATAAATAGTATAATATTTTTTTTTAAAAAGACTTATAGTAGAAGAAAAACAAGTATTGTAAAATCGTGATTATTTTCATAAAATAAAAAGGAAAACAATATGTGGTAACGGTAAATAAAGGATACGATGTAAAAATGTACACGTCTAAAAAACAATTTACATGTACCAAATTAGTAATGCAACGGTCAAAGTTATTACACAAGTTAATCAAATTAAGAGAAGCTAAATTTATTTGGTCAAATAGTTGTTTTTTTTTTCTTTTGAAATTATGTTTTTTTTTTGGTCATATTTGGGACGATACCCATAATAGTTTAAAACTTGATTTTATCTTCTTGTCCGAAGATATATATATATATATACAGACAATATGATCAACAGTTTCCATTTTTAAGCAAATATAAGATTGCATAGAGGAGATTTAAAGAATGTGTAATTCAATTTTTATGTGTCGAAAATAGTTTGGTTTCTTTATAATAATAATAATAATAAAAGTTGGGTTTCTTCTTACTCCAAAGCGAAGGAAACAGCTGGAGTGCACCAGCATAAATTTCAAGGCCACCTATTGACATTGACGTCTCCCCTAATTTATTATTGTTATCTTAAAATGTCAAGTTACACCAAAATAATCCACTAAAAAACATAAACGGACAATAAACAAATATTTTGTTAATCGAACTCGATTAAGGTTCTTAATATTACACGTCAATTTAATCATGGGAGTTGGTCTCCAGATTTCCAGATGATTTAATAATAATAATAATATAAGGTTATGAAATTAATTATCATATTCGGTCAATGTCGTATCATTTGGTTTTATTTAGTTTATTTAAACAACCGACGACACGCCAAATCTAAGGGAGAAAACAAATATTCAACGCGGCGTAATTGCGATGATAATTTTTTTCACATTAGGCTGAGGTATTTTTTTTTTTTTTTTTTGTCAATTTGGTTCCACTCCCTTCTGAATACTGATTGATTACAGATGCCATAGACGTTTTGGTTTCAATATCTTGAACCGATTACTAAACCAAGTATAGAAAAGTCGTAAGAAAATCCTAAACTCTTATCTAATGAAATTTTAAATTATTATTACATTATCAAATTTGAGAATTAAATGACTTTTTTGGTTAATGGGTATTATTAACAAAACTTCAACCCTATCTATTCAACATTGTAAAGGTAATTTCGAAGACAAACTCATATCTTCCAATATATACCCAAATGTTACGGGTCAAAATACTCGAGAGAATTAATAGCTTTCCATTTTAAATAGAATCATTTCAATCAAACGAGTAGATGAAAATATATATCATATCAAATATCAAATTTCTGCTGCCAATACAAAATTTGAAAGTGATTTTTTATAAACTTAATTGCCTAAAATTGTTTTAAGTTACTATTTCACTCATTGTTGAGTCGAGGTCATTCAAAGATGAAATCGAAATCTTTATGTCGAACACTCACAACGCTGTAAGCATGAAACTTGAACATGGAAATAAGATTGAGAAGAACACACTTTCACAACTTGATTCTTGTCTTCGGGATAAATAATGTATAGACAAAGACTCATATTGTTATAATATTCATCATAGACAAATATAAAGGAAGAATAGTAACGGTAAAATTTTTGTTCAGTTAGAGATATGTAGGTCAATTTTGTAAGGAGATACGAGTCTATATTGGTGTACGTTGGTCGGGTTGTTCCTTTGTACGTAATGAGCGAGATAAGAGAAATATCTTACATTGCAAAGTCATACAGTTAAACATCTATAAATTAATATTCGATTCATTAATATTTCACTAAATTAATAATCTTTTTCGTCCTAAATCACTATTTAACCCAAATATCACTTCTATAAATTAATAATTTCGATAAATTAATAAAATATTATAAAAATACATTGATTCTAATATTATTAATTGATAGAGGTTTTACTGTATTTAGACATAAATAAAAGAAAATAAAAAACTTTCATTCCCTCAAAAATCAACTAATATGTTCTGATCCAATTTTATTGATTTTATAAGAAACCAAAAATAAAATAAAATAAATGAACTAATATCTGAGTTGTGTAAAAAATTATTTTAAAATGGATTGAGTGGGGCTGCGGGATAATAGAAAACTAAGAAAAGAAAGGCGTCACATGGGGAGACTATTATTAAATTGTATAATTATGAACATGATTTGTGGCATGACATTCGCTGGTCTCACCTCTAATATTCTCTTATTTTTTTCTTCTTTTATTAAAGCTGTCAACACCAAAAAAGAAGACAAAAAAAACACACACACATAAACAACAATGGAATATCTTATTTTTATTGAGCAAGTAAGTTTCTAACTCTCCCTTGGTTCTATCGCCCCATTCTTAGTTGTGGCTTTTTCCCCCAAATTGTATATTTGTTATATAGAAAAGTGCTTTAATATATATATAGACTGAGAAGACCATTCTATCGTATTATCTGCAAATCTCATTTATTGGAAATTGTTATAGTATCTTTGGAGGATAAAGTATTCATATAAACAATTTGTGGCGATATATTAAACTCGACATCCTTTAACAAAAAAAATATATATATAACTTGACGTGGACAATAATACTGACGTTTAGTTTAGAAGCCCATGTCAAATATTATATTAATTTATTATTAATATGATTAGGACTTAAATTTTTGTTCTTTAAGCGATTTACGAATTTGAATTGTCTTATTTTTTGTTGGTTATAAGTTCTAAACTTACTTGCTCAATAAAAATAAGATATTCCATTGTTGTTTATCGAAGGAAAACATTATTATATATCTATTGTCTGTTATACTAAATTTATATTAATATTCTATATATTGTGTAAGTATAGTATATTTAGTTTTATTTTTTTCTAACAATCTTACATTTGAATCATTCTCCTACTAATCTCACTATAAACTAATTATAATAGGGTAAAGTTTATGATCATATATACCAAAACAAATTTCTTCATCAACCACAACACCAAATATCTTTATCAAACAAATAAATTATGAACATAAAAAAAAAAAATTTGCACACGTAAATTAACAAAAAAATGCATAAAATATATAGACTTGAAAACATGAATGTCCATGAATGGAAGTGGATGTTAGTTAAAATTTTGAACATTTATAATAAGCGACCGATTATAATGTGTAGATAATATGTTTGATAAAAACTTGTAAGACTTTCTTCAATCTTAAAATAACCTTTTTACAAACAAAAAAAAAATTGAAATTCTTGAGCTGTTGGGTAGTATAATTGGGATTCACTGAGGAATTAATATCCATAAATGAGAATGTTAGATTTTTTTTATAATAGAACTAAATATAGTTAAAAATATATGAGATCAAAATAGATGCATATGTGTTTGTAAAAGACGTAACATGTTTTATTAGGCGGTTATATGTTTTTTTTTTTTTTTTTATAAATAAAGTAGCGGTTATATGTTAATAGATGCAAACCAAAGAGTTGCTACAAAAAGACAAATCTTCGAAGACATAATAACTAAGGACATATACTGAACTGAATATTTAGAGAACGTAACTTTTACATACCCACAAAATATAACTATATTTAATTTATATTTTTATTAAAAATAAGTTAAAATATACTTTTATTAATTAATAATTTGAATATCGATCCTTCAATTATAGTTTTATACAAAATTATACATACCGTTACTATGTTTTTAAATATGCTACTGACGTGGATGTCATGTATGATACAACATAGATAACATGTCAGATTTTGACTGATATGGATGCCACGCATACATTTTTTTTTTCTGAATCTTCTATATTTTTCTTAGTTTCAAAAATTTACCAAGTTTTATATTTTTTTTGTCGTATATTACATCATTATTATTAGAGATATCTGATCTAATCCTAATATAATGAGTACTTGATAAATAATATAAATGTTCAATAAATTCCCTAAAATTTTCATATTCTCTCTATCAAATTTCATAGGAAAAGAAATTCTCGTAATTGTATCCTCATAAAAAATTTCACCATCTGCTAAATCATACATTTATCATCATAATTTTAAAATTCGTAAAATCATGACGATATGGATATAACGAATAAAATTACGTAATTTTGTTTGTTGTATGATCCTATTTTTTTAACATGATGTATGATCATCTTATCTACAAATATATGATATATATTTTATTTTTAATAGCTATCAAGATATATACATTCAGATAGCCTCTCCACGTGAGTACATGCAAAATAAAATAAAATACAAGTATATTAATGTCGCTAAATCCAAAACGAATAAAATTGAATGAGTAAAAATAAAATAAAAACTGGTAGTTTTGTTAAAAAATAAAATGGTGCGTTTTTTTTTTAATTTTACACGTTTTGGATTTGACGACGTTAGTCTACTTGTATTTAATTGTATTTTAACAAAAACAAAATTGAAGAGAGTAAAATCCAGAAAGAGTAAAATTGAACGAGTAAAAATAAAATAAAATGGTGGTTATAAGGATACAATCACGAGAATTTTTTTCCCGATGAAATTTTATAGAGATAGTATGAGAGTTTCAGAGAATTTATTAAAGATTTATATTATTTGTATGTAAATCTACAAAACTTGATAAAATTCTGAAACTAAAAAAACTATAGAAGATTCATATAATAATAATAATAATAAAATTTTGTACACGTGACATCCACGTGAGCAGAAATCTGATATGTCATCTACATTGTGTCACACGTGGCATCTACATCAGCAGCATTAAACGGCACAGTAACGGTATGCATGATTTTGCACAAAATTACAATTGAAGGGTCGATATTCAAATTATTAATTCATGAGAATATGTTTTAACCTACTTTTTAATTAAAGTGTAAATTGAACATAGTTATGTTTTGTGGGGATGTATTGGACTAAATATTTAGAGAAGTTTTAGTTTGAATGACAAATCATGTGTTATTAAAATATAAATTTTAAAATATTTTTTAAAATCCAGCGTTATCAGATTAATAATTTTAAATTATATACTCAAATCTACTTGTTATTAAAACATTATTAGAATTTTATTTACAAATTTCAGGTGAGATTTGAAGGGATTTCTTAGTTAAAAATACAAATACCGAAATCTCATGGTTTTACGTGAGATTTTTATTAAATTTAATATAAAAAATATCAATTCAACAAAATTTTACCAAATTATCTCAAAACTTATTAAAACTCAAATCTTTCTAAATATTAGTCCAATACACCCCCACAAATTGTGATAAAAAATTATATCTAGAAGTTTTAATACGAGTAATTATGATAATATATATATATATATAATACTCTAAAACGTTTTTTTTGGAGTATTAACATTGAAATCTCTATACTAATAACATTGAAGTACAAATAGGTTATCCATGTATACAAACAGTCTCTAATTAATTATGTACAATCCTTACAACCAAATACAATTATTTCATTATCTAATATTATGATTTAACAGTATGAATTATGATTCTTCTATCACCTTTGTTTGATATACTATACCAACTGCGGGTCTAGATCGAAATATGACACAAAGCAAAATAAATAAATAAAAAATAAAAAATAAATTAAATAAAAATACTATTATTTTATTATTGTGTTAACTAACAAACCAAAATTTATGCAAATATTTTCATGCATGTTTTCAAGGATTTGCTTTAAATGGTTTCAATGATAATAAAAATATAATTTTTTTGGTGTATGTTTTAATCAAACAACATAAATTTCCTATTACTACATGGAATCACTATAATTCGATGACGAAATCACATTAAATATATTATAAATGTATTTATATTATAAAAAATTACAAATATATTTTAAATGAACAAAATAAAAGTATTTATAAATAGTAAAGAAATAAAAACAGCAAGTTAAAACTACACATAAAAGTTAAAATAATAAGTTAAAATATAAATATTTATAAACAATAAAAAAATAAAACTATAAATTTATGTGAAAACATTTGATCCATGGTGTATCACGGGTTCGAATCTAGTTGTTTAAGCAACTTATTTGTATAAAGAGACATAAATTTTCAAAGCAAATAGTCTTGATAAAGAAACATATACTCTTCAAAAGCAAAAGATATCATATAACTTTCTTATACTCTTCATAAAATATCACAAAATTTCTAAGAAATTATATTCTTCATAAAAATGGTGTTTATTATCTCTACTTTATTATAAAAAATATATGTTAAAGTGTAGCTATAATATATATTTTACCGTAAAATATATATATATATATATATTACGGTAAAAAAGAAAAATAATATATATATATATATATATATATATATATATATATAATGGAAGGCTTTCCACCTTAGGTCTCTCAAACTTTTGGCACGGCTCTGCACACAAATGTGTTATGATGAATGGTTTTCGTCTCTTAATTACATACCAAAATACAAAATGAAATCATTTATTGAGATTGTATATGATTTGAGACTTATTATATATAAAAAAGAAGCAATTAACGGCAAGGATGGCGGCAATCACAATGAGAACGTCCTTTGGTTCTAGGTACACACATAAAGAATCCTTTCCGGCTCTTTTTCTTACACAATACACTCGTTTTGAAGACAACAGTCTTTGCTTAGAGTGTGATATTAGGACTTTTTACGGTCTAGACAACTAATTAACCTTTCATACGTATGTACTTAAGGGTCGAATCCACAAGAAGAAATTGCTTTAACACACTAAGATAACAAGGATCCTAACTTAATTTAAGGCAAAGAGAATTTGAGTTTTGAAAACTAATTGAAACTACAAGAAAGCGGTAAAAATGGCTTTGAAATAAAAAAAACCGATGAGTCTCGGGAATGACTATAACTTTAATGAAATGATAAACTTTTGATGATGAAAGAACATATGAAAAACAATATCTTAGGCTAAATGATTACTAACAAGACTAATCCATTTTTATGGTATTAGTCCCTACATTAAGCAATGAGTCATCATCAACTTCCATTGACCATTCAAATGACTAATAAACATTAATAAAAAGTTATAATTCAACCACTAATCATCATAATCAACTACTCTCATAAGATAGGCATAAAAAACACATTTAGATTCTTCAAACATTTTAACAAACACTTTGTGGGCGTAAAATGCTAATCATCTAGATTTTTCAATTACAAGCTTAATCTAGCATTACTAACAACCTAAATGAAAGACTACCTAAGATCTAGTCCTAAACAGCATCATCATTAATCTACCAAATCATCTCAATCACCAAACTCTAAACTCATCTAAAAGACTACTCACAAATATCCATGAGAACACAAAACAATTAGCTTGATTAATGCATACTCATGATTATTAAGATAAGTAGTGAAGGATTTAGAAGAGAAATAATTTTGATACTTGAAAATAGAGAGATTAAACACAAGTCTTCTTAGACCTCTCAAAAGAGGCTAAACATTTATTTATTTTAATACCAGGAGGTTATGGGCCGAAGTCCGTAATCCTCTCAGGCCCGAAACTATAACATGTAATATTAGTTTCATCTCAAGCGTCATTCGAACCGGCGACCTCTAAGTTTCGCCTAGGGACTTGTACGGATGATAGAACGGATATATCATCCCGCTGCAAGTCCTCCCCCAAATTTCAGGTGTGTTCCGTAAAGTTCTAGCAGTGATCTTCAAGCCATGAAGTTCTAGTGGTGGTCTTCAAGCCACGGCACAAAACCGTTTCTCACTAAATGGGTTATATATCTTAAACCGCTGAATCAAATCACTCGAGACCACCTCCATTGGAAAGCTAACTCAATTTTCTATAAGTTCTGTTCTAGGGTTCTGGAGCTAAATTGCAATGGAAGACCTTCATCTGAGTCGATCTTGGAGACACTTTGGATTAGTTCTTAATCACCAATTTTCTTATTTGCATCCAAATGATCCCTCATCCAAGCTCCAAGTCCCAAAAAACCTAAAAAGACTATGTAAATGTAATAGATGAAGCTATATGATCCTAAAATGTGAGACATGTAAAAGAAAGACTAAAAAGCATATTTACAACTCTAATGATGCGAAAAACAAAGAAAAGAAGGATAAAAATGAATGCATAATGAATGCAAATGAGTTGATATCAGAAAGCTAACTCAATTCCCTACAAGTTCTGGATCTAAAACCCAAGAGAAGATCTTCATATGTGTTGATGTTTGAGACACTTTGGAATGCTTTTAAACCATCATTTCTCTTATTTGCATCTAAATAATCATCTTCTTGCTCATTTGACTCCAAACGCCTATAAAACATGATGCAAATGCAAATGATGCAAACTATGCATCTAAACACTAGAATGAGATGTAACATACATGAAACCAATGCTTAAAAAAATGTTTGAAAGCGCTAAAAACACAAGATATCAGAGTGCTCCATCATATTCTTGGGTTTCCTTGCTCCACATTTTCCTACCACTCCTATACAATATACAAAATGTGAAGAAATTTCAAAATACATATATACATATCAATACATTATTTTCATTTGCTTTTTAAGTATTTATATTTTTTGTTTCGTTTTTTTATTTTATTTCAATTAATATAAGGATACATCAATAAATATCAATTCAAAATTCAGAGTGTTGACAATAGATCATATGGATAATAGGACAAGTTTAGTTAGTGTGGAAGAAACAATAAAAAACTACCAAAAAATTATCTTTTTGAAATTTTATTTTCGAACAGGAGCTCCTACTGTTTCAAAAACTTTTCCCAGAGACTCGTTTGAAAATAAATTTTCAAAGGGGTACAAAATAAACATTTCTCCAATAAACAAACAGAATATGGAAAATAAACAGCTTAAACCAAACTAAACAAAGGTTAAATAGAGACCATGTATATATAAATGCAGAGCTGATAAAGTTATACTAAACATGCAACCCTCAGTACACTTTTGATTTGAAAAAGAATAAATACTTAATTGGGACAAAACTGAAATTGAGTATAAATCTAAATTTTAAGTAACACCATGCCAACAAAGTAATAAAGGAAAGAATCTGAAGTCGAAGATGTGAGTTGGTTATCAATAAGAAATCACATCTCAATACATCTTAAGAACATGGTCCACATCAGCAAGTAACAATTCTACAGTAATATCTGTCTAACTGGAATGACTATTACTCTTTCCTAGATAGAGTATTATCCATATCAACCAAGTAACATTCTTCACCTAAATATTGAGGCATAATGGTCCACACTGACTGATGGAGACTTCCAACTACCTTTCATCGATCGGAAGGGTTTATTTCCTCAACACCCATGACTTAGCCACTACTAGTCTTTCGAAAACCAACTATTCAACGAGTCACAATACCTCTATTAACTTGAGCATCAAAGAGTTTTCGAGAAAAACCCATATTTTATCTTCTTAAGGGGCCCCATGACACAAATTTGTCAATGATAACCAATTTATACCTTAGGAGTTAGCCTTCATACTCTTTCAAATATTATAGACTGTAAGACTACAAAATCTAAGATTGAAAATCACGAACAAAATCCAATTAAGGAAAGACAAATACGCGGAGATGAGATATGATCTCTTTCCTTAATTCAATAAATCTTCCGCAGTGTGGCGGTTTGATGAGATTCTGAATTTCAGGATACAACCGTGTTGATACTATAATCGTGACACTCAATTATAGAATCTGCAAACTAGATCTATGATATTCTTTCGAGACTCACTTTTAAGAAAAGGAAAGAAGGAGATTGCTAGAAGCTTTTATTTTCTTTATTGATTAAATTCAAATCTGATCTTTTTGATCTGATGTTTTGAGAGAATGAGGTGAGACTTTATTTTATAGGGATCTGATGATTTGAGAGAATGATGTGAGACTTTATTTTATGGGGAGGAGTTACTTAATCCCCAAGTTAGGGATAAGCTCTGCGAGATTCAGCTTGATCCGCAAGTTTAGAATATTGCCTTGTTTCGCAAGGATAAGGATTCGAGAATATTTACTAATTTATTTGGACACAATCTAGAAACTTCTAAATATATCCAAATTTATGCAAAAAATTCTTTAGGGAATTAAATTAAATTATTAATAAAAATAATTTACTTGTCCCAAAAAGAATAGGCCCTTGTGGCCCAAAGCCCACATTCACCAAGATCCAAGCCCAAGCCCAGCTCGGCACAACGGCTGCGGGTGTGTGTGATTTTGCATAAAGGTCATCTCTCTCTCACTCTTTATCCAATGTGGGACATTTGCTCATTTTAATACTTAGTCAAAATTACAAGTTTTATATGCCTTCCAAGCTACCCACTTTGGAAATTCATTTCTCATTCAAATTAACTTCGATTTTGACATGTAACTACCCTATCTTATAGTGCTCATTATAAAAATTCTAAATACCCCAAGATCCGGTCACTTCAGTTCCAAAATTTTGGCTTAAGATATTTTTGTCAAAATTGAGTTCCATTTAATAATTTTTGACATAGTATTTCATGTAAAAGTAAAAATGATATTGCATATGTTGTAAGATCTTATACATAGCTTGAACTTGAGCATAACACTTTTCTCCATATCGTTTTATAAATAGAAAAGCCCAAAACAGAAAGTTACAATAAATATACGAACTCTTGTAGGCACCTTCGAAATTGTTGTTACTATTAAATTGAAGATTTATTTGTTTAGAGAAAAACAATTAAGAGCAAGGATGACGGCATAAACATTGAACACGTCCTTGGGTTGAAGGCAAGCACATAATACGTCCTTTCAGACTCTTCATCAAACACCGAGCCATACACACAATCTTAACACATCGGTCTTTGTTTAGAGTGCTCCAACACAGTTCTGGTTTCCCTTGCTCCATATTTCCCACCACTCCGTCTCCTATTAGAGTAATATATGTGAACATAAAATCTTAATTTGTATATTTGAAATGGAAAAATATTATTTTATCTGTTTATCGTAAAGGTAGAAGTTATAAAGAAGCATGTGTCGTATATAAAAGAACAATAGATCGTAGTTTGAAACATTATCTATTCTACACGAATGGAGAAGATTTTTGTTTTTTTTTGGTCGCTGGAAAAGAATTGTTTATGAAATGAAACCAATGAAAATATTTTTGATCAATTGATATCACAAACAATAATACTTCATACTATCTTAATACCACAGAGATTTAGAAACTAGGGAATTAACCAAAATTTAAAGAAAATTCAAAATATCTTTAGGGTTAGTAATTTCCTAGGGCTAGTACAAAAAAACAATGAACTCATTTTTTTCGTTAGATCTAATATGGATTTAACATAGAAAGTGTTAAACTCGATATTATAGAGTTCAAAACAGAAAAAAAGT
This sequence comes from Cardamine occulta, assembly GCA_028015245.1. Lineage (NCBI taxonomy): Eukaryota > Viridiplantae > Streptophyta > Magnoliopsida > Brassicales > Brassicaceae > Cardamine > Cardamine occulta. The sequence continues at coordinate 3,531,800 of CM051371.1, forward strand.
ATTTGACAGAAATTTATATAATATAGTTGATTTTATATTTTTAAGAATTAATATGGTATTCAAAACTCGTTTCTTCTAAAACTAAGTTATGTGTGATATATTAAGATAATGAAAAATGTAAATACAAAAATTGTCAAGATAATAAGAACCGAGAACGAGAGTTGAAGGACTTCTTCATCCTAGGTGATTGAAATGAATTGATAGTGCTTAAAAATTAAATAACAAAGTGTAGCTATATATAATAAATTAGATGTATTTCTCATTCAAACCTATCTAATTTAAGATATGTACCACCTTATATTCCGAATTAAAGGATCTAGTTTCACCCAAGTTCCAAGTTTTTTGCTCATATAATAGGTAAAAGACTTAAAATATGTTTTTTGTTTTTTACTAAAAGGTGAAATGCCTAAACCATACATCATTCATATCAGAGACGAGATCATGTAACATGACTCTATCATCAAAAATTGGAAACAATATAAAGAAATAGCAATTTGGTATTAAAAAGGCAAAATAAAAAGTAATTTAAAGGAAACTAAAATTTGATTTATAAATAACAAAATATATTTGTTATGAAAATAGATGTAGTTAAGAAATTAGAAAATAGAGGTTGTAGTCCCTGGGCAGAGTTGGGTCCTTGGAGATGGGAGATAATTTATTTTTGGAAGGATACGTGTAAGCCATTGGTAGAATTGGTAACAGGGGAGTTATCGAATGAGGAGGCTGAGGTATGTGTTCGTGATCTATGGCGAGATGGTACGGGCTGGGAGCTTTCGAGAATTACACCGTTCGTATCTCAACACACAAGGTTACAACTGGCGGCCATAGTATTGGATAATGTTACGGGGGCAAAAATTAGATTGTCCTGGGGTGAAAGACCGGATGGAAAATTCACGGTAAAGTCGGCTTACTCGCTTCTGAAAAGAGATGAATTACCGAGACCAAGTATGGAAAATCTGTTTGAACGCGTGTGGAGAGTTGTTGTACCAGAAAGAGTTAGAATGTTCCTTTGGTTAGTTGTACACCAAGTGTGTTGACTAATGCAGAGAGATACCGAATACATCTCTGCGACATGAGTTTATGCCAGGTCTGTAAAAGTGGTGAAGAGTCTATCATCCATGTGCTTCGGGACTATCCTGCAATGGCGGGAAAATGGAACATAATAGTTCCTCGGAGAAAGCTATATGCGTTCTTTGGACAGTCGTTATTGGGATGGATTTATGGGAACTTGGGTGACGGCACAATAACAGAAGGTATGTGGGCTACGAGATTCACAATGGCTCTTTGGTGGGGATGGAAATGGCGTGTGGTAATGTTTTTGGGGTTATTGGGAAGTGTCGAGACCGGATGCGATTTAGTAAAGAGCAAGCTATGGAGGTCTTTAGTGCGCACTCGATATACATAGGTCAAACGAATGGAGTAGTGAGGGAGGAAAGATTGATCGTGTGGAAACCTCCCAGAAATGGGTGGCTTAAACTGAATACGGACGATGCGTCACAGGGTAATCCAGGCCTAGCTACAGCAGGTGGAGTCTTGTGGGATGAAGAAGGTACCTGGCGTGGTTGGTTTGCTTTGAATATATGTGTTTGCTCAGCACCCCTAGCTGAGTTGTGGGGAGTTTACTATGATCTATATATAGCATGGGAGAGAGGGATCACGCGCCTGGAGCTAGAAGTAGACTCAAAGATGGTTGTTGGTTTTCTATAGACAGAGATAAGTGATTCACACCCGCTGTCTTTCCTATTACATCTGTGATATGGGTTTCTTTCAAGGAACTAGATAGTTCGAATTTCACACATGTATAGGGAAGCTAATCGTCTCGCAGATGGATTAGCGAACTATGCGTTCTCGTTACCTTTATGTTTTTATTTGCTTGATGTTAGACCTGATGTTGTTAGTTCGATTGTGTTAGAGGATGTTAACGGGGCTGTACACATTCGGAATGTTCGAGTGTAATTAATTTTTCTTTTATTAATAATATGGGGGAGACTTTAGAAAATATATATTATTTAGTTATGTAATGTAGGAAAAATTTGTAATCAAATTCTTAGCTTTCGATCGGCATAACTTTTCATTATATAATACAGTCCAACCGACATAGGACTAACTCTTACCTCTACTCCAATCCATGAAAATTCACCATACGAAATCTTAGTACATTAATCTGAAGATACATATACACTACAGGACAAGACAAGATCAACAAGTTCTTCAAAAAGAACCAGCTAAACCAGAGTATGATATTCAACATTTCAACTTCAACCCAAAAAGAAAAAAAAATGGAAAAGAATCAACAAATAAATATATATATATAACCTCAATGTTACTATCAACATCACAACTTCTAGGGAAAGAGACACCAAAAAAAAAAAAAAAAAAATTCAGTAGGTCAATTAGAATTAAAGACATTTCAACAAATTTCAGTTCTCAACCAAGACGGGTACAAATCATACTCACAGTGTACTCTTGACTCCCAAGTGCCACTATCCTAAACTTCTTCTTGTCTTCATTGGCTTGTGACATAATTTGTGCTTCTTCTATGAGCTGTACACATTGCTTTCACCCGGTGTGATCCCTCCATTCATATCTGAAGGCGATATGTTTCCTTCTAGCACACGCACAACCTGTTGCTCGTTTTTACACCAATCAGTCGCTAAATTAGCATTTTAAATGACTAATACTTGGCAAAGTGAAAAAATAATGAAGCTATAAGAACATGTTTAGATACAGCAAAACATAGGGCTACGAAACTAATAAAACCGAAATCAAACAGTAATTTCTTTAACTGATTAAACGGAAACCAAACCGGAAATGAAGCTATTGCAAGCTAATCGACTCAAATAATCAAAAAATTCAACAACAAAAAAAATCATATTTTTAGTTTAATTTTCTACTAAAATATATTTAATTATACGAAATATAAATAATTGAAATTGAAATTAGTTACTTATGCACATTTTTGGTAACATTTTGTACTCAAAACCAACCGAAACAAAAATTGAATCGAACTGAAAATATTTTGTTCTACCTCACCTCAGTATGTAGGATATTTAAGTTAATCAATGGTTATTTATTAACCATCACAACTGTTGAAGTGGTGGTTATTATATTAAACGTATGGTTGCAAACGTACGTCACAACCGTTGGATACTATAAAATCTGTTTCTTTGCATCAAACAATTAAAAAAAAAAAGACAGAGAAAATAGAGATTCTGGAGATCCAAATTCAGACTGAATTTTGGTAACAAACACATAAACAAAACACAAAAGCTTTATTTGTATCTCTTATATCTTAGCCTAGAACAAGAGGAAACTTTGTTTGTCTTATCTTACAAGGGATTTCGTGTAACCCAAGGCTTAATAAGGGTCAAAATACTCTTTAAGGAAAGTGTTCTCGTGCACGATTCAATCATTATCCAAGTACGATCCCAGTCTTTTACAACAATCTTAAAGAGTATTTTCTGTGAAAAATGGCAAATGTATCTGTGCGAAAGATGATTACAAAGTTTGGCAAGTTTGATAAGTTTGAAGGAGTTGATTTTCGAAGATGGAAAAAGAAGATGCACTTCCTCCTCACAACGCTCAATGTGGTGTACGTTCTAAGTATGCCAATGCCCATTGTCTCGGAGGATGCCAAGAACGAGTCCATGGAAGAGACAAGGAAGCAACTTAAATTGGAGAACAATGACTACATATGCCGTGACCATATTCTCAACGGTATGTCAGATCCTCTTTTTGATATCTATCAAAATTTCAAATCCGCAAAAGAATTGTGGGATGCGTTGGAATCAAAGTACATAGCCGAGGATGCTTCTAGTAAGAAGTTCCTTATGAGTAATTTTAATAATTACAAGATGTCTGATTCTAGGCCAGTTATGGAATAATACAATGAATTACTTCGCATCCTAGGCCAATTCGCTCAACACAACATGAAGATGGATGAATCCATCTCGGTGTCGAGTATCATTGACAAGTTGCCACCTTCATGGAAGGATTTTAAGCACATGTTGAAACACAAGAAAGAAGAGTTGTCTCTTGTACAACTTGGTAGCCATTTGTGCATAGCGGAATCTCTTAGGGCGCAAGAGGGAGAAAAACTCAAAGAGAAAGAGGCTGGACCTTCTTCCATCAATATGATGGAGGAAAGCGAGATTTTCTAAGGTGAAGAATAAGGGGAAGAAACGTCCCTTTAATAACAACACTAACAATGGATCTAACAAAAGGCTTAAGAGCATTTGTTGGATTTGTAACAAGCCATGTCACTTCAAACGTGATTTTCAGGTAGTAAAGGATAAGAATTGAACGCAACATAACCATTGGGGGCAAGGGTCTAAGGATCAAGGCCCATCATCTCATCAAGGTCAGATTTTTGTTTTTGATTCGAATTCAAAAGTGAATTATGTATCAAAAATTGCTGAGGCATTTTATGTGCAGGATGATGAGGTGGCATGGTAGATTGACTCGGCTGCAATAACACATGTTTGCAAGGATTGTGGCTGGTTCAACACTTACAAGCCGGTTCAAGATATGTGCAACGAGTCAACCGCTCATATCCTAGGTCGTGGAAAAGTGGTGTTAGAATTTAGTTTCGGGAAAACTCTTGATCTTGATGATGTAATTCATCTACCCAGAATTAGAAAAAAATTAGTCTCCGGTATTGTTTTAAATAAGTGTGGATTTAAACAAGTGTATGAGTCATATAAGTATATCTTATCAAAGTGTGGTGTCTTTGTTGGATTTGGATATTTTTGTAATGGCATGTTTATGCTTAATATTAATAAATGTTTCAGTTCTATTTATATGGCATGTTCTAGCAAAAATGATACTTCTCTATGGCATGAAAGATTAGTTCATGTACATTACAAGCGTATGATTGATATGTCTAAGGAAGGTTTAATTCCTACATTAGACGTGAATATAGAGAAGTGTAGCACTTGCATGTTAAATAAGATAATTAGAAAACCGTTTAAAAGCATAGAAAGATATTCAATGGTGCTTAAACGTATACATAGTGATTTATGTGACTTGCATGCTACGCAATCTTTAGGAAACAAGAAATATTTCATCACATTCATAGATGATGATTCTCGTTTTTGTTATGTATTTTTATTACATGCTAAAGATGAGGCCCTAGAATATTTAAGGTTTATAAAACCAAAGTTGAGTTGCATCATAATGAATTGATTAAGAAGTTACGCACCAATAGAGGTGGAGAGTATTATGATCATGCATATTTCCAGTCTGTAGGTATTATACATGAGACTACGGCTCCGACAACAAAATGGTGTGTCCAAGAGGAAAAATAGAGTTCTAAAAGGAAATGGTTAATTTCATATTATCCTACTCGGGATTAAGTGACGAATTTTGGGGTGAAACCATGTTGACAGCTTGTTATTTATTAAATAGGGTTCCTAACAAAAGGAACAAGGTTACCCCATATGAACTTTGGTACAAAAAGAAACCAAACTTGAACTACCTTCGAGTTTGGGGATGTAGGGCGGTCATTAGACTTACCCAACCAAATATTAAAACTTTGGGAGAAAGAGGTATTGATTGCATCTTTATTGGATATGCTGAATGTTCCAAGGCTTATAAGTTTTATGTCATAGAACCTAATGATTTTATATCGGTTCACACCGTAATTGAATCAAGATATGCAATATTTGATGAAAATCGTTTCTCATCTATATCTAGGCCAAAGGATTTAATTTCTAGTTCAAGTGGAACTAAGGAAGGAGGCGGTACAATCGTACCATCTAACGAGTAACCTATGCTTCGTAGAAGTAAGCGAGGAAGGATTGAAAAATCATTTGGCCCTGATTTCAAATTTATTTAGTTGAAGGATCAAGAGATGAGATTGGTTTCCAATACTCATATTGTTATCATATTGATGGTGAGCCTAGAAATTTTAGTGAGGCTATGACGTCTAATGATGTTACTTTTTGGAAAGAAGCTGTAAATGATGAAATAGATTCCATCATGGGAAATAATACATGGTTTTTAACAGATCTCCCACCCGGTTGTAAGCCTTTGGGCTGCAAATGGGTTTTCAAAAAGAAAACGAAAGTCGATGGAACAATAGACAAGTTTAAAGCTCGTCTGGTTATCCAAGGCTTTAAACAAAATGAAGGTATCGATTATTTTGATTCATATGCTCCAGCTTTTAGGATCTCCTCTATAAGGTTATTAATTGGTTTGACAGCCATTCATAACCTTGTGATCCACCAAATGGATGTTAAGACGGCATTCTTGAATGGTTTCTTGGAAGAGGAAGTGTAAATGAAACAACCCGAAGGTTTTATTATGACTAGAAATGAGCATAAGGTGTGTAAGTTGATAAAGTCATTGTATGGACTAAAGCAAGCACCTAATTAATGGCATCAAAGGTTTGATGAGGCTGTTTTGTCTAATGGATTTGAATTAAATCAGTCGAAGAAGTGTTTATATAGCAAATTTGATGAGTCTGGTAATGGAGTGATCATTTTCTTACATGTTGATGACATGTTGATCTTTGGCACCAACTTTAGACAAGTAAAACTTACAAAAGAGTTTTTGTCATCAAACTTTGCCATGAAAGACATGGGGGAGGCGGACGTGATTCTTGGAATTAGATCAAGCGTAAGAACAAATGAATATCTTTAACACAATCTCATTATTACATTGAAAAAGTGCTTAAGAAGTTTAATTATGAGAACTGTTCTCTCATGAGCACTCCCATAGATGCAAGTGTGAAGCTTATGCCTAATAAAGGAAAAGCAGTATCACAATTCAAATACTCACAAGTAATTGGCTGCTTAATTGTATGCCATGATGAGTACTAGACTGGATATAGCTTAGCGGTAGGAAGGTTGAGTAGATACACTAGTAATCCTAGCACTCACCATTGGCAAGCTGTAAGGCGGGTGCTAGAGTACTTGAAAGGAAGCATAAATTATGGTTTGTCATATGTCGGATTTCCTTCAGTCTTGGAAGGATATTAAGATGCAAGTTGGATCACCAACGTGGAAGATCATTCTTCTACAAGCGGTTAGGTGTTCTTACTTGGGGGAAGTGTCATTTCATGGGCATCTAAGAAATAAACTTGTATTACAAGTTCGACTACGGAATCAGAATTTGTAACATTAGCAGCTGGGGGGAGAGAGGCAGAGTGGCTAAGAAATTTAGTTTCCGAGATTCCATTACGGCCAAAACCGGTTTCACCAATTTCTATCCATTGTGATAGTCAAGCTACTTTGGCTAAAGCTTATAGCCAAGTGTATAATGGTAAGTCGCGTCACCTGGGCGTTAGACATAGCGTGGTACGTGAGTTGATCACTCATGGGGTGATTACTTTAGAGTTTGTTCGGTTTCAACAAAATCTAGCTGATCATTTGACAAAAGGATTAGCTAGAGACTTGGTGATAAAGTCGGCTAAAGGGATGAGATTAAAATCCATTTGAAATCTTTAATGGTGGGATACCCAATTCCCCTCTAATACAACGTTAGAGGCTGAATTCAATGCGGAAAGCCCACACTTAGAGATTGAAGCAGTAGTTTGTCATCTCAATATAGTGCTTAGACCTGCAAGAAAAGGTTAGGTTGAAGTTTTCTTCTTAATAGATTTTTAAAAAATTGCATTTTGCAGGTCCAAGATTAAAATATCTACCTATATGGGTGTGAAGTGTAGCCTCTTCAAGAAGCTTGGACTGAGCTTTGTATATGTTCATGAAAGGGTAAGGACACATGGCTTATAATAGTATCAAAGAAAAACACTTAGAGTAGTGTGGAAATTTGTGTGTATGTTATCTTCATGTACCCAAATGAGTTGAAAGGATTCAATCCATAGGACATCCCGATTCTCGGGTATTTGAAATGTGTAATACTACTAAGATGAAAATTCAATCATCATGACATTTTCATTTATGCATGAGTTTGGTTTATGTGAGCTGATTTTGTGAATCAAAGATTAAATTTAAATGGGGAGGAATGTTGGATATTTAAGTTAAACAATGGTTATTTATTAACCATCACAATTGTTGAAGTGGTGGTTATTATATTAAACGTACGGTTGCAAACGTACGTCACAACCGTTAGATACTATAAAATCTGTTTCTCAGCATCAAACAATTAGAAAAAAAGACAGAGAAAAGAGAGATTCTGGAGATCAAAATGCAGACTGAATTTTGGTAACAAACACATAAACAAAACACAAAACGTTTATTTGTATCTTTTGTATCTTAACCTAGAAAAAGAGGGAACTTTGTTTGTCTTATCCTAAAAAGGCTTTTGTCTAACCTAAGGCTTAATAAGAGTCGCAATACTCTTTAAGGAAAGTGGTCTCATGCATGATTCAATCATTATCCAAATACGATCCCGGTCTTTTACAACTATACATATTTGAAAACCGAAAAACCAAATGTCCATCCCTAAAGAAAAGAATGATTGAGTTACCTGGTCCATGCGAGGTCTGCGGCGAGCTGTATAACGAACACAAGCTGCAGCACAAGAAACCATACGAGCCATCTCATCTCGGTCATACTCATTATTCAGCTTTATGTCATCCAAACCTTCAAAGTTGTTTTCTTCAACTGCTTTTATAAGCAATGGCCGTGCCTATACTTCCATTATTCACACACGTAGCATTTACTTCATTCAATAATCAAATCGTAAAAATCATATGAAGGTTAGATTATTAATACAAAAAATTACCCAATCAACCAAGCTTTCATCTGCATAGACATAGTTGGCATCAACAGGGCGGCGCCCGGTTATTAGCTCCAAAAGTACAACGCCAAATGAGTAAACATCAGACTTTTCTGTGAGCTTTCCGCTTGCAGCATATTCCGGAGCCAAATACCTAAAACCCCAAAACCAAAATGTTTCAGAATTTGTACGATGATAAGGATTCACATACATTATAGAAAATGCATAAATGTACAAATTTAGTAGCTTCAAGATTATCTTTACCCAAAGGTTCCCATCACACGTGTAGATACATGAGTGTTTGTATCAGAAGTAATTTTGGCAAGACCAAAATCAGCAACCTAAAACATAGAAGAGATCGAAACACAAAATACAAAGATGCTTCACATATATATATTGTATTAAGTTGCCTATATATAATATCTTAATGGAAACATAAGAAATTTTTCAAAAAAAAAGGTCAATTCTTGAGATGGACCTTTTCACAATTTTATTGTGAAAATGAATCTCTAGAGTGTGAAATTAGATTATAGGAGCCTTTTTTTTACAATAAAGTTTTGAAAGGGTCCACTTTTTATAATTTTTCCAAAATTTTAAAAGAGAAATTGTACCTTTGCTTCAAAATTGAAATCAATCAATATGTTTGTTGCCTTAATGTCACGGTGGATGATTTTAGGACTGCCTGATATATAAATGCGTACCAAATAAACAAAGATGGCCTATATTTGTTTAACAACTACATATACATGTATATTTTCAGATTTAGGCTTACAATTTTCATGAAGATAAGACAATCCTTTGGCAGAACCAATAGCAATCTTCAATCTTGAGCTCCATTCCAAAGGAGGCCGTCCCTTCCCTATCACAAATTCAATTCCCAAAAACAATCATCACTAACTATAAACAACAAAGCATGCAATAAACCATAGAAGAGTTAGTTTAATTTCTCTAACCATGGAGGTGAAACTCAAGAGTATTGTTAGGAACAAACTTATAGACAAGCAATCTTTGAGAATCAGCCATGCAATAACCGACAAGAGAAACCAAATGGTTATGGTGAACGCGGCTAATGATCTCTACCTCAGCCTGAAACTCTCTTTCTCCCTGAGCACTCCCAGCTTTCAACTGTTTCACAGCAATATCTTTTCCATTAGGTAATATACCTTTGAACACATATCCGAATCCGCCTTGTCCTAACAAATTGGCCTCAGAGAAGCCATCGGTGGCTATATCTAACTCCTCGTAACTGAAAGTGCCTTTATAGTTGTTGCTTAATACAAGCCCTGGTGATGGTGGAGGAAGAAATGAATGATCTGAGTAGTTTGAACTAGAGCCGCCGCTGCTACTGCTCATGAAAGGTGGCTGACGTGGTAGTGGAGAGAGAAGCTTCGGTGGTGGCAGTGATATCACCATGTGATCCGAAGGTGGCGTTGCATTTTGTTGCTTCTGTCCAACGTAAGAGGCTCCATCTGAGAATTACAAGAACATCAAATCTATAAAAATGGTTTCTCTATACAAGTTTGAAGATGCTTTCATATACATTTTTCTCAAAATGTAATTAGGTTATGGATGGATTATATGGAGCCGAGCAGAAGGCAGCGTAAAGAAAACAATAAAATTTGGATAAATCATATAAATAAGGAACAATATATATAGTTCAAGATTTGATTTCTTGATTTATAATCTAATTGAGATCTTTTTTTGACCTTTGGGAGAAGAACGTGTTTCGTTGTCTTTTACTCGTTTCTTCTTATAAAAGAAACAAATCAAAGTCAAAACCACAAGCACAACAACTACTCCTCCGATAGCGATCCCAACCCCCACTCCTACTGATAATCCGCCCGGAGAGGAAGTTCCAAGAGATTCCCTGCCTGAGGGACTCGCTGGAAATGGAGTTCCCAATACAGGCCGATTGGGTGTAGAGGGAGTTGGAAACAGAGGAGGAGAACCAAACGAGTCAGCTGGAGGAGATTGCTGCGGAGAAGGAGAACCAAAGAAGTCCGGTGGAAAGTCCGGTGGAAGAGACATCGGAGATAGAAAGATGGGTTCAATGGAAGGCAACGGAGCTTCAAAAGGGGGAAGAAAGTCCGGTGGTGGCGGAGGAGAAGAAGCCGTTGACATTTTTCTTCGCAGTTAGAAAATTTAAGAGACAAGACAAAGAAAATGGAAAATGATACTAAGTAGGAGATGAAAATGTGATCTGCTGTCACAGAATTGAGTTTTGATTACTTCTAACGAAATTTGGAAAACGGAACTGTACATTTTGGGGTACACGTCTATTATTTTTTAACTTCATATCATATCTTAATCAATTCGTATGAAGTCATACTATTATACTATATATATGATCATAACGAATCATGCATGTTTATTCTCTAAACGCAAGATCCTTATCATCATAAAACATCACACGCAAACAATCAACGGTCATATTTTTAAGAACTTTTGGTCTAATGATAATAAATATAGAGACGAAATTATCAACATTTATATTGTTCTTAGAGTATTAAACTGCGTGGAGTAATTTTTGTATGTGTACAAAACAGTTGGGATTCTACTTGGTCCAGAGCGAAGGAAAACAACAGGAGTGCATCCGCACAAATTCAAGGCCACCTATTACAACATTGACGTTTCCCCTAATTTATTAGTATATTTACTATTATCTAACATCAAGTTACACCAAAATAATTCATTGAAACAACGGACAATGAAAAATAATATTTTGTTAACCAACTTCAATCAAAGTTCTTAATAACAGGCCAATTTTATCATAGGAGTCGGTTAGAGATCCAGATAATAATATGTTTTATGTAAATAATTGTTATTGTATCAATTCGATTTATAGACCTTAGAACAACCAAGGGGGCCACGACTCCCCAAATCCAAGAGAAAAATAAAATAAAAGGAAGTCAACGATATTTTGTTAGATATGGTTTAGTCAAAAAAATTTAGCTTTTGTCAAACTGGTTCCACGCTCGATTGATTGAAATAGAAATTAAATACCAGAGATCCTATGGTTTGAACTTTGAAGTTTGAACTAACCGATTTTATTTAAAGGTGAACTAAAAGATCAAAGCAAAGTTTCATAGAAAATATATAAGAAAATATACCCCTAAGCTTATCTATTGTTGAATGAGGCTGGTGATTGAAGATTTAGTTTTGTTTCTTGTTTTTCATCTCTCGTTTTGTAGTATCAAACATTGGCTCTTTACTCTATTTCAATCGAAGTTGACCAAATATAAAACCTTATATATTGAAATTTTAAGTTCTTAGCTTTGTTCTATTAACAAAGCCTCCTATGCTTGTCTACTGATATATCATGGTTTTTATGGTTTTTAACCATGATATATAAGTATAGTTTTTAGAGTATTTTCAGTGTTTATCGAGTCTCATTAGGTACAAGTACGAGTTGGGCCATGTTGAGGCATTTTTAGAGCATTTTGGAGGACATGAAGCTTTGTAGTTGAGAAAAGCAACTCGGAGACTATTTTTGGTGCTGGTGTCGACCAACACCACCCACTGGTTTCGCTCGACACCGGTTGCAGACGCAGTTTGGGATTTACAAAACTGCCCCAGAGTTTTTTTTATTTGCAATTGAGTCCTTTTAGTGTTTTTAGATATAAATAGGATTTTAAGTCATTGTTTAGACATACGCTTCATTCTACGCTTCAGCCACTTTTCAGAGATTTTTGGAGAAGATTTCTAAACACTTAATTCTTCTCTTGATTTATTTTATGCAATCTATTCAAACTATGATTTCTGTTTCATTGATCAGTAGTTTGTTTGTTAGGTTTAGGGTTTTCAAAGGTAGAAGATGAATTGCTAGGTTGATGGTTATTTAGGATTGAATCAATAGAGGCTTCATCTAGATTGTGTTTATTGCTGATTTTTTAGATTCATGACCTAGAATCTGATCTTAGATTATTAGTTGATACGAGAGTGTAATTGATTGCCTGAACTATCTTAGATGAACAAAATAACTACTCGCAAAGAGATTTGGTTTAGAGATTTTGTGAACAATCGAACTTGGAATTAATGCTTGTTTGAATTGAAGAATTTAGCAAAGAGATTTGGAATTCTAAATTTTTAGACATAGATAATCTCTGCAGCAAGAGTTGATTGATTTTACCATTGTGTTTCGAGTTTGAGAACATATCTTAATAATAATCCTGATAATTTATTTAATCTGCAATTATGAATAACCTGAGAATTTTCCTAAGCCTAGCTCTTTTTCCATCTGAATTTACCTCGATTTTAATTGCTTTGCTTGCTTATTTTAATTTACAATCTTTTCTATTTAGCTTAATTCATAACTGATAATCTATTGTGTGAACGTGAGTCTCTGTGGAATTTGATCCCTAAGTACTACAGATGATCTCTTAATTTGAGAGAGTAGCTCTAAGGGTAAATTTGAGCATATCATATACCTTCCAGAAAATAAATTATTTCGTCTAATCTTTCTTCTTCTTTTTGTTTTTAACGTCTAATCTTCTTTTATTTGATAGAGAAACATACAAAAAATTAGCTTTCAATTTCAATATTAGATCCAGATTAATCAATGGTTACATGGAAAAATATCGCATTAGATGTCAAATTTGTTGTCAATGGTAATCTGAAAGTGATTTCTTTGAATCTACCATTTGATTGACCTTATTCAAAGGCAAGAGAGTCCACACCATGGTTTTTAAAAAGAAATCCCAACTTTAGTACTTGAAAGATTCGTATATAAGAACCTAAGTGAACCAAGAAAAGTGAATACAAACCCAACTTGGCGAAGCCCAACCGACTGTGAAGAACACCGATTGGAAATGAGTGAAAAATATTTTCACCAATTTTTTGTTGTTGGAAATTTGGTAAAATATGGCATGTTTTTTTTGTAGTGCGAAGAAGATGAACCGCTTTAGAAGTCGGAGTGATTGTCGCAGATCTACGACATCAGTGGAGAGTGAACCACAACATATTTATTTTTCCCTACTGTAGACGCCAATGAGCATTGCAGTAGACAGAAGATACTGTAGTTGACAGAAGAAACCAGCATGATGAGGATCTTGTGCACTAATAAAACTGCTTAGACATCCAAAATGAGTCAATTCCAATACTTACCAATTCCATGTATAATTGGAAACCAGTTAGAAGTAGTCTGATAAATTGATAAGAGTAACAACACAAAGGTGTAAAAGAAGAATTATTATTAGACTCTCATGGATTTATTCATTAGCCAATAGGCTTATTTATACAAAGTGTTTAACTTATCTTAACTTGTCTAACAAAATCTTTACATATATGATAATAGGAAATTAACTTATTTAATAATAAGAGATATATACAATAATATTCAGAGTATATCTAGGCGATCTCGTAATCCCGATATCTCCTAACACTCTCTTGCAAGCTCATATGTGGTACGTAGTAAAACGTATGAGATTGAACCTATCTTCGAAATAACGGCTATATACCCAGCCATCGGGTCAAATCGGCTATAATACCCAAGCCGTGGGGTCATCAATGGTGTTTATACCCGGCCGTGGGATCATCAACGGCGTTTATACCCAGCCGTGGGGTCATCAACGGCGTTTATACCCAGCCGTGGGGTCATTGGTTTCATGAAAATACATATTTTGTAGTCATGTATTTTCATCATTATAAAATCACAAGTCCTTATCGTTCTTCAAACTTCTTGTTCATGAAGAAACTTGTGTAGTAGTCATGATCGAATTCGAGTTCATCACCGTTGGATCAGCATCGTATCCATTGGTCATATCTTCGTGGCCTTCATCTTGTTCATAGTAACAATGAATCCACATGAAGATTGGTAAAGAGGCACAAGTGCTAATGAAATAATCATCTCGCCCAATATTATGCATCTTTTGTAGTAGTGCATTAATATTCAATAACGTTTTCTTCTTCTTCTTTTTTTTTTTTTTTGACAAAACCTTAATCCCATAGCCTAGAGGATTTTGAATCGTAATAGATGCCCATAAGACAAAATAAAAAAGATTTGGCAATAAGCTTGAAGAATAACGTAGCTCTGATACCTGATGCAACATGATATTTGGATAATTTCAAATATCTTCATAATTATATTTTATTTAATTAAATATATTTATTATAGGATTTTAGGGTTTCTAGAATATTCTAGAGTTTTCCTAGGTTTTTTATGCTTTATTATAAATAAGCCGTTTAGGCCTCCTTTTGTATGAAGTTGATTGATTAATAAAATAAAGAGCTTTGTGCTTTTCAGAGAATAATATTCTCGAACCCTTGTTTTCGGTAGATCCAGAGAGATCTCAACGAATCTAGGAAGACATTGATCTTAGGTATTCGCAGACTAATAAAATCTTTGTATCTATCTAGCTTCTGAGCCAAAACCATTGTTTGATTCCTAGTTACGGGAACCGGAGTCCTTTTATAAACTCCTTACAACAGACTTAAACCCTAATTAAATAAGTAAAAATAACAAAACCTTAAACCTAAACAATAAAAGGAAACACAAACTCTTAATCGTATCATTACTCCCCTCCTCGACTTGGAGCTTGTCCTCAAGCTCCATTTCCTTCCACATATTTCCAGGTTGTCCTCTTGATCATCCCCGTCCATAACAGTCTTCAAAAGGCTCTCAGGTGTAGAAATAAGACACTCAAATTTAGAGCTGTTCAATTCCAAATTCTGATGGTCTAGTGACGTGATATACTTTTTCTTCTTCTTTTGCCTTGTTCCGTCAACCCTTACACGCAGACTCCATGATCTCTGATCACAAGAACCAATTACTTTAAAAATGAAGCTTTTACTTTTGTTAGTCATTCCCACTCCAAACAATTGCTCTAGATGTTTCTTCTTTCCACCTATG
The DNA here is from genome assembly GCA_028015245.1 of Cardamine occulta. Classification (NCBI taxonomy): domain Eukaryota; kingdom Viridiplantae; phylum Streptophyta; class Magnoliopsida; order Brassicales; family Brassicaceae; genus Cardamine; species Cardamine occulta. The sequence continues at coordinate 3,547,329 of CM051371.1, forward strand.
AGAATGTTTCTCTTGTGTTCCTTTTTGATTGATGCCCCACGTCTAATTTTCTTGCTGGCCATGAACAGATTGTATATAAGAGCGCGAAACATCCAGCTTTTGTGTGTAAATGTCAGCTGATATTGCTGCCACTGTTTCTTTCTCTTCCTTCTCCTAAAAAACATTCTTTCAAACATCTCTGTCTGATATATCAGCTTCTTACGTCTATGAGATCCTTGAATTTCTCTCGCCCATACCATTGATTTGATCCCATCAAGCTTTCCCTCTTGAAACTGCCACTTGGTGACAATAAAGGCTGTCAAAACCCCTTGTGTCGGGTTTGCAAAGACAGAGACATCATTGGATAGTTCTGATGAAACTTCAAAATGTTCCTCTGTTAGTCTCCCATTCAAACTGTGCACTAAGAAGGAAGCTTTATTTATAAAAGTCTCTCCACTTGCAGCATCATCATCCTCTAGATACAAATGAGCAGTTTGAATACACTTAGAAAGCTTGAAGTTTTCCCCAACAGCCCTCATTCCAGAATCCAGATCAATGCCACACAACATCTTGGGAGCTTTTGACCATTCATGCACAGACTCCTTATGCGTCTCCGGTTCCAGCCTTCCGAGCTCTTTTATGAAAGATTGTAAAAACTGTGGTTCAATCTTCTGGTGATGGTCACCGATTGCATAATTTGTCAAGGCTTCATCCTCGCCTCCCAACACCCCCTCTGCTTCCTACCTGCGATCTAGATTCCATGGAAGAAACAAGTGCTGGTGTCACCGCTACTTCAGAGTTTCGAGGCTTTGGCACCGACGCATCAGCTTCTAACATCCCCGCTTCCGGTGGTTTCCGAGCTGTCCAACCTTCTACTTCCTCATTTGTTTTCTGCAGCTCTGACATCAGTTTCAGTGCTAGTTCTTTTCCTTTGGGGACTGTACGTTGGATTACCTTACCCCCTGTGGTACAGTTCGCCACTGACTCTTCTGGTTGTTGAATCCTTGCAGGCTCTCTCGGTGCAATCTCTGCAGCAAAAGACTCCTCCTCTATCTCTACCATGAGAGATGAACCATCAATCATCTCCTCCGTCATGTGTTTAGATCTCTTTGCTCCAAAACCACAAGCAGTGACTCCACCATCTTTGGCACTGCCAGTTGTGTTGATGTTGTCTCCTCATGGAGTTTTCCAAGCGTTGATGGCATCGACGCTGCAGATTCTGACACCACCGCATCCGGTGGTTTTGAATTCACCATCTCCATAAGCTCATGCAACATCTTTATGATTTTGTCAAAGTGTTGATCGATGGAATCGCTAAAACCCATTGAATCGATGAGTCGTTAAAACCCATTGAATCGATGGAATTGTTAAAACCCATTGAATCGTTCGGCTCTGATACCAAGTTGTTATGGACCAAAACCTTTGCTTGATTCCTAGTTACGGGAACCATGATTAATCAAAGAAAATATGAATAGCTTAGAGCAAGCTTCCTCTTAACCCTAATTCTCTCTTGGAGATTAAGGTTAATTCTTGGAAGTTAATTATTATTGATGTTTAGGAGTCTTTTTATAAACTCCTTACAACCAACTTAAACCCTAATTAAATAAGTAAAAATAACAAAACCTTAACCTAAACAATAAAGGGAAACACAAACTCTTAATCGTATCATTACTCCCCTCCTCGAGCATTGATCTTTTTCCTATGGATTATGGTTCTGTTAGCTTCCACAATCAGAAAAAAATAGATCAAAGAACAAGAAACAACTCACGACATCTCTCTTTTTTTTTTTTAATTACGGAAACAAATGAAACCTTAACCCATATGAATTGGATCAAAACTCTGATACCATGATAAATGGATGAGAGTAACAACACAAAGGTGTAAAGGAAGAATTATTATTAGACTTTCATGGATTTATTCATTAGCTAATAGGCTTATTTATACAAAGTGTTTAACTTGTCTAACAAGTTCTATACATATATGATAATAGGAAATTAACTTATTTAATAATAAGAGATATACACAATATTATTCAGAGTATATTCTAGGCGATCTCGTAATCCTGAGATCTCCTAACATAGTCTCTCTAACTAATATTTGAGTCGAGTGAAAAGTCTTTCAAATGGTAGAGTGGGGCTGCGGCCTGCGGGATACTATAGAAAAGTGGGGAGTCACATGGGAGAATTGTGATTATTTGGTGTAACATTATGCACATGATTAGGGGCATGACATTCGCTGGTCTCACCTTCTAATATTCTTTCTTTTTTAGTGTTTTCCTTTATAATGAAAGATGTCAACAACCAAAATGAAAACACACGCACACAAGCTAAGACAAAATTGTAACCTTGGAACCTTTGCCCCATTCTCTTATCTTCGGGTCCACACTCAAATTTGGTTTTTTCCAAAATGACATTTTGTTATATATTAAAGTGCTCTTGGCGTCAAAAAAATATAAAAAAGGGCTCTTTTCTACATTTACAAATCTACTTTTGCTGGAAAATCTTAGTATGTTTGGAGGATGAAATATGCCTAAACAATTTGAGGTGATCTTTTTGGCTTTTGAGATTTGTATTGGAACCAACTAAAACGTTTTTAGGGCACAATCCTCAAAACCTTTTTGTTGACATACAATATACAAGGTAAACTGGCTTCCAGTGTATCTTACTAGCTCTTGATGAGCCATAATCTGGCAAGTACCATATTTTCTTTTTCTCGTATCAATTCAACATAATTTAAATCATCACATTTAAAGTTTGAAGTTTGAGTAATCACATTTGATTGGACTGGCATAATCACCTTTTAACTTATTTTGTGTAGTGGTCAAAGCTTTTGTGACCAGTGCTATCGGCATTTGTTTCCTGAGGGTCCAGGCTAAGTTAGTCCAAACCTGGAAATATTTTTGGAGCTGCTGGCGTCTGTAACTCAAATGCATCGAATCAAAGTTACATACACGGATCTGAAATACTTTCAAATAATCTATTTTAACCAACCATTTTACCGTCTCTTTTTTTTTTTCAATTGGGTTGTAAATCACAACTTTAGAATTTTCTGTCCCAACTTTAGTCTCTTTATCTTAGTCACAACTCTGGAATTTTTCTGTTTTTAGAATAGTTAATTTTCTTTATATTCATTACATATTTGATTACGAAAATATGCAACCTTCATAATTGATCGTTTTCACACTACAAGAAAACACTCTGAAACAGATGGATCATTCCGTCGGAAATCCGTTGGAAAACACTCTTTCCAACGGATTTCCGACAGAATCATCCATCTGTTCTAACTCGTCGGAAAATTATCCATCGGAAATCCATCTGAAAATGGTCCATCGGACATCCGTCGGATATAATATCGATGGATTTCCAACGGACCATTTTCCGATGGATTTCCGATGGATTTGTAATTTTTTTGTTTTTTTAATAGATTAATTATATAAATAATTTTAATTTAAATAAGTTAAAAATTTAAATCAAATTAAAATTCAATAAATAAATTTCGGAAATTAAAATTAAATATTAAATTATCCAATATTCAAACAAAATAAAATTAAAAATTATCAATTTAAATTAAAAAAAATCTAAAAATGAGAAAACTTTTGCGTCGGCGGCAGCCAGTATCGAGCCATGAATGCTCGCATTTCTTCCATTTCACTTCTCATCTGTTGCACATCTTGCGCTTGTCGTCTCATTTTCTCCTGATCCATCCTCCGAGCATCTTCAAGCGTACCAACCTTGGTCTTCAAACTCTAAAGCTTGGTAGTTTTTTTTTCCAAGTTTTGCCCTAATATCCGAACTTGAAGAGTACCGTGAAGACACGGAATATGGCGAATCTTGCGGAAGACCAAAAAGATAACCTTTGATTTTCAAAGTAGCCTGCGAAACAAATTAAAAGGAAATTTTATGTAAATAACAAGTAAAATACGAAAAAAAAAGTATAAGAAAATGTTTTAAAAGATTAACCTCATACACGAATTCGTTCAATGTTTCGATTGGAACTTCTGTACAAACAGGAGTTCCATCAACGATTGGCTGAGATTGGAGAAACTCTTCACCCAACCGGTTCACGGTGTCGATAATCTCCTGAGCAACTCCATCTTGTATGAGGCCGGTCTTTTTGTTGGTGTGGAAATCGGTGAGCAACCTCATGTTCGATGGTTTCACACCATCTTTTTGAAACTATAATAAATAAATGAATAAATATAAACTATAAGTTAAATATAAATATTGTGAATGAAATAACTTACAAGTTGTTTGCGCCATGTTTTCTTACTAGTTGCTCCTAAATTGTGCGTCGCCATTCCTTTTCCTTTCCGGTCGCTCCTGCGGTTGGTAGAATGGATTGCAGCATCGGCAATAGTCTTCTCTTGCTTCCAATACTCTATGAACCCATTCCATACCTCCGGGTTCGCAAGCAACTCTCTTGGAATGTCATTCGCATTCCACTTGTCCTTCCACTCGTTCAGCTTGCGAGAGTATATTAATCCATCTTTTTTTATCGAACTCACGTCTAACTATAGACGAGAGTTACAGCTCCCATGTGAATTCTTGCTGAAAAAAGAAAAATTGAGATAAAAAAAATATTTAATATTAAAATTATAATTAATAAATAATAAATTTTTACCGCAAATTGTCGAAACCACATTTCTTGATCATCCATAGGCATGCTTGTGTATGTCGGATACGGATGTTGTAGCATCCCGTTGAGCATTCGGCTAATGGATTTCGAGATTCCATTACCGGATTCGTCAAACCTACAAAAATGATATATTAAGAAAATTCAAAAAAGATAGAAAAAAATTAGAAAATATTAAAAAAATAAAATAACTTACCAAGTCGATCGGTCTTCACAATCTGGTTGCAGCAAAGGGTGATTCTCTCTTCCGGTTGTGACATAAAATCTTCGACACTCATTTGCATCGAGAGAGAAGCCGTTCCAACGGGTTCTTCAGTCTGTGGAACCTCAGAATGACTACGACTCGAACGTCGTGATGCCGCAAGGGAACTGCTACCCTTATCGGAACGGAATCCATAAAATGTACCATAGTTCCTAAAAAAGAAAAAAAATACAATGTTAAAAATAAAATATATTAAAATATTAAAATATTAAAAACCGAATAACTATATAATTAATATATATATATATATTAAAATTAATAATATATGTAAAAGAAATTATAACACTTAAAATTAAAACAAATTCCAATCAATTTTAATAATAAAATTAAAACAATTCAATATCAAAATTAAAACATAAACTTTACACATAAAATCTAAATAATTCTAATCAATTTCAAAATTAACTCATTAAATTAAAATAATTACAATATCAAAATCTACATTAATTTCTAAATCATTCTAAAATCTAATCAAAATTATTCTCAAAATCACAACATTTTATAAAATCAAACAAACCATTCAAAGTTTTCAAATCCTAAATCTAACCATTCAAATCTTAAATCTAACCATTCTAATCTTAAATCTAACCATTCAAATCCTAAATCTAACCATTCAAATCCTAAATCTAACAATCTAGCCAACCAATCCTAAATCTAACTATTGAAAGTTCGAAAATCAAAAAATCAAACAAATAAACAATAGAAATGTAAAAAAAATTGTAAGGAAGTTACAAATTGTTATGATTTTGGGCCATTTGGTCGGAATAGATCCTAAAGCAACGAATATAAGAATTTTTTTATTGAGAGTTTTTGGTCGGTTTCGCGAATGGCGAGTTGGAGAAGACGAAGTTGGTAATATAACGGATTTTTTGATGGATATATCCGTCGGAAATCCGTCGGTATCCAAAATAATTAAATACACGTGGTGTTTCGAGAATAATCGCGCCTAAATTTTTGCGGGTCTGTTGGAAATTTTGGACGGAACCACGAAAATTTAGGCGCGCAGGAGCCGAAAAGAAAATTGGCGGTTTAATTTTTCATTACCGTCAGAAATCCGTCAAAATTTACCGACGGATTTCGGACAGACTGCATGTCTTGTCTTTGACCAGTCAAACCGGTGTAAACCTTGACACTAGACACATGTTTGCTTGTATCCGACGGATATCCGTCGGAAATAACCGACGGATTTGTGGTTTTGGGGTTTTTTTCGATTCGTTTCAATTGAGATATGTATATACTATGATATATTAATGATTTCAAACATAACTTTATCAATTTAACCCTTGTTAATATTAAATTTAACAAAAAAACTAATTTCGAATATCGTAGTAACATATGTAAGTTAAAGTATATGTTTCATTATGTAATAGTTTGTGTAATCTATAAAATATTTTTGAAATATCTCATATATTCGAACCAAGTTTTAAATGTCTCATACCTTATGATGTATATACTATTAGAAATGTGTTTTGAGGTTAACTGTGTAATCGGTAACAATAAAAAACCATGAAACCCCAAATCCGTCGGAAATAACCGACGTATTTCTGACGGATTTGGAATTTCATGGTTTTTATTGATGTTTCTTAGTATATAGTCAAACACATTGATGGTTTTTTTTATAAAAATTATTAAAAATATAATGCCAAATAATAAATTTTTATGATTAGTTTTTATTTATTTATTGTGTTTTAATTGTTTTTGAATTATTGAAAAGTACTAATATGTTCGAATATGCAAATAAAAAATATCATCAACTAAAAACAACTCAAATAATTTTAATGAACTACTCTGAATCAGACGATGATCCTTCTGACGGAATTGAGTCTGAATCGTCATAAAATTCAGCACGTTCTTCCTCTGAGTCTGAGTGAACAATATCATCCCCGATTTCTGTAAAATCAACCACAATATCGACATCGAAGGAATGATCAACCGGATCCATTGAAACACTGCTAATTGGTTGCAAAGCATTGTGTTCGGTTGCTCCATAAATTCTTCCTCTTGGTTTAATTGCAGTAATTGTGATCCACGGGTCGGCCAGACGTGTAACTCAAGAATAACGGATGTAGCAAATTTAAAACAAAATTATAACTAATTACTGTACATAAAATTGTTGATATAAATAATACATATATAATATAACTTAAGTTAATTATCTGGTCTGGTTGCGAAGCTGGAATGAATGGATCATATTTATCTAGTCTCTGTGTTAAATGAACATACGTCACACCAAATTGGTCTACTTGAACACAACTCCCAAGACGTAGATCATACCAATCACACAAAAAAAAGTGCATCTCAAGTCCATAATTCCTGGGTAGTGCACTTCTAATATTTCTCTTAGAATGTCATAGTAGACTAAATCACCAGATTGAGTCGAAATACCATAATCTGAAGTTGGCCTCGTTCTTTCTTCATCATATACCCGAAACACATATCCCCTAGTGCAATACCTTGGGTATGAAGTTCTGAGGTATTTAGGACCGTTTACGATTTTTACTAACCATGCCGAAAACGACTGACCATTTTTAATTCCTTCATAAACCTATAAAATTTAGAAACAAATTATAGATTATTATATTTTTTAATTAATTATTCAAAAAAATTGAATAACCGTAGTTATTTTGTCTCCTTTTGGACTTGTAGTTCTTCTTCTATTTTTCCTGGAAAGTAGCCACGTATTAATGCAATGTAGATCCTGCAAAAACACCACATATGTAAGGTTACCAAAAAATTTAGGATTATTTTACAATTTAAATTTAAAACATGTTTTACCTTTCAGATTTTGCAATATCCTCATAGTTTGTTAGGATATACGTATGCAATTGTGTAAACTCCTGATGTGAAAGTTTTTGCTTCTTTCCTTTTCCACTCGCTCGACCAACTTGGGAAAATAACTCAGGCGCATACATGGGGTTAATCGCTCGCTCACCTCGATCATTATTACGACTTGGACGTCTACTCTTTGTACAAACTTCCAAAGGAAAATAATATTCAGCAAAGTGTAAGGCTTCTTCATTAAGGCTCTGTACGATAATAGATCCCTCAACTTTGCTTAAATTTTTAACTTTTTTCAGATGAAACATGTACCGCTCAAAGGGATACACCCAACGGTATTGAACAGGCCCTCCTAGTGCTGCTTCTTGTGGAAGATGGATTGGAAGATGTTCCATAGAATCAAAGAAAGATGGCGGAAAAATCTTCTCAAGATTGCAAATAATCAGTGGTATATTAGCTTCTAATTTTTTAATACCGTCCATTGTAAGTGTTTTGGTGCATAAATCCCAAAAAAGCACCAAAAGCTGGATATAAAACATTTATAAAATTAAGATATATATAAAATACATGTTATAACTATATATAATGAATTATAAAAATGATATATACCTGCAATTACTTGGTGGACATCTTTATGAAGAAGATGCGCAAAGGAATATGGAAGGAGCCGCTGCATCACAACATGACAATCATGACTCTTCATCCCAGTAAACTTGCCTTCATCCTGATCGATGCAATTTCGTAGATTAGATGCATAACCATCAGTGAATTTGACATCATTCTGAATCTAATCAAAAAATGCTTGCTTCTTATCAGCTTCCAACCGATACGCATGAAAAGGACATTTACCATTAAGAAGAATTTCAAGAAAATCTCGAGTGCAATACAATGGCAAGTCTAATCTAGACTTCATGTTGTCTTTCGTTTTCCCTTGGACATTTAAAACGTGTTCATGATATTGTCAAAAACAATTTTCTCAACATGCATAACATCTAAATTGTGTCTCAATAGATGGTCTTTCCAATATGGCAAATCCTAGAAAATCCTCTTCTTGAGCCAATTATGAAATACACCGATACCATCAACGGGATCATATCCATTACCACCACAGTAAGGAGTCCTCTCCGCACCAAAATATCTTAACTGCTCCAATATACTAATCCCATCTATCTCAGGAGGTAGACCGTCAAACACTTTCTTATTCTTTGTAAACAATTTCCTAGACCGACGATACGGATTATCACTCCGTAGAAACTTTCTATGACAATCAAACCAACACGTTTTTCTTCCGTGCTGTAATTGGAATGCATCGGTGTTGTCTTGGCAATACGTACACGATAATCTTCCATGGGTTGTCCATCCAGACAACATACCATATACTGGAAAATCGCTAATCGTCCACATTAGAACTGCACGCATCTTAAAATTCTCCTGGCAAAAAACATCATACGCTTCAACACCATGATCCCAAAGCATTTGTAACTCATATATCAACGGCTGGAGGAATATATCAAGAGATTTCTTCAGATGCTCGGGGCCGGGAACAAGAATGGAGAGGAACAAAAACTCTCTACGCATGCACAAAGATGGAGGCAAATTATACGGTGTAACAATAATTGGCCACAACGAGTATTATCTTCCATGCTTTCCAAATGGGTTGAAACCATCTGTACATAGTCCAAGGTACACATTTCTCCACTCTGACGCAAAATCTGGATACAGTGCTTCAAAATGCTTCCACGCTTCTGCATCTGAAGGATGTGTAATCTCTCAATCTTGACGATGCTCCGCATGCCATCTCATTGGCTCTGCCGTGCGCTAAGATTGAGATAACCTTTTCAACCTTTCCATTAACGATAAATACCACATCCGTTTAAATAGAATCGGAACTCTGCCGCCAGTTTCCTGATATCGCGGTTTACGACAAAAGTGACATATGTTGCGGTTTTCATTTTCTCTCTAATATATCATACAGTTGTCGATGCACACATCTATCATCTAATATGGCAAACCAAGACCAGCTACAAGTTTTTGTACCTCGTAGTATGATGCTGGTGAAAGATTATCTTCAGGCAAAATATCTTTCACAAAATCCACTATCGCATCGACACATTCCTCCGCCAAATTAAAGTCTGTCTTGATAGTCATCATTCTACTATCAGATGATAATGGTGACTGACCTTCTCTACAACCGCTATATAATGGCTGCTTCGTTGCATCTAATATATCAAAAAACCGGCGAGATTCTAAATAAGGTTCCTCAACCCTATCTCTATCATCACTAGCTGACTGCATATTCTCCCTAAATGCATCATTCACCATCTCAATTGGTGACATCTACTTCCGTTCGTTCTCCTACACTATCAGCAATATATGGTTCGCTAGTACTACCATACTCAAAAAAAATTTCTCCATGTAAATACCATATCTTGTACCCCGGCATAAATCCATTGGCAAATAAGTGATGCCAAAGTAACTCTACCTTAATATTACAAGAATTCTGGCAAAGTAAATGTGGACATTTCAACTTACCACTTCTTTTTGTTCCTGGTTGATTTTCCGCCACTTCCATGAATTCGCTTATCCTCGGGCGTACTCGTCATTCAATAAGTCTGACTCCGGATTCCTCATTTCTCCATCCATCCATTATCAAAAATTATTTGTAGAAGACATTTCAAGAAAATATTTTGAAGAAGATAATTTGGAATAAGGTATTATAGAAAGAGTTTGTAATTGTGAATGAATAAAGAATTATGGAAACAAATATATAGAATCGCAGTCCTTCGGAATTCCGTCGGAAATCTGTAAGAAATTAATGGCTCGGACAATGGCTATAATAACGTTCGAAATTTCCAACAGATTTTTGACGGATATAGAAATACCCATGAGAAATCCGTCGGAACATAACGACTCCAACAATGGCTCCAACAATGGCTACTACAATGGTAACATCAACGTTCATAATTTCCAATGGATTTCTGACGGATATGATGTTTTTGAAAAATTATCGGATTTCCGTCGGCTATCTGTCGGAAATTTCCAATGGATACTATTCCGTCGAAAAATCCGTCTGTTTTTGGCCAGCTTTCTTGTAGTGTCATCCCCTTGAACTTGAGCAAAATAATTTTTCAACTATACAATGTCTTGCACTAATTTACTAATATCTTTGTGACTCCATCTCGATATCGTTTTAAAACATTTTCTAATCCTAATCAAACTGGGTCAAGCTTCCCAAAACCTTCAAAGTACTGTATTTTGTTTAGATTACCTTCTCAAAACTGAATTACCTTTTTTTTCCTGTAACTAGGAGGTTTTGGACTGAGACCTAGTATTTAGAAAACCCAAAATATTATCGACAAATCACATGATTTGATAAGAGCAACATCATCGGTGAAGTTCTCACTCCAGTTTCTAAAAATTATAATAACAATATCTTTATTATAGTTTAATTAAATAATTAAAATCAAAATTATTAAAAGAATACAAATCAATTAGAACAAGACAGATAACCATTAGAGTTTTTCATGGGGTTCTTTAAAGAGAACTGGTTCTAAGTTTTCTTCACTTCCTCTCTGTTACTTTTAGTATTTCTTATTTTTTATTGCTTAGAAACTTGCTAAGAGACCCCTGATGGAGTTGGCCTAAAACACGGGTTCCTATTGGATGGTGGTCGATAATTCACATTAGTATAGAAAATTAAATTGGTTGAACTCATTCCATCACATATAACACAGTCCAACCTATAGGAACTTTAATTCCTATAACAAGACAACTGATAATTGTGTAAGATCAATTAAGACCATGAATCAAAAAAGACAACACCAAATCATAAAGATGCAAAGAAATTAGAGAGGCAAGACGAATCTCTTTCCTTAAATCTTTAAACGTCCATAGTGTAATGGTTTCGTAGAGGTAAGACTCCTAGGATACAACTACAACTATCTTCTTTCCTCCAACAGCAAAGATTATAAGCTTACGAACCCAAACATGTGATGTACTCTCAGACTCAAAACTGAAAGTTATTGAATTCCATTGATTGTGATTGATATATTCACATAGCTTTAAATAGCTAAAGAGGTTACACAAAATCAGGAATGCATGTTGAATATTAACCGAATATCTACAAGAATAATCCTATATTCTAATACCCTCCCTCAGTCGAAGTGTTCTTCGGTTGGACGGTGAGAATGTGTCTGAAATCGTTGAAGAGAGTAGTGGGTAGTCCTTTGGTGAAGATATCAGCATATTGTAGAGATGATGGAACATGAATAACTTTGACCTCAGCAACAACGACTTTCTCTCGGACAAAGTGTATGTCTAGTTCCACATGCTTAGACCATTGGTGCTTGACGGGATTGGTGGCAAGATAAACAGAGCTTATGTTGCCGTAATACACCAATGATGCTTTTGTGATTTTAAACGGAAGTTCTAACATCAATTTCGAATCCAACATAACTCTGCAACTATGTTTGCAACTCCTTTGAATTCTGCCTGAGAGATTGATCTTGATATGGTAGGTTGTCGTTTGGCTGAGCATGAGACTATGTTCGGCCTGAGGAAGACACATTATCCAGAAGTTGATCGATGTGTGTCTGGGCAGCCTCCCCAATCTGCAACCAAGTAAGCCGTTAAGGCATCAATAGAACCTTTGTGAAGTTGCAGTCCATATGCCCTGTATGTATCGAATGATTTTTTGAGAGCATGAAGGTGTGGGATCCTCGGATCATGTATATATAGGGAAATCTGGTGCACTGCGTATAAAATATCTGGTCTTGTGAAAGTTAAATATTAAAGTATTCCCGCAAGACTTCTATATTCTGTAGGGTTCTTCACAAGCTCACCGGTGTTTGCTGAAAGTTTCGATATGACGTCAACCAGTGTAGCAATAGGTTTGCACTCTGGCATGTTGGCACATTGTATTATCTCTTTAGCATAAGAAGCTTGGCTTAAGAACATCCCTCTGTCATTATAATCAGCTTTTATTCCGAGAAAATGATGTATCTTGCCTAGATCAGACATTAGAAATTCTGTCTTCAACAAATCAATGATCTGTTATAGCAAGATACTGGAAGATAATGCTAGGATAATGTCATCAACATATAGTAGGATGTAAGCTAGTTTGTTTCCTTTCCCGTAAACAAACAACAAGTCATCTACTTTGCTTGTAACAAAACCCAAGTTAGTGATAAACCTCTTAAATCGGAAATTCCAAGCATATGGAGCTTGTTTTAAATCGTAGATGGCCTTGCAAAGTTTGCACACATGATTCGGATAGTCCTTATTGACAAAACCTGGAGGTTGAAACATGAAGACTGTCTCATCAAGTTCAACATGCAAGAACGTGTTCTTGACATCTAGTTGATGTATCGATCAATCACAAGATACACCCATGTTGAGAACTGTCTGAACTGTGGCTGGCTTTATCACCGGGCTAAAAGTTTCAGTGAAGTCCACATCTTGTTCTTGAGATTTTCCATTAGCAACCAATATTGCCTTATGCCTAGTTAAAGCACCATTTGCATCATGTTTGTGTTTAAACCCCCACATGGATCTCACAATATTGACTTTTGGAGGTCTTGGTACTAAATCCCAAGTTCTAGTTTTAATCATTGCATCATACTCATCAGTCATCAATGGTGTCCAATTTGGATCAGAAATAGCATGTTTGTGACTTTTAGGTAGTGGAAATCACAAAACCATTAGAAATCATTCACTCCGATGTTTGGACATCTCCAATACCAAGCATCAGTGGCATTAAGTATTATGATCTGTTTCTGGATCATTTTACTCAATTCTGAAATAGTAATTTTTTTTTTTAAAATTTCTTCACTTCGCTCTTACATCAAAAATCAATTCAATTCTGTAATAAAATCGCCACAATGTGATAATGGTCATGACGGGTCATAGCAGAGAAAGACAGATCATGACGGATCTCATATCGAATTTCTAATCATTGATAATAATTTATATATTTGAGTAAATCAAACAGTTATAGATTTTTGAATAATATGAAAATATATGCATAACACCAATTAATTTACAACGAAATTATATTACAATCTAACTTATTATTTAAAATTTTCAAATATATAAGATCACACGTAATTATATATTAGAAATTTTAATTAACACAACACAAGACATATATAATAATAATAAATAAGATATTAAAAACATAAAATAAATTTAATCGGTAGCTCAAGCTCGGTGGGGCGACATTTACGCGGAGCGGATACAAAGAGCACTGCGGTGAGTATCTCAAGGTAGATTTGAAATCTTGATTGGGTTGATATGAGACCGATCTAATGCCTTATGTTCTGTGTAGGTGGTCCGGCGATGAGGAAGCTCAGATTGAATCTGCCCACGCTCGCTGATGAGCTGAGGGCGGAGATAAGTTCTTCACGCCGGGGTGGGCTGGTCAATACTGAACAACATTCGGCACCACCATCAGAGGTTGGGCAGATTACGGGTGGCAATGCTGCGGTTGTCGCCGGTCCATTAGAGGTTGGGCAGATTACGGGAGGTAATGCTGCAGTTGTCGCTAGGAGCGATCTGGTTCTTTTGAACCCTTCTGCCCAGGCCGGTGGTAAATCCGTTCCCGGTGTTGGATCTGTGCCAACTCCTGCCGAGGTCCATGGCAAAGGAAAGAAGCGGCAGAGGAAGGAAAATTCTTCTAAGGAATCGAAGACTTCTAAAAAGAAGAAGACTGTTGCGGAGGTCGGGTCCGTAAGTACCGTTCCGGAGGTGTGTCCCAAGCTAAGGGTTGCGGATGGTGATGAGATCGGGGCTGAAGATGCCAGTCTAGAGATGTTCCCCGATCCGGTTGTAAATGAGATGGTTGCTGGATCCGAGGCTTTTACCGAGCCGACCAGAACGGACATCGATCATGCCTTCGACTTCTCCTGCACAGTGAAAAGTAGGAGTATCTTTTTTGACAGCGAGGCATGCGGTGGACTAATAAGGATGGTTACGTCTGCTGCGGTTGATCTGCCAGCAGTTGATGACCTGGCCTATCCGGATGCTTTCGAGCATGCATCTCCGGGCAAAGTTCGGGTAAGTCAGGATACACCGAGCTCTCTCTTCTTCTTTTTTTTTTTTTTTTTTAACAATGTGTATGCCTTGTTGTAGTCGATGTTCCACTTTGTGGATGCTGTGGACCTGTATGAGTGTGGGCTGAAGGAAGCTCGGGAGGGAGAGGAGAGAGCTCAGGCTGAAGCGGAGAAAGCATCGAAGGATGCGGAGGCGATGAGACAAGAGGTCAGTCGCTTGGAGAAGGAACTAGAGGCTGAAAAGATAACAGGGAATGGGCATGCGCTGGAGTTGGCTCGGGAAGAAACTTTGATTACGCATGAGGCCCCTGCTAAGCTCGAGGAGGAGCTTAAGGGGGAGAGGAGTAGGGCAGAAGTTCTAAGTGGGTTAGCTTTTGGTTTCGAGGTTGAGCTCGGGAATACTCGCCACGAGCTCGATGCAGAAAAGAAAAAGGTTGCTGAGCTATATCGCCGGATGGCGGGGGCGAGGAAGAAGATTGGGTGGATGCTGAGTCCCGGTGTGCAGCTCGGTTTGAGAAGTTGAAGAAGCATTTTGAAGGTCGGAATAAGGCGGAGCCAAGTGAGCTGTTGCTAAGTCAGGCCACGGGTACGATCCAGTGCCTGGATCTTCTGAAGCAAGCAGATGGGCTCAAGATTCCTTCTGCCCGATATGAACTGCTGCGAAGAAGGGAGGCTGAGTACCGGGCCTAAGTTGAAGCTATTGACTCTCCCGAGCTCGTAGATGACGACTTTGAATTCGTCCTTGGCCCTTGCCCTAGTCTACCTATTCCCGAGGCTAATGTGTCCTCTCAGTCGCATTTTCAATCGTAGATTAGGCCGATGTAAACAAGTTTTTTTTTGTTGTAAGGCGTTCGAATGAATGAAATAAATTCCATCCTCTAAGCTCGGTTTTGTAATTCTTTACTAGGTCGAAACCTAAACTCATAATATAATAATGCGAGGCCTAGTTCGATTGTGGTCGGGACAGAATTCCTCCGTGCCGGACTTTCTGAGTCCGGCTTTTTAATTCTTAAGTAAGTCAGAACCAAAACCAGAATTTGCGAGCATTAGCTCGGCTTTTTAATTCTTAAGTAGGTCGGAACCGAAACCAGAATTTGCGAGCATGAGCTCGGCTTTAAGCGTGGGATGCGAATGATCAGTTCAACGTATACCCGTCAATGAAGATGCGAACAATGAGTTCGGCTTACAGCTTTTGTGTGAGCCTTGCTGTAAATTCATAAGTAGGTCGGAACCTTGACTTAGAATAAGTTTGTTTTTTTTTTTGCTTTTTTATTGATAGTTGTGCCTTGGTAAAAGGCTGCCTACGTACCCTTGAGAGAGATCAAGCCATTTGTAGTTCGGATATATTTGTGCATACTTACATTGATCTTACTGCCTCGGAAATTTGTGTAAAAATGAGACGGTAGTCTAATAGTAGTAACGCTTAAGGTTGACCGAGTTCCATGATCACAGGATTGCTTCGCCGCCCATGGTGACTAGCTCGTAAACTCAGAGCTGCACGATTCGGGAAATTAGGTAGGGGCCTTCCCAACTGGCCCCAAGTTTTCCTGCATTCGGCTCGGATGTATTCTAGAATACCTTGCGGAGGACCAGATCACCTTCAGTAAAGTGTCGTCCTTTAACTTTCTTGTTGTAATATTTGGACGTGAGCTGTTGGTAGTTTTGTATTCGGAGCAAAGCCCGGTCTCGGTGTTCTTCTATGAAGTCAAGCTCACCTAGGACCAATTTGTTGTTGAGGTCGGGGTTTTGCGTAAGCATTATGCGGTGCGGTGTTGGTAGTCCGACCTCAGATGGAGTAAGTGCTTCGACCCCATGGGATAAACTGAACGGGGTTTGTTGGGTCGCAGTTCGAGGGGTTGTTCGATGCGACCATAGGACGCCGTCTAGTTCATCTGCCCAAAGGCCCTTCTTTGTATTGAGTCATTTTTTGAGACCATCGAGAATGGTTTTATTTGTAGCCTCGGCTTGACCATTACCTTGAGGGTATCTCGGAGTTGATTTGCTCAGTCTGATTCGCCATTTCGCGCAGAAATCTTTGAATATGACCGAGGTAAATTGAGGGCCATTGTCCGTAACGATCTCGTATGGCAGTCCGTGTCGGCAAATAATGAATTTCCATACGAATTTCTGTACATCCTTGGCTTCAATTGTGGCATATGATTCAGCCTCAACCCACTTGCTGAAATAGTCGGTCATTACAAGCAGGAAACGCTTTTGACGAGATCGGGTAACGGTCCGACTATATCCATGGCCCATCGCATGAAGGGGTAGGGTGCTGTCACCGTGGTGAGTAGTTCGGTTGGAACATGTACACTTGGACCATGTCGCTGGCATTTCTCACATCGGGCTACGAATTTTTCGCAATCTTTTATCATGGTTGGCTAGTAATGACCTTGATTTTGTATTTTGAGGGCTAGAGCTCGTCCACTAGAATGGTTTCCTCCAGTGCCTTCATGGATTTCTTTCATTAGAGCTACTGTCTCTTCCCCGTGGTGGCAATTGAGAAGGATTCCTGTGGCACTCCATCGAAATAGCCGACCATCACACAGTACATAATGTGCACTTTTCCTTTTTAGTCTCCGGCCTGCCCACCAATCCGTAGGTACAGTTCCACTTTTGATGTATAACAAGATTTCGTTTCGCCAGTCCGGTGCGAAGTTTTCAATTGGCGCGGGTGGAAATCTAATTTCCTCTGCATTGTCTAAGCCGTCACTTAGCTTGTCTATTGCTAAACTAATATGGCAAACTCTCTTAGGCTAGGTGATACTTGATGAATGACCTCGTTTGTTGGTGATTCCAACCGTATGCCAATACCGGACCCGTGGAGGGAGGAGGAACCGTCTACGTCTAAACTCCAAATTTCTGGGGTTTGGTCACCAGTGAGCTCGGGAGGTAATTCAACAAGAAAGTCAGCTAGGACTTGAGATTTGGCGGCAGTCCGAGCCCTATAGTCAATATCATACTCGCTCAATTCAATCGCCCATTTTGCCATTCTTCCTGATTGATTTGGGCTATGTAGGATCGTTCTCAGGGGTTGCATGGTGAGGACGGCTATAGTATGTGCTTGGAAGTATGGGCGAAGTTTCTGAGCTATCGTGATGACAGCGAATGCGAGTTTTTCGAGGGCGGTATACCTGCTTTCCGCGCCATCCAAAGATTTGCTGACATAGAATACCGGTCTTTGCTCTTCCCGATCTTCTCTCACTAGGACACCACTTACCGCCAAACTAGAGACCGCAACGTATAGGTAAAGGGTCTTACCTTCCTCTGGTTTGGCTAGGACGGGGGGTGTTGACAGATAGGTTTTTAGATCCCGAAATGCCCCTTCACATTTATCATCCCACTCAACATGTTTTTTACCGCAGAACAACTGGTAGAATGGGAGACATCTATCCGTTGACCTGGAAATAAAACGATTCAGGGCGGCTATCCAACCTGTAAGTCGCTGGACTTCGCGTGCTGTTTTTTGGCGAAGGAAGTTCGATGATTGATGTGATTTGTTTGGGATTTGCCTCAATTCCGCGCTGGGTCACTATGTATCCCAGAAACTCGCCCGAGGTGACGCCGAAGGAACATTTGGTTGGATTAAGTTTCATGCCGTATTTATTAAGAGTCTGGAAGTATTTTCGGAGGTGACTGACATGATCCTTGGCTACCGAGGATTTTACCAGCATATCATTAATGAAGACCTCCATGGTATGTCCTATCTGCTCGGCGAACATTTTGTTCACGAGCCGTTGGTAAGTTGCTCCCGCGTTTTTCAGTCCGAATGGCATGACCTTGTAGCAGTAGGTCCCTTTGTCAGTTATGAAAGCTGTTTTTTCTCGGTCATCGAGGTACATAGCAATCTGATTATAGCCCGAGAATGCATCCATAAACGATAGTAATTCATTTCCCGCAGTGGCATCGATGACCTGATCAATTCGAGGAAGGGGAAAACTATCTTTTGGGCAAGCTTTGTTGAGGTCGGTAAAATCCACGCAGACTCTCCATTTGCAGCTCTTCTTTTTTTCAACTACTGGGTTAGCCAGCCAGTCCGGGTATTTTACCTCGGTGATTGATCCTAGAGCTGTTAGCCGATTTATTTCTTCGTTGACGGCTGTTGCGCGCTCCGGACCGAGCTTGCGACGTTTTTGCTTGATTGGCTTGTAGGTCAGGTCCGCGTTTAATCGTGACTGGTTATCGACGGGTCTATCCCAGGCATATTCTCGCCGGGCCATGTGAACGTTGAGACGTTCTCTTCGAGAAAAACTACGAGCTCGTTTCTGATGTTGGGCTCAAGGTCGGCACCAATACCGACGCATCGCTCCAAATCTCTGGAGTCGATATTTGTTTGGATTACGAGCTCACGGCTCAGGTTATCTCGAAGATCAACATTGCTCGTAATTGCCGAACTGATGCTGAGGCAAGTTGACGATTTGCTCAACTTATGCTCCAACAGGAAGCATGTGCGGGACATCTTTTGATCTCCACGGATGGTGCACGTTCCACTGATGGTGGAGAATTTGAGGCATTGGTGGTAGGTTGATGCTACCGCTCTCATTATATGCAGCCACGGTGTCCCGATGATCAGGTTGTATATCGCAGGCTTTTTGATAATTTGGAATTTTACTACCTTTGCCTTGTGTCCGATGTATACAACCAACTTCGTGGTGCCAATCGTGAGCGTGGTATCACTAGAAAAACCCGTGAGTGGTGCGACGGCGGGTTTGATTTTGCAATCACGCAGGTTCATCCTATCCAAGGTTTCTTTAAAGATAAGATTAACCGAGCTACCTGTGTCGATCAACACTCGCCTAATTTCGCAACCAGCAACCCTGAGCTATATCACCAATGGGTCATTGTGAGGGTGATCTAACCCCTTGGCGTCATCTATTGTGAAGGTGATATTTTTTTCACTCCTGACCTCGGATTCATTGTCTGCCCCGTGCTGCCACTGGAGCGAGGTCCCGGGCTTACGTTCATGCAGCATGAGCGATCGTACCGAATCGTTGCATGAGAGAAAGCCGCCCATGATCATGTCAACTACCCGTCTTGGTGGGGGAGGTGAAGGATCCCGACCTTGTTCCTGGTACTTACATGAGGATTCAGATCGGTTGTAATCAGATTCCTATCGTCGGCCATCATCCCATTCTCTCGAGGGAGATCTATGTCGATCGCCGTCCTTGCTGTCACTTGTTTGTCGATCTCCCTTGAAACGACCCCGACGTCCGGACTGTTGCCTCCTACCCCCTCTTCCACGAATGGAGTTTCTTCGATTGCCCTGTCGATCGCCGAGCTTAATCTCCCCCTTTTGGTATTGGGCAAGGAGGGTGTCATGGAGTTGTCTACACTGTGAGGTCGGGTGTCCCGAGGCTTGGTGGAAATCGCAAAATGTTTGGGAATCTTTTGTCTCTCCAGGGCGCTGCCATTTGTTCCACGGAGGCGGTTGCGCCGTGGGTTTGTCATTAATGACTGGTTCATTTATGACGAACGAGGTTACTTCCTTCACCCTGTCACCAAGGTAGCTTGCATCATAATGCTGGCTTGGTTCACGATTCTACCGAGCTCGATCCTTTGAGATCGGTGTTTTCTGGGTATGCTTCCTTGTCAAAGCAGCCCGCTCTTCTTCTAATTCACGATTCTCCCGAGCTCGATCCTCTAAAGTACGCGGCCATTCCAGCTTTATATTCTCTTTAAACGCGGAATCAAACCAGAGACCGTTTCTTAAAGTAGGTAGGGCTGCGTCATCGGTCACGGCAGCCCGGGAGACTATCGCTTTGAACCTATCGATGTAGGATCGCAACTACATTTGTCGACCCTGGGTTATTGCCCATAGGTCGGCATTTGATGTTCCGCGCTGGATATACATTGAGTAGTGCTTCAAAAAGGCAGTGGAGAGCTGTCGGAAGTTACCAATCGAGTA